>JAANYP010002637.1:67500-175287 GCA_020465985.1 Centrapalus pauciflorus
TGTAGAAACTGATGCTAGTAATTTGGGTTATGGTGGCATACTTAAACAAAAACTTAATGAAGAAAATAAAGTATAATTGGTAAGATTTCATTCGGGATCATGGAACGAAACTCAGATTAACTACTCAACTATCAAAAAAGAAAATTTTAAGTATTGTTAAAAAATTTGAAGACGATCTTTATATGAAACCATTTTTATTAAGAATCGATTGTTTATCTGCAAAATACATTTTAGAAAAGGATGTAAAAAATTTAATTTCCAAACAGATTTTCGCAAGATGGCAAGCATTACTAAGTAACTTTGATTTTCAAATAGAATTTATAAAAGGAGAAAACAATTCACTTCCTGACTTTTTATCAAGAGAATTTTTACAGGGAACATGAATACTCCTACAAGGAAGGTAGTCCTTTCAAAGCAAATTGTTCCTTCCTCTCCTTCGGCTTCCTCCAATGTTAATCCTTTAATTTCAAATCATCTTATTCGGTCCCCTTACTCTCAATGAACCCAACCTTTTTCTTCAACCCAACATTCCAGCATCCCTACCTATTCCCAAAAAACCCAAACCCCTTCAGATAAACCTAATTCTCGTATTCATACTACCCCAAGATCTCCTATTCCTTCTCCTTCAAGGCAATCAGGGAACTTTTCATACATTGATAACCCAAATAAGCTTTTAATAAAAATTTTAGAACAAAATGAAGTCGAGAAAATTGATGATAACGTGACTACTCCCCGGACAAAGTTCATACCTCTTCTACAATATCTTTATCCACCGAATTCTCATTTTTATGTTGATAACCTAAAAACTCGAGAGTACTATGAAGCCATCTTAATTGACACTGATTCAGTAATTATTTAGCATTTCTTTAATAATCAAGATCAATCTAAGATCGCTTATAGCAAAGTCAAAATAATGAAGATCATAACCCCTGCTGAATGGGGGTCCCGACTTCATCAAGAAAAACTCTTTCCTGTTTTAATGCTAGACCACGTTTTAATTACTATGATTACCAGACAGCTTGGTTTAATGCTTTTCTTCTTCGTATTTTTTCGCATTCATGGTTCTTCTATTTTACTGACTCATTCTCCAAAACCTTTCCTAATAAACATCCTTTGTGGTTCGTTTGTTGGTTCCAATACATGGGAATCATTCCTCAGGCATTTCCTATTTCTGTTAATAATGCTTTTAAACAATTCCAATTACTATTTCCTTCTCATACTCCAATATTTGAGCATACTCTTCGCTTTGCTATTATTTTCAAAATACCATGGATATTAACGTGACATTATAAGTTTATTCCTGCCAGTCATAATAATCCTAATCAGTCTTCTCCACCAACCCTTTTTCGTGAATATAAAGTGAAATGGTGGAACAAGTTTGATGAATAGAAGGCTGATCTTAATGCAGTTCAATCATATCATAGTTCTATTCAAAAATTTGTGTCTCCTGTTTCTTCTACTTCATCTTCCTTATCAGATTACGATATAATTCAAAAAATAAAGAATTCTACTCCTGAAGAAATTCAAAAGATACTTAATAATGTTCGTAATTCTCCTACTAATTCCATTCCTGATGATTTCCTACAAGAAGCTCAAGACCCATATGCAGATTTCGAAATATAGCTGTACTGGATTCAAGCCAGTTTCGGGTACCGTTTCATTACTGGAGCCCGAGTGTGTAATAAAGTGTGTTTCATGTGTTTCCTAAAGACTCCAATGTAATTTCATTTAAATTTAGTTTCCTAGTTCCTAGTGAATTTCAAGATGGATGTATGTATGTATTTCATATGTATTTTGTATGTATATTGTATTTCATATTTTATTTCAAGAAAACAATTATTTCAAGAAATATCCATGAAGACATTCAACGACATATTTGGTAGCTTCAAGACAAAAATATGATGGCAAGTACTATTGAAGAAAGTCTTCAACTATGCATGATGCCCTTACAAGATGACCTTTACTATTGGAAAAGTTACTTACCCTTTCAAAATGACCTTTACTATACAAAAGTGACCTTTGAAAATGTCTATATAAAGTGAACTTTGTAATGAAAGAAGACATCATAAAATTATCCTCTTATGTCAAAAAAACCCTTCTCAAAAAATTGTTCTTTCAACTAGCCAATGCTCCAAGTGTTTAGACTTTCAGATTCATATTGCTACTTCCTGTATTCCAATTTCCTGTAATCATCAAGAATTTAATAGATGTATAATTTTCTATATCTGAATTGATTATTGTTATTTAGAATGCTTGTTTCCAATCTTATTTTTTATCTGAATTATTTTGTATCTCCGTATCTGAATTATTTTGTATCTCCGATCCTCTCCCAAATTCGTCCATTATGTTTTTATCAAATAATGATAGTGAAAAATTTGGGTAACAATTAAAACAAAAAATTTAGACTTTAATAATACTTCTGATGGTATTACTTTAGTATTTTATAAAACCATGTCTACAACTATTAATCATCACTCTAAATTAATATCTCCCATGAATGAAACTTTGATTTTTCAAGCCAACACTGAAAACACCACTATTCATGTCCCTAAAAAGTTAAAAAGGAATGAAATCACTAGATCATTGATCAGGTTATAATTTACCATGTTTATTAAGCGTAAAAGAGTTGTTTTTTAATACAAAAGTGTTATAGAATGTGCCGCTATTGAATAAATTCTGTGCTTGTGCAGGTAAACAAAATCCGGTTTAAAATGGTGAAAAAAGGACGAAATTTCAGAGTCAGGCGCAGAGAGGGGCGCAGCCCTGCGCCCAGACCGAGTGCTCGACAGAAGAAATTAATTCACAAAAATACGGATTTTACAGAGGGGCGCGGGGGGGGGCGCAGGCCTGCGCCTACGGCTGCGCCCAGCCCATTAAATTATTAGACGGCCGTTTTTAGGGTTTTCCTAGCTTTTCCTATAAATACCAATGCATATCTCAGAGTTCATCATCGTTTTTTGGAGGAGAAGGCTAAGGAAAAGAACCCTGTTTGAGCGAAAACACGTACGAAGAACACACGAGTCGAGCTACGGTGATGGATCAACAACTCTTGAACGTTGCATCAACTATGTCCGGCTAAGCTCACCATAATCATTCTCGGAGAAAGCACATCGCTAAGTTTTACTTTATGAACGATTACTTTAAAGTTTGCATGGTTTTTATTATTTATATTTTTTGATTGTAAACGAATGATTATTATTTTGTTGTTGCGTTTCGCAAGATAGTTCGTAGACATTTTATTATTCGTGCCGAGTTAATTATTTAATTAAGACGAGTAATCAAACGTGTCACGCGCTATGCCCAAGATCACGTAATGGTTTTAATAATAATTATAACAAAGATTATGTCTATGTAATCTTCAAATCGTTTTTATAAATTAAACACAAAGCGAGGTGTGGAATCCGGGAATGGTTATCTTCGTACTTTATTCAATCAAACAATCTTCTTAAGTTTTCTTTTCACAAATTTCGCAAGTAATTAGTTTTATAAATCAAAGCAATCACCTTTTTACAAACCACTCAATCTTTTGAAATTAATTATTTTACAATGCTAATCGCTTAAATACGTGCAATTAACCTCTCGCTCTCTGTGGATACGATCTCTACTTACCCTAGCTTCTAAGGTATTTAGTGGTATTTTTGACGGGTTAACGACACTCGCATCAAAAATTGGCGCCGTTGCCGGGGAGCGGTTGCGCTTAAATCACGTATTTTAGTAATTAGCTTAATTTAGTTGCCTTATTTTTTCTAGAGTAATTTAAGTAACTTAGTTAATTTAGTTAATTGCAATTATTTGCTTATTTGATTTTATTTGCTTTCTTAAAATTGTTCAAGTTTCCTTATTTTGCTATTATTCAATTTAATTAGTTTTTAATTAGTTTTTAAACTTTAATTATTGCCTTAGTTTATTAAGAAAAAGGAAATTGTGGCGCAAGCATCAATTCTCACCAAAAAGAAAGTAATTAATTCAAATTCTTCATCTAGCCTCATAGGTTTATGCACACACGATATTCTGGTAGAATTTCACCCTTGAAGTTTGATCCAGAAATCGAAAAAAAACCGCTAGATCTAATAGGCGAGCCACAACTCAAGCAAACGAAACCAAAAATACTGCTCCTAAAGTAAACGTGGAAGAAGAAATAATTAATTCGGAAGACGAGAACGTCGATAACGTTCTTGTTGACGTCCAACAAAACCAAAGACCGATGGGAGACCGTAGAACCGTAGAATCCCATTATAGGCCGGGTGATATCCCTGATCCATCACCCATTCTCTACCCGATTAATGAGAATGAGCCCGAAATTAGGCCACAGCTATTTAGCATATAACCCGTTTTTCGCGGAGCACCAAGCGAAGAACCGTATGAGCACTTAGCTGAATTCACTGCTATATGTAAGGCCAATCACGTTAGGGGAATGACCGTAGACGCACTAAAACTCAGACTCTTTCCTTTCTCCTTGAAGGAACGAGCGAAAAACTGGTTCGTGTCACTTCCCACTGATAGTGTAACTAACTGGGATGAAATGAAAAAAGAATTTTTAACCGAATATTACCCAATTAGTAAAACTATAGAAAAACGTAAAGAAATTACTGGATTTAAACAGAAATTAGGGGAACAATTTCACGAAGCCTTTAATAGGTTAAATGAATTACTAAGCACATGCCCTCACCATGAAATTCCTAAATGGATGTTAATTAAAACCTTTTTCGATGGGGTTAGTCAAGAAAGTAGGAATATGATCACCGCTGCTTCTGGCGGAACCTTTTTAGCCAAGGAAGATGATGAAGCTTGGGAATTATTAACCCAATTAAGCAAAGGTTTAAAAGTCCAAGCGGATTCGGATAATAGTGTTGGTGTCCAAGTTATGGGCATAGACAACGCATGGAAAAAAGAGGTTAAATCTGATATATCCGAACTAAGCAAAAAGATGGACTTGTTGATGAAAGGAATGGGAAAGGTTACAGCGGCACAGGTCTGCTATGTCACTTGTGGAGACCCTTCTCATCCAACCGAGAACTGCCCACATACTTTCACGCACGAAGAGTATGTGAACGAAGCTTTTGATTTTCGGCAACGAAGAGAATGGGAGAACCCATATTCGGAGACCTACAATCCGGGATGGAGAAAACACCCGAACTTTAGTTGGAGGGAAAATCAAGACAATGATGCTCCCCCGAAGCCAAGATATGAGCAACCTCGTCAACAAAACCGAGATTTCCAATATGGATCGACCTCAGCTACGAAGGATGATCGGTACTATAAACGCCAAGACCCTAAAGAAGAAAATGATTCACGACAAGTGTCGGGGAACTCGAAAGAGTTTTCCGAGTTTATGAAATTCATGAAACAACAAACCATGGTTCAAGCGAAAACTATGGAGATGCTCGGAAGGCAGATGGGATAAATTGCCGAGTCTCTGACTAAACGAGAAGAAGGGAAGCTTCCAAGCAACACCACAGTTAACCCATCGCACCACCATGGCAAAGAAAAGAAATATGAAGTGAATGAAGTGAACGAAGTTAACAAAGTCACTACCCTTAGGAGTGGAAAGGAAGTAGATAATAAAATAGAAATGCCTAAGGATAGTGAGACTGACGACGAGGTAGAAATTGTTTATGAAGAAGAGCTACCCAAATCGGAGTCAAAGGTAGAAACAAAAGTTAAGAAAGTAACCTTTAAGGAAGTAGAAGCCAAGAAACCAGTAGAGATTAAAGTCGGGGAAGGGAGTTCCAATACTGAAAAGTGCTCCCTACCCAACGGCCTTAGAAAATCCAGCTTCATTTCCTTATGGAAAGAAAGGACCTAAAAACGAAGAATTATGGGATATTTTTAATCAAGTTAAAATTAACATTCCCTTAATCAAAGCAATATAACAAGTCCCTTCTTACGCTAAATTCTTAAAAGACCTTTGTACTCAGAAACGAAAATTTAAAATAACTCTTCCAAAGCAAATTAACCTCACTGAACAAGTCAGTGCAGTTATCACTAGCTCACTGCCGCCCAAACTAAAAGATCCAGGATCACCCTTGATCCCGGTAACCATCGGCGATATTCAAATTAAAAAAGCACTTCTAGACTTAGGGGCGAGTGTAAATATATTACCTGGTAATTTATTTGACCAACATGATCTAGGAACCCTACAGACAACAGATGTCATCCTACAATTAGCAGATAGGTCTACCAAAGTACCACGAGGGATGTTATCTGATGTAATCGTTAAGGTCGAAGACTTTTACTATCCAGTAGACTTCTTAGTGTTGGACTCAGATAGTGCGTACAAAGAAAGCCAACCGGCAATCATTTTAGGACGTCCCTTCTTAGCCACAATCAATGCCCAAATCAATTGCAGGACAGGTGCATTAGACATAACATTCGGAAACCGCAAACTCCGACTTAATGTCTTTAACAATGTACCCAATGCACCATTGGATTCAGAGTGCTACATGATTGATTTGGTTGACGATTTAATTCAACAACAATTATCAACAATAACTTGTAAAGAACCAGTGGAGCTGCTTCTGTATTATAATGAGCATAAGCTAGAAAATATGCCTGAGGCTAAGGAGTTCGAACTTGAACGTGTTCAGTCAGTAGATTCTACTCAACCACCATGGACACATAAGATCGAAAAACTTCCGACTGATCTTCCACCATCAGCAAAACCATCTTTAGAGCAACCACCCAAATTAGAGTTGAAACCACTTCCATCTCATCTCAAATATGCTTTTCTTGGCCCTGAGAGTACACTGCCTGTAATCATTGCAACAGACCTTACTGTTGCACAAGAAAAGGCCTTGTTAGAAGTATTATCAAGATATAAGGAAGCGGTAGGCTGGACCATAGCAGATCTTAAGGGAATTAGCCCAACGCTGTGTATGCATAGGATTATAACTGATCCAACAGTCAAGCCAAGCAGAGATGCTCAGAGAAGGCTAAACCCTAACCTTAGAGAGGTAATGAAGAAGGAAGTGTTAAAATGGCTAGATGCTGGAATTATTTATCCGATATCAGATAGCCAATGGGTTAGTCCCACACAGACGGTTCCAAAGAAATCGGGAATCACTGTTGTCGATACTCCTGAAGGAGAAAAGATTGCAACTCGCCCTGTAACGGGGTGGAGAGTATGTATCGACTACAGAAAGCTAAATGCCGCAACCTCGAAAGATCATTTCCCTCTGCCATTCATGGACCAAATAGTAGAGAAGCTAGCAGGGTAGAAATTCTATTGTTTCTTAGATGGCTATTCGGGGTATAATCAAATCCCGATACACCCAGAGGATCAAGATAAGACGACTTTTACGTGTCCGTATGGCACATTCGCCTACCGAAGAATGCCATTTGGATTATGTAATGCTCCGGCCACATTCCAGCGATGTATGATGGCCATATTTTCAGACATGGTCGGAGGGTCTCTTGAAATCTTCATGGACGACTTTTCTATATTTGATAAGTCATTCGAAGGGTGTCTCTCTCATTTAGAAAAAGTTCTCAAGCGGTGTACTGAAACCAATTTGGTACTAAGCTGGGAGAAAAGTCACTTTATGGTTAAAGAGGGGGTAGTCTTAGGACACATAGTTTCTGAAAGAGGAATGGAGGTTGATCGAGCTAAGATACAAATAATTTCATCATTACCACCGCCGACTAATATTAAGGGAATTCGTTCATTCTTAGGACATGCAGGTTTTTATAGGAGATTTATAAAAGACTTTAGTGCCATAACCAAACCCCTATGTAACCTTCTTCTTAAGGATGCACCATTCGACTTTGATAAAGATTGTAACGAGGCGTTTAATACATTAAAATTGAAGCTCACGGAGGCACCAATTCTGCAATCACCTGATTGGTCCCAACCCTTTGAGATCATGTGTGACGCAGGTGATCACGCAGTAGGTGCCATCCTTGGTCAAAGAGTGGACAAAAAGCCCGTGGAAATATACTATGCAAGTAAAACATTCTCTGAAGCTCAAATTAATTACACAACAACTGAAAAAGAATTGCTTGCAGTAGTGTATGCGCTAGATAAATTTAGATCTTATGTCTGGGGGGCTAAGGTAATTGTGTATTCCGATCACAGTGCCTTACGACACCTCTTGGCTAAGAAAGATGCTAAGCCACGGCTAATTCGTTGGATACTGTTACTACAAGAATTTGATTAAGAAATCCGAGACAAAAAGGGCTCAGAAAATGTAGTAGCAGACCATCTTTCGAGACTGCCAGCAATCACCACTGATATGCTGGACTCCATTCGGGACAATTTCCCAGATGAACAATTATTGTTCATCACAAAAGTGCCTTGGTTTGCTAACTTAGTAAACTATTTCGTCACAGGGAAAACCCCAAGCCACTGGAACTCACATCAAAGAAAATATTTCTTCTCTCAAACAAAACAGTATATTTGGGAGGAGCCGGATTTATTCAAAATAGGAGTAGATCATATTATCCGGCGATGTGTTCCAGACAATGCGCTTTATGATATTTTAAATCACTGTCACTCGTATGCATGTGGAGGCCATTTTAGTGCTAAAAAGACAGGACATCGAATCTTACAAAGTGGATTCTTTTGGCCGACCATCTTTAAGGACTCCTACGAGTTTGTTAAGTCATGCCTACGATGCCAACAGATAGGAGGCATTTCAAAAAGAGACCAAATGCCTATGACACCAATCCTCATAGTAGAGATTTTCGATGTGTGGGGCATGGACTTCATGGGGCCATTCCCTACGTCATATGGTTTCGAATATATCCTAGTGGCAGTTGATTACGTCTCTAAATGGGTAGAAGCCGAAGCCACAAGAACTAATGACCACAAAGTAGTGTGCCAATTTGTTAAACGTAATATATTTTCTCGTCATGGAATCCCTAGAGCCATAATCAGTGATGAGGGTTCTCATTTCAAAAATATGTACTTTAGCAAACTACTTAAGCACTATGGAGTAACGCATAAGATAGCTACCCCATATCACCCACAAACTAGTGGACAAGTAGAGGTATCCAACAGGGAGGTTAAGCGAATATTAGAAAAAACAGTACGACCCGATAGGAAAGATTGGTCAATACGATTAGATGATGCACTTTGGGCGTATCGTACAGCGTATAAAACCCCTATTGGTATGTCTCCCTATAAACTAGTTTATGGGAAATTATGTCATCTTCCGGTTGAGTTAGAGCACCGAGCCTTATGGGCCATTAAAAACGCAAACCTTAATTTCACAGCTGCCGGTATAAATCGAAAACACCAACTGAACGAATTAGAAGAAATTCGCAAGGAAGCGTATGAAAGTTCTAAAATATATAAAGAAAAAAACAAAAGCTTTCCACGATCGAATAATTAAACGAAAGGTGTTTAATAAAGGTGACAAAGTCTGGCTATTTAACGCACGCCTGCGGCTCTTCCCAGGCAAACTAAAAAGTAAGTGGACAGGCCCATACACAGTAACTAACGTCTACCCTTATGGTGCGGTTGAAATAATAGATCAAAAAGGTGGTGAGCCGTTTAAAGTAAACGGACACAGATTAAAATTATTTGTACAATGGGCTGATAATGAAATTATATCATCTGAGACAATGGTCTTAGAAGATATCACTTAAATACTAAAAGGCTCCAAAATGTCTGGCTGAAGACATTAAACTTAGAGCTTTCTGGAAGGCAATCCAGTGAACTTTGTGGGTGTGTTCCAGAGAAACCCTCACGAGACTATAACTCGTCCACTCAGGCTACTGAGGGGTTTAAAGGCTTGTTGCACATGCTAAGTGCAATCGTTTTTCACCACGAAAGTGTGCTTTAATTTCGTTTATTAGTTACATTTAGTTCTTATTGTTAGTATTTCTTAAATCGTCCTTTAAAACACTTAGTTGCGTGTAAGCTTGACTTTACTACAAAATGTCACATGCGGTAACCAACTAAGTTGGGGAAAGAATTTGCACATTAGGGACCATGGAGATTGGAGGAAATTAAAAGGAACATACTTAAGTTAGGGAGGGGCAATTCCTAGCAAAATGTGTGCTGCACCAATACTATATTGCACATGCTTGAATATTCGATACTTAGATGCTATATGTGTTGTTTCATTTCTTCGTAAATGTTTCTTGTTTCATAATTATTTGTGTGCCGAGGACGCCCCAATTCTTTAAGTTGGGGAAGGGGGACGCATTATGCTTCACACTATGCTTTATATGTTATATATCGTGAAACCGAGAAAAAATTTACGAAAAATGACAACTTTTTGGTCAAATAACTCACTTATAAAGATTTAAGGTGCCATTGTTAGTATTGATCTCAGTTAAACTTGAGTTTTTAACTCAAGTTGGGGAAGTTTGAAGAAAATTACTAGCACGAGAAGATGATGGGCCTTTCAGTGAGTTCTACTACAGCAACTTCGGACAACCTCCACAGCAGTAACTAGGTATCCTCGTTCCATTACATAAGTGTTTCAATTACCGTATTATTGTGCCATAAAGCTTGTTACTTTCGAGATTTGATTAAGCGAGAAAAGAGCTATTTTAAAGATACTTTGATCTATTTCCCTATAATTATCCTTATTGTTGAGCTTGCAACTTAAATATGATGATGTTAGTTAGGTCGGTTTCAAGCAAAAAGACGTAATTATATGAGTTTAAATATAACACAAAGAGTCATAGATGTTTAAAACCAAGGAAGTGAACCGAGTTAAAGTAGGATATATTGGGTTGTAGCGAAAGGTAATTAACAAGGATTCCAATAGCCGCTATTTATTCATGCAATAAGGGGGAGGAAACGAATACGAATAGAGCCTCAGTTCAAGTGTGGCCTAGTTGATTCAGGAGATTAAGTCTGAAGGGTACCACCATGCCTAGTCCCCTAAGGCCAACTGGTCTGGGAGTGGCTGACCCAAATCCTGCTACACGGATCATCTAGAAAGCCATGTTAAACTTGAACGAAAAAAATAGAAACATTGCATGAAAAGAACAAAAAGAAAAAAATTAGTAGCTCAAGTCGTGCATCGAGGAAAAAGATGGTCCAGTGACCCACGTGAATTCAATTCTGTAACCTTGAGCTAAAAGGATAATAGTGGTGAGGAATTTTTGAACAATCACTCTGAAAAACATCACGATATATCTGAATTAAATTCTGTTCGTGTCTGCAAGTTTTATCATATCTATGAAGGCTAGTGCTTGTTTAAATAAGTTAATTATGTTTTGCACGCTTGATAAACCCGATGTTTTAAAAGTCTGATTTTTGTTGCTTGCTCGGGACGATCAAGAATTAAGTTGGGGAAGTTTGATCGGGTTATAATTTACCATGTTTATTAAGCGTAAAAGAGTTGTTTTTAATACAAAAGTGTTATAGAATGTGCCGCTATTGAATAAATTCTGTGCTTGTGCAGGTAAACAAAATCCGGTTTAAAATGGTGAAAAAAGGACGAAATTTCAGAGTCAGGCGCAGAGAGGGGCGCAGCCCTGCGCCCAGACCGAGTGCTCGACAGAAGAAATTAATTCACAAAAATACGGATTTTACAGAGGGGCGCAGGGGGGGGCGCAGGCCTGCGCCTACGGCTGCGCCCAGCCCATTAAAATAATAGACGGCCGTTTTTAGGGTTTTTCCAGTTTTTCCTATAAATACCAAGTCATATTTCAGAGTTCAACATCGTTTTTTGGAGGAGAAGGCTAAGGAAAAGAACCCTGTTTGAGCGAACACACGTACGACGAACACACGAGTCAAGCTACGGAGATGGATACACAACTCTTGAATATTGCATCAACTATGTCCGGCTAAGCTCATCATAATCATTCTCGGAGGAAGCACATCGCTAAGTTTTATTTTATGAACGATTACTTTAAGTTTGCATGGTTTTTATTATTTATATTTTGATTGTAAACGAATGATTATTATTTTGTNGAACAAGGTACAAAAAGCTCCACCATTCTTGAATTAGTAAGCTTTAATGGAGTTTGAAGATGAATTTTGACTTTTAGATTGACTTGTTGCATGACCACTTATACATGATAATTCTAAGTGCTTTCATAGTGTAGAATAGAGTATTAAGTGAAAGTATGAGCACAATTAAGAAAAAGGCATGCTAGTCAATTTCCGAAAAGTTGGTTGTTATTTTGTGCAATTTTGCTTAAATTATTAAGATGTGAAAAAAAAAAGGTTAAATTGACATGAATTAATTATGCATCTTTATGTTACATTTGATATGATAATTGCACAATTTATCAATCGTGGTTCTTTGTTGTGAAAATAGAACGAATTAAGAATTTTATAATTATATATATATATATACTTAAGTTGTCGAATTTGCAGATGTCTCGCCGAACTAGACAACGCGTGGGGGAAGGCGCTAGTTCCTCTACCCAACCGAGGGTAGAATGGAACCCGGACTTCAATCTATCATAGCATCCGGCCAATATTCGACGACAATTGTTCATGACAAAGAAATTCTCCGGCAAGGTTTTGGTCGAAAAGAGAGTTAAGAAAGACGAGTTCGAGAATTATGGGGTAGTGCGATGTTTCGACCGGTTAGGATGGGAGGCAGTATTGGATCTAGGAGGGGAGCACATTTATCATGATGAGGTTGTGGAGTGGATGTCCACACTAAGACGCGAAGAAGGAAGATTCCGAGGAGATTTCACCTTAATAGGTCGCGTTAATGGGCATGAATTTCCAATGAATGCACAAGCGTTGCGGGAAGTCTTTGGGGTAGATATTGGTGTTGGAAAAGACGGGGCAAGGAATTTCAATTATGAGTATAAAACAGACGCGCAATTAGCATTCACCGACAGAACTTGGGAGGGTGAATGGACCACACAGTTGACAGAGATACTAAAAATTGATTATAATGCCGCGGCTGGATATACGTCGTATGCTAGGCGTGACCTTAGCCCTATGGCGAAGGTATTACACAAGATTGTTACCAACAACGTACTGCCAAGAGACAGTGACCTGACAAAGATTCGGCACAAGGAGGTAACTATCCTTTACGCACTGATGACTGGAGAGCCGAGCCTTTCTTTTGCGTGGATTGTGATGAATGACCTGTGGTCGATGTACGACACGAGAGAGAGGAAAATAATCCCTCATGGATGGATTTTATCAGAGTATCTAAGGGCTCAGGCAGCAATTTCCCCCATATCTGTTCTGAGGGGAGTCTCTGGCGCCGTTATTACAGCGGCGATGATACAAAGCATCACTCTGCGCCAAACAGACCAAGGATACGAGATCTTTGATTCCGACACGGGGAAGACGCACTGAGAGCTATACGGTATAGAAGAGGCAGAGGCTTACCATCAACATCAAGCTGAAAGAGTACATGCAGCAGGAGGAGCTAATGACATGTCCCAGGTCATTGCTCGGTTGGACGCAATGAACTTACGGTTGGGTACCTTTCAAGAGGATGTGGTTGGAAGAATGGACGAGTTTCAGCATGAGTTGGAAACCCAGACTAGCAGAATCAACGAAATCTACACCGGTGTGCGCGCATCGTCATTTCAGAACGCCTATTACAACCAGCAGCATTGGGCGTACACCGATGCAGTGCGAGATCACATGAATTATAATGTTGGGTTACCATACCAACCATACGAGGATTATCAGTGGCAGAATTTCGAGAGGCTGAACGTTGAGGATCGAACTCCTCAATACTTCCCAGCCTATGGTCGAGTCACCACCATGACACGCGGAGAGAGCGTGGTGCACCCTGCAAACACGTACCCACCTGCACCTCATATGCAAGAAGACCGAAACCCCTTCGGGGAATTCTTTGCTGGTATTTTCGGACCGCCACCACCACCGCAGTAGTCAGGTTCTTCCGTTCCTCTCTTTAAGTAGGATGAATTACTGTTTTTCTGCTTTATTATTTTTTATGTTTTATGTTTGTTTTGCATGCATTACTTTGGTTGAATAAATGTGTTTCTTTTTAAGAAGATTATGAGACGAGCGAGCCGTAAAAGATCCGATCAATCAACCCAATAAATTTTTATTGTTGAGCGTGCAGCTTAAATATGATGATGTTAGTTAGGTCGGTTTCAAGCAAAAAGACGTAATTATATGAGTTTAAATATAACACAAAGAGTCATAGATGCTTAAAACCAAGGAAGTGAACCGAGTTTGAAGTAGGATATATTGGGTTGTAGCGAGTGATAATTAACAAGGATTCCAATAGCCGCTAATTATTCATGCAATAAGGGGGAGGAAGCGAACACGAATAAAGCCTCAATTCAAGTGTGACCTAGTTGATTCAGGAGATTAAGTCTGAAGGGTACCATCATGCCTAGTCCCTTAAGGCCAACTGGTCTGGGAGTGGCTGACCCAAATCCTGCTACACGGATCATCTAGAAAGTCATAGTAAACTTGAACGAAAAACATAGACATTGCATGAAAAGAATAAAAAGAAAAGAAAAATTAGTAGCTCAAGTCATGCATCGAGGAAAAAGATGGTCCAGTGACCCACGTGAATTCAATTCTGTAACCTTGAGCTAAAAGGATAATAGTGGTGAGGAATTTTTGAGCAACCATTCTGAAAAACATCACGATATATCTGAAATGAATTCTGTTCGTGTCTTCGAGTTTTATCACGTCTATGAAGGCGAGTGCTTGTTTAAATAAGTTAATTATGTTTTGCACGCTTGATAAACCCGATGTTTTAAAAGTCTGATTTTCGTTGCTTGCTCGGGACGATCAAGAATTAAGTTGGGGAAGTTTGATCGGGTTATAATTTATCATGTTTATTAAATGTAAAAGAGTTGTTTTTTATACAAAAGTGTTATAGAATGTGC
The DNA here is from genome assembly GCA_020465985.1 of Centrapalus pauciflorus. Classification (NCBI taxonomy): domain Eukaryota; kingdom Viridiplantae; phylum Streptophyta; class Magnoliopsida; order Asterales; family Asteraceae; genus Centrapalus; species Centrapalus pauciflorus. The sequence goes on from JAANYP010002637.1 coordinate 82,255, forward strand.
CGCTATTGAATAAATTCTGTGCTTGTGCAGGTAAACAAAATCCGGTTTAAAATGGCGTAAAAATGATAAAAATTCAGAGCCAGGCGCAGAGAGGGGCGCAGCCCTGCGCCCAGACCACGTGCTCGACAGAAGAAATTAATTCACAAAAATACGGATTTCACAGACAGGCGCAGGGGGGGGGGGGCGCAGGCCTGCGCCTGCGGCTGCGCCCAGCCCATTAAAATATTAGACGGCCGTTTTTAGGGTTTTTCTAGCTTTTCCTATAAATACAAAGACATATCTCAGAGTTTTGCATCGTTTTTTGGAGGAGAAGGCTAAGGAAAAGGACCCTGTTTGAGCGAACACACGTACGAAGAACACATGAGTCAAGCTATGAAGATGGATACACAACTCTTGAACATCGCATCAACGATGTCCGGCTAGTCTCATCATAATCATTCTCGGAGGAAGCACATCGCTAAGTTTTATTTTATGAACGATTACTTTAAGTTTGCATGGTTTTTATTATTTATATTTTGATTGTAAACGAATGATTATTATTTTGTTGTTGCGTTTCGCAAGATAGTTCGTAGACATTTTATTATTCGTGCCGAGTTAATTGTTTAATTAAGACGAGTAATCAAACGTGTCACGCGCTATGCCCAAGATCACGAAACGACTTTAATAATAATTATAACAAAGATTATGTCTATGTAATCTTCATATCGTTTTATAAATTAAATACAAAGCAAGGTGTGGAATCCGGGAATGGTTATCTTCGTACTTTATTCAATCAAACAATTTTCTTAAGTTTTCTTTTCACAAGTTTCGCAAGTAATTAGTTTTATGAATCAAGCAATCACCTTTTTACAACCAAATCAATCTTTCTAAATTAATTAATTTACAATGCTAGTCGCTTATATACGTGCAATTAACCTCTCGCTCTCTGTGGATACGATCCCTACTTACCCTAGCTTTTAAGGTATTTAGTGGTATTTTTGACGGGTTAACGACACTCGCATCTGTGTTGTGATATATTGTGTATGAGACCGAGCATAGTGTGCAGGTATGATTCATTCTACCCTATACGTGCTATATATGTTTGAGTTGCAGGTGTCCGCGATATGTGATCGCGCAGGCTGACTATCCCCAACCAGTCACGAGATATGAGGCTGTATATATACGGCAGTGATATTGCCAGGTCGCTCTTGTGCCTACTGAGTAGCTAACCGCTGCTGTGTGCGGCCTGTTAGCTGGGGAACGTGGTCCCCTTTCGAGCAGAGATATGTGTTATGCATCGAGTTGCATATGTGTGTCGAGATATATGTGTTGTGTATGCTATGTGTTCTTACCTGCAGTGTCTAACTCTCGCGTACTCACAAGCTGTCCAGCTTATGTTTTCGAGTCCTGTGTGTCTCTCAGGCAGTCATACCGTGGGGTCGCAGCCACAGTCGCAGCAGCCGAAGTGATTCAGAGGTCAAGGGTGTTGTTGATTGCTGTTGTTAGACTTTAGAGCTGTTGTCTGTATCTTATACTGGATCAGTATTATGTTAGCTTTCAGTAATCCATGTTTATCAGATAATTCAGTCGTGTATGCATCTGTATCAGCATGTGACTTGAGACGTGTTAACCTTGTATTAAAGTTTTAAATTATCAGTGTTTTCCGCTAATCCTGTGACATGTGCATTATGAGATGATTGCGATATTGCCACCTGTGTATTGTATTGACGTGGCATTTATGTGAGAATTGTGGGTGTTACAAAAAGAACCTCCATTGGGGTTTTACCATCATCGTTGATGGTTTTACCTTTATACTTTTCGTTGTACACATTTTTTAACGATGATGAATATTTTCTTTCGATCTTTTATAAAAGCAAGAATATCACGTGGACTCACATGAGCCTTGCTCAATTCTGCCACAATATTTCTTTCCTCCTCATTGAGATGCATCGCATATGGATGTCCCTCCACGATTTAGTGAAATCATCAATACGACAAGCAACTAGCTCAAAAGGACATCCAATTTTTTTTTGTTGCAGTATCTCTAGTGTTGTAAATGATTTCCCAGTAATATTATCAGCACTCGTGTATAATTTCACTAATATTCAAGCAAACAGAATGATTCACTCAATGATTGCAAGAAATAAAGATGAAGAAATGTCAGAGAATGTTTTCACAATATGCGGCGGCTGCAATTGATAATTCGTGTGTCTGATTGTGAAACCCTAGGTGGGTCAACTTTTTACATGGAATAAAGGCAACTTTCACACTATTACATAATTGCCCCTCCTACTTGTAAATAAAAGAAAACAACTAAATAAAGTCTTGAATTAAATTACAAGCAAATAAACTAATAATATTTATTACAAAAGAAAGCCACAAGATCGAAATTAAATATCTAACAATCTTCCCTTTTTCGATCATTGTGGGTGAACTCGGGCATGATCCGTAGATTCTCTGAGGCCAAGGACGATGTCGAACCGTCTAGTCACTTACCTTAAATGTAGCCTCTCGTTCAGTAGTTCTATGCCGCTGAGAATATCTTGAATCTCCTTAGGTTTGCATTTAAGTTTAGGATTTGTCTGAGCATCGTTTTCTTGTATTCTTTTGGTAAGCTCGACTCTGACTAATCTGATAGTTCCGTCGGAGTAACAAGGTAAATCCTCAAAGCACATAAATCTTTTCAGTCCTCTTTGATTCAAAAATATGATTCCCGGCTGCCCCCTCAATAAAACTTTGAATGCTGGGTAGTGGTCTAGTAGAAAGATGTCTTGCTTAGGAGCTCTTAGACCTATGTTAACCAGCACACTCTCAATCGCCATTCGAAAGTCTCTTAGGCACATAACGATGGAGCGGCGATTCATGCTTCTGGTTAGCGCGGCAACCGCTGTCATGTGAGTTAGACGTTTTTTGATTCTGTTTTTCAGTCTGTCGTGCAGATACTCAACGTCATCTACGTTCACGAAGTCCAGGTCCATTTCATGCAGATCCTGAACTGTTCCATCTTCTCTGAGAACCTCGAATGCAGGAGTGAACACTCGAGCTCTCTTATACATATGGATCCTGACAAGCTTTACGATCTTTGACTTTGACCAGTATTTATCCTTTGGCCTTTTCTCCCTGAGCATCATCTGATTATACTCAGCTTGTTCAGCTTTTGATACATTAGTTAGTTCCATTAGTAAGCGTCTGCTGAAAGACCCAGGCCTCTTCCTGAACACCATTTTAAATCTTTCTTCCAAAAAAGGATTCTGAAACTGCTCTGCCAGGAATTTTCTCAAAAAATCTATTAGGCCTTGAACTGGGGGTTCTTCTAGTTCGGCTGAGGCGGCTTCAAGTAGTTTAACAATTTTCCCCCTATGTTCTTGCCTTAGTTCTTCTTTTAATTCTTCTGGTAAAGCATGTACCCCACCTTTAGAATACCAGCTAACCCAATATAGATCACTTTCATCGTGGAAGCCAGGTTCTTCAGGCCTAACATCAAAAGAATCCACAGTTCTAGGGCTTGAAGACTCTGGTTCCTGGGTTTGAGGTTGGGGTATTGTTTGGACTTTGGGAGGACTTTGGATTAGTGGTGTTTCTTTGGGAGTACGGGAGGAACCTTGGATAGAAGATAATATTTCTTGTTGTGGCACATGGGGTGGGGAATTTAAGAATTCAAAGGATGAAGAAGATTTTTGTGGCGACTTGGGTTCAGGCTTTGGAGTAAGCAGAGGATAGTCTTCGTCAACATCAGAGTCTGTATCAGACACTAATATGATTTCGACCTTTTCAAAGATAGGCTCATAATCCACCATAGCCGACATAGGATCTAAAGGAGCTGGGCCTTCAACCATAGGCTCGTCTTCTAACATTTCTTGAACCTCTGATCCTTTTTCCTCATACCCTTGAACGTCTCCTCCCTCTGATACTGCTCACCCTACAATCATCATCAGGTCCTCAGACTGAACTCTTTGATGCTTCCCCCCCTCATGGCGATCAGGGTCGTCCTGATCGTCATGTTTTCTTTTATAAGAGTCATCCTGAGGACGACACTGTAGCTCTATAACTGCAGATTCAAGACGGTCCATTCGGGAGTTTATTTGTTCTTGTACTTGAAGGATTAGACGTGTGAGCGCATCCATCTTGTCTGATAATTCTGAAATTTGAGCTTGGACTGATCGGGTACTCGGTGGTGGCAGATCCTCACATGCAACACCCTTACCCTTAATGAATGATAAAAGGGCGGAATGTCGCTCCTCGGCAGCCTCCTTTTGGGCGTCTAGGTCAGCTCGGGTGACAACACCAGCAGCACAGAGAGCTGCTGTAACATCCGGCACTAAACCAGGTTAGCAACAATGACCTAATCTGTATTTAATAGCCAATTATAACCTAATCAGTGGTCATTAGAAATTAATCAAGTGATTAACAAGGTTTATTAGAAAATTCAACTCAATTAGAATCAAATTCATCGGTGCGATGAATCGGGAAATCAATTAATCTGATCAATTTACGTTATGAAGGACTAATTCAACTAAGTACATAATTAAATTATGATTAGTGACACTAATCAAACACTAATACAATTACTTAACATTAATTATGACTAAAACAATTCATTAAAACAATGCATCCATAAGTATTTATGAAATTACAAGAAAAGGGAAATATAAGAGTACATTTCTAAATACTTTTATACAAAAAAAAATGAAAATACATGTATAATACACATAGGAGGCCGGCCATAGGCATGTGGTAATTAGGGGTTGACTTCTATTTTTTAATATTACTTTAAACACAATCATTTTGTTTAAAAGTGCACACAACCTCCTACCTTCCATGCCTTTCATCATTTGAAAGACCAAAAATTTCTCTATAAATAGAGAGGCATTTCATTAATTTTAATCACACCAAAAACCTCTTTTCTCTCCTCTTATATCCGGCCAAACCCACACACACATCACAAATCTTTTCATTCAAGTGTTCTTCAAGTGTTCTTGGTGATATTGAAGTGTTCTTGGTCCAAACCTTGCAAAGATTTCAACTTCTACTCAAAATCATATTCTAAATACTTCAAAGTAAGTAAATACTAACTTATTTCATCTTATATTTATGTTTATATAAGTCTTGGATAATATATATAATCACCAACAACAACAAGTTTCATAAAAACTCAAGTTTATAAATTTCTAGTTTTTGTTTTTAAGTTGTTTCTTTAAATGTGTTTATGAATATATGAACACATCATAAAATGTTAATATTATGAAAACAAGTGATATATATGTGTTTTATAACTTTTATACAAGTAGTCTTTGAATAAACAACAAGAATCATAAGTTATTTCAAGTTTATAAACTGCGGATTATCGGCAGAAAATTTATATCGACTTTGAAAAATCATAACTAATTCATAACTTAACGAAATGAGTTGATTCTTATCTCAAAAGTTAGACCTATGTCTTAACTATAGATCTGGAAGTTTTCATAATTTATTTTGGAGTTTAAGACCTCCAGAAATTATTTGGGAAACCGAAAGTTTGACAGCTCAAAAAAATGGCCAACATAGGGTTTTTAACGAGCTTTTTCACCAACCTAAACATCTCGAAAAATGGCCGTTCTTGATTCTAAAAATCCTTTGTATATAGTAGTTTAATGTCCTAGAAAACCAAAGTCTAAAACATTTTGGAGCTTGGTCAAAACAGCCTCAAAGTAGGCTGAAAAACCTTCGAAAAAGCTGGAAAATTATATATATATAAACTTGACCTTTTAAGCGGGTTTTATTTATAAACTTGTAATGCTGGGTGATTTAAGACATAAAAATCTATAAATATATATATTATCATATATGAGAGATATTAAGTCCCTATTATCATTTAGGACCCGATTAATCTCGCTCGGTGCATCATCCATTCACTTACGCTAAAAAGCATTTTTCGCTCGTTTTTGTCATCACACGCTCGGTGAGTCCTCATAGCCCCTATTTTCACATTGTTATGTTTTGGGGTTGAAATACATGCTTCGTTTTCATATGGACACGAAAATTTCTTCATTTCTATTATGTATTACACATGTGATTCCATCAGCCCTTATATCATGAACCGTTAATTGCATTTATTTGTAAGCGCGAATATATTGTGGATAGATCTATTGGGAGTCATGTCCCCCATTCGGGTTAGTTCGGGTCGGCTAACAGTGAGTGCATATATATTCAACACACGGTATTACGTATGGGAATACTGCACAGGGCAAACTCATTTTAATTAAGCTTCAGTTGCATGTTGGTTACATGTAATACATAACATGGAATTTATGATTTTATAAATTCAAACTCTACTATTGTTGTCCATACAAGTCAAATTTACGTGTAAACCTATGAGCTCACCAACAATTTTTGTTGACGTATTTTAGCGTGTATTTTCAGGAAATTAAGGCAAGTATGCCTTCGGACGTATTTTACTTTCAAGCTTCCGCATCCATGGAGTCGCATGCATGTTCAAAATTAACGGAGATTTAGCTGCATTATTTTGGATATTTTAATTATGTAATTAAATCTCTGTATTTGTGCGAACTTCATTTCTCATCTCAGACTATGTAAAACATTGCTATATTTTCAAGTTTCAATGATGTATTTTAAAAACGTCCATATATTGGTTGTTCGTTATGATTATGGTTATGCTTCCGCGACGTCGCGCTTCGTTCCCAAACGGGGCAACGGGGTGTGACAGCTGCTGTTAACATCTCGAGATTGATCCCAGGATGGCCTGATGTTGACGGCATTTGTGTGGCAACATCAGGTCTTCCTTCCGTGATTTCTGGCTCCACCACGGGATGCTCAGATCTGGTAGTTTCTGGAGCCGCCACGAAGGCAGCTCGTTCGGGGGTGGACACCACGGAGGCGTCGTGCTGTGTGTGTGGGGGTGGGGAGTGAGCTGTGGTCGAGCGAAGGATGTTCACTGGGGGCGACGTGTGACCTATTTCAACATCACGACTCTCCGAGTGAGAGGGTGATGGAGTATGTGCAGTATCCCCGTGGAATGAAGTGATATCCCTTTGAGGGGATACCAAGTGGATGGTGGGGGTTGTTTCAACCATCGGACGGATGGTCTTATGGATGGTTGTCCAGCTTTGGGGGCTAAGATCTCCCTCAGATGCAACTTCTTGACCTCTCATTTGGACAGAGACTGTCCGTTCAGAATCGGCCGCCTCTGCCTCCTCATCTTCATCTCCCTCCCTCGCCTCAGACAACTCCCTCTCACCCAAACCCAGAATATTTTGTACAGCCACCTCTGCTCCCTCAGACTCACTCACTCTCGCCTCACCTTCGGACTGGTTAGGCTCAGTCGGTTTTGACTAAGCCTGTTGGTACATCCTGTGTTGTGTGACGACAGCAGTCTAAGTGATCCTACATTGTGATTTTAGCAAGTGTGTGATATATATGTTTATATATGGTTGATATTTATTAGTGTTTGTATGTTTGAACTTGATGTAACGTATTACAAGAAGTTCAAACATAAAGTACAAAGATAAATTCAATCATAAGTAATAACGTAAGGTTCAACACTTAGTTGTTTATGTAAAAGGCTAGATTCGAATTATATACGGGTTGACATTCGAATCTGTGATAGATTCGAATGTAACCATAGATTCGAAAGAAGGCTAGATTCGAGACTGTCAATATGGACAGACTCGAATGGGCCTTGGGCCAGATTCGAGGTTGGCCCACAACAGACTCGAATCAGGGTCTATAATTAGGGATAGACTCGAATAATTAGCAGACTTTTTGCAGAATTCGTGAGGAATTAAGCAAGAGGCGATCTCGAGTTTATCAGCTAGGTGAGTGCCGTTTCGGAGAGAATTAGTACGTAGGATCGTTCGTGTGTCGTTCGTTCAGCGTCTAATAGTCTCCGTGTTCCGTTGGTTGAGAGTTGTCCGTCTAACCGTCAACGAGGATTCCGCACTCGTTCACGGATCCGCGTCTAGATAGATCTTGCAGTCGTAGACCTTACAAAGCCTCATCCGGATAGAAAGCCCTTATATATTCCCTTACCCGCTCGCTTTGAACAACCTGTTGTAACAATGATAGTGGAATCGTCATTACCGGTACACTGGGATTGCCCTTTGGGATGTTTAGTCGTTGAAGTGCGGCTGTGACATATACGTCTGCTTCTGGACGCTCATGAATGTCATCGTCCTTGTCCATGGCATACTCGTTCACGGATCCGCATCTAGATAGATCTTGCAGTCGTAGACCTTACAAGTGGTATCAGAGCCTACGGAGTGTTCTTGGTGTTCTTCGTGTTCATCAGATACATTCTAGGTTTCTTGACGCTAGTTGGACGGTTTTGCTCTCAAAAACGTGTTTTTGAGCTTAGCAAATTCATATTCGGGAAACACTTTGTTGTTTTTCACGTTTTTGATCGAAATCATTATTTTTCGTTTGAAAAATAGTGGTTTAATCTGTAAAACGTCAAAAAAATCAACGTGTTAGCCGTTTTTCGAGTTTGCGGCGCTCGAATCTATAGGGGTAATTAGGGTTTCACTCTAGTCTCGAGTCTAACCTAAATACGCTCCTTTCGAGTCAATTTCAGAGAGTTTCGAGTCTACTTTGTTTCGAATCTGTTACTTCATTCGAATTGGATCTCGAGTCTGTGTTGTTTCGAGTTTATTTCGAGTCTGTTACTGTTTCGATTCTGTGCTTCGACTCTGCTGACATTCGAATCTGCTGAGACTTCGAATCTAAGGACCATCGAATCTAAGGAGTTGTTCGAATCTGACATAATTTCGAATCTAATTGACTTTTAACACTTAATCGAATTTAATCTCAACAGAATTTAATATTAATTAGTTTCGAATCTATCTAGATTCGAATAAGTTAGTCTAAATCAGTTTCGAATTAAATTAATTAAGTTCAAATTCAATTTGTTTCAGAAAAGATGTCAAATCTTCAGAAATTCCTTGAGATGGATCACGAATTTGGGAAGGCAAATGCACCGCCTAAGCTGATGAAAGTTGAGGACTATTACTGGTGGAAGGACAGATTTACAGATTTTGTACGATTCAATGATATGCGCATGTGGGTGTGCATAGATGAAGGTTACATTCCGCCAGTATCTGAAGTTGAAGGCCGTCAAAAGGTCTTGTCATATCAGATGATGAAAGAGGATGACAAGAAACTATTTGAAGCTGAAAACAAAGCTTTCTCCATAATCCGTATGGCTTTACCTCAAGATATTTTACACACATTTCGGACTCAAAGGACGTCGAAGGAACTTTGGGAGTCTCTCCAGAAAAGGTGTGAAGGTAATCCACGGGTGCGTAGAAAGCGTACAGAGCTGTTGACCCAACAGTTTGCGATTTTCAAGGCAATTAAGGATGAACAGTTGGATGATATTATCACAAGGTTCTATAATCTGATAACGGAACTTGAAAGTCATGGAATTGAGTATTCGGACCTGACAAGAACAACAAGCTTCTTGATGCCCTACCAGCCAAATGGGCTATGTACGTGGCAATGATTAAGCTGAATGAGGACAAATATTATGCTCAATCACTTGATGACATTGTGGGAACGTTGAGGGCATATCACTTCGAGATGATTAAGGCTGAGACTGATTACGAGCAAGTCCAGAATCCGGCTATGTATTTTGGAAAGACATCTAAATCATCAGTGACAGCTGAACCGAAGAGTGCTACAGCGTTTTTCACCGTAGAAACGTCATCGCCACCAGAGTCCGAAGACTCACTGAATCGCCCGTTCTTAGGGTTAGGAAGATCGGAAGAACCGCAACCTCAAGTCCAACAGGCATCGACCAGTCAGAGCTACTCGAAGATGCCCATGAGCGCAAAGTCCGCAGAAGAACATTTGAATCTGCTTGCTTCCTTTGTGGCAGCTTATGGAAATTGTGTTCAAGGGAAAATCAATGACCCAGCTCTATGGGATGAAGATTACGATCAGGTCGACCCTGATGACTTAGAGGAAATGGATCCTAAGTGGCAACTGGCCATGGTGACCCAGAGGGTTAAAAGATTCATTAAGAGAACTGGAAGGAATTTGCAGATGAATAACAAGGGGATCGGGTTTGATAAGTCCAAGGTGAAATGCTATAACTGTCAAATACTAGGACACTTCGCAAGGGAGTGCCAGAGGCCAAAGGTAGAGACGTACCAGGGACAGAGCCAACATCAGGGACAATTCCAAAATCAGTCCCAACAAAGATACCTTCCGAGTTCCTCATCTGGTCAAGCCAATCTAGCGGGTCTATTATCCAATGTCACTTCTGACAGACAGCTAGATGGTACCTATGACTGGAGTTCACATCCTGAGTCAAATGCTAGAGCTTTCATGGCTGAAGTTACTGAGAATGGTTGTGAAGAAGACGAGCAGACCACACGGGACAGCAGTCCGATGTGGGTAGAGAAGGCGAATGATCAGACCGTGCTGGAGTTTGCTGCTCAGATGGCCAACGTGGAATCTGATAACTCTAAGGTTAGTCTTTCTTATTCTCTATTTTCAGAATTATGTGCTTTGTGTGCTACTTCTAATGATAGATTAAATCTAGTCTTAGAATCACATAAAACCATATCTGCTCAAAATGATAACTTAAAAATAGAAAACGCTAGCCTAAATGATATAAAGCAAGATTTAAAAGAAAAGCTTAAGGCTGATGCTCAAGACGTAATAGTTCTAAAAGACAAACTGAGTGAGCAGTGTGTTAGGATAGAGCTTATGTATGAGCACGTAGAGGCCTTGACCAAAAGTCTGAAGGATAAGGACATAGAGCTAGCCGAGACCAAAGTTAAGGTAGCAGAGGCAAATAGCAAGCTGGAAAAGTTTAGGAATTCGAGCCTAAACCTAGGAAAAGTCTTAGATGCCCAAAGACAGTCTAAGAAGCCTGTAGGTCTAGGTTTTCATGAAATTCCTCCACCATTCAATGCGAACTATGTGCCTCAGCCTCAGGAGAAAACTGACAAGTCAGTAGACTTAGAGGACCTACCTGAACCGACACCTGAGCCTACAGTTGATAATACACCTAAGGTGGTTGACTCAACCGTCAAGGTCAAGAAAGTGAAATTTGTGTCTTCCTCCAGTGAAACACCTGCCGGAAAACAGAAAATTTCATGGGCTGACCAGGTCGACGAGACAGACACTGTAGATGTACCAAAGGCAGTAGACACTAGTGAGACACCTAGATCTAAGGGAACAACCAAAAAGTCCATGGATAAGATGTCTTGCTTTAAATGTCACGAGAAAGGGCATGTTGCTTCTCACTGTCCTCTTAGGAAAACAGATGTTACCCCTAAGACAGTGAACCCAACACCTGTTAAGCCCTCACCCAGTGTGGCAAGCAGCAGTAGTTCTCAACCTACCGAGAAAACTGTGCAGGCTGCACCCAAACAAGTTGTGAAAAACACACCGGTTAAGGTTGGACCAAAGGAAGTGATTAGGACAAATTCACCGAATCGTGTCACAAATCAATCTAGGTCAGCACCACAGCAAGTCTATAGGAGCACCACACCTAGCAAGTCACACACTCCAGTTAGGTCTCATACTCCAGTTAGACAGTATGCACCGGTAAGAGCTCAAGGATCACAGTCAGAAATGGCATATAATAGGAATTATTCTAGAGCTCCACAACAAATGCCTACACCAAGGCAAAGAGTGAACTTAAATCACTCGGCACCACAACAGAATTCAGTTCAAAGGCCCAAGTCACCTGAACGGCGAGATGGGTACTTGAAAGAGTTCACGTATGTGGACGAGAATGGTATTACCAAGTCAGTCATGGCTTGGGTTCCCCGTGATAACTAACCTATTTTCTTTCATGTGCAGGAGATAACTACCGGTCCAAACAACAAGTGGTTCGTCGACAGTGGTTGCTCCAGGCACATGACGGGGGAAAGAAGTCTTCTCACAGACTTCAAGGGGGGTAATAGGGGATTCGTATCATTCGCGGGTAACAAGGGTGGAAATATCACTGGAACTGGAGAAGTCACTAATGGGACGATTACTTTGGATCAAGTTTATCACGTTGATAAACTGGTTCATAATCTCATTAGTGTTTCTCAAATCTGTGATAAGAAGAACTCGGTGTTATTTACTGACACTGAGGCGTTAGTGCTAAAGCCTGGATTCAAAATACCTGAAGATTGGATATTGATGCGGGCGCCAAGGAAGAATGACTTGTACATGCTCGATATGAACAAGCCAGATACTTCGATGGGTCCGATCTGCTTACTATCAAAAGCTTCAGAGACGGAGTCCGTACTGTGGCACAGACGCATGGCTCACCTGCACCTGAGGAAGATGAATTACATTACGAAGCATGGATTGGTGCAGGGTGTGCCCATGAAAAGTTTTCAGTTCGAGGATAAGTGTCTACCTTGCATGAAGGGCAAACAACACAAGAAGACACACAAGTCCAAGAAGCAGAATTCCATAGCCTCAACATTCGATCTGTTGCACATGGAACTTTTCGGCCCAATCAACAAAAGGAGTATTGGAGGTAGTTGGTACTGCTTAGTTATCACCGACGATTACTCACGTTTTTCTTGGGTTTTCTTTTTAGGTACGAAGGACGAGACGGCTGCAAGGCTCATCGGGTTCTTGGACCAAGTGGAGAACTCATACGGAACTAGGGTTAAATGTATTCGTAGTGATAATGGAACTGAATTCAAAAACACTGTAATTGGTGTATATTGCCTATCAAAGGGCATAGTGCATCAATTCAGTGCACCATATGAACCTCAACAGAATGGGGTGGCCGAACGAAAAAATAGAACTTTGATTGAGGCTGCAAGGACTATGCTTTCGGATTCAAAGCTTCCTACCATGTTTTGGGGGGAGGCAGTGAATACCGCGTGCCACATTTTAAACCCAGTCCTTACAGTCAAATCATTAAACAAAACATGCTATGAAATTTTGAATAAACGGGCACCTAACTTAACTGGATTCGAACCGTTTGGAGTACCATGCACACTTTTAAGAACAAAACATCAACCGAAGTTTGGTGAAAAGGCTGACGAAGGATACTTCCTAGGTTATGTGCCAAACTCACCAAACAAACGGGTGTTTAACAAAACAACTGGTACTATGGAGATTGTGTATAATATTGAAGTCACAAGTTATACACATGAACCCCAAACTGGTCCGGAATGGATATTTGACTATGATAAGTTATTTGAGTCATTTAACATTCCTCTGGATGATAATGCAGGTACAATTGAGAAGGACTTGGCGACGTTGCATCTGAACGACGATGGCCAAATCTTTCCAAGGACCACGTTCGAATCTACGTCCGAGCCTACTGCGACTGTAGATGGATCTCCAGAAGTTGCTGATCAAGAGGCACCCAACACTGAGAATCAGACTCAAGCTTCAAGTTCTAACTCTGAGGAAAACGTCCGTGAGGAGGAAAATGTAGAAGCTGACCCTGTTCCCCCTTTAGGTGAAATAGGATCCAACTTAGGAGATAATCTAAGGGTTGATGAAATAGAGACCTCTAGGATTAACAAGAACCATCCAATAGATAGCATCATAGGAAATCCTAACGAGGGTGTGAGGACTCGGAGTAGTGTAAATAACAACACTGTGTTGTTGTCGATGATAAACGACTCCGAGGCATATCACACATGTCTATATTCGTGTTTCATATCGCAAGTAGAGCCCAAAAATGTGAAAATGGCACTTAAGGACAACTCTTGGGTTGAAGCGATGCAGGAAGAACTTTCACAATTTAGGAAACTAGAAGTGTGGGAGTTAGTTCCGTTACCTCGAGGGGAGATTGCAATAGGAACCAAATGGGTTTTTAAGTGCAAGAGAGACGATCGGGGTATAGTCACGCGCAACAAGGCGAGATTAGTTGTAAAGGGTTTCAACCAAGAGGAGTGAATCGATTACAACGAAGTTTTTGCACCAGTAGCAAGGCTGGAAGAAATTAGGTTGTTTCTAGCATTTGCCTCCTTCAAAGGCTTTAAGGTATATCAACTGGACGTTAAGAGTGCTTTCCTGTATGGGAAAGTGAAGGAGTTGGTGTATGTAGAACAACCGCCCGGATTTACAGATCCAAAATATCCTGATAGAGTATATCGCTTAGATAAGGCTCTTTATGGATTACATCAGGCACCTAGGGCGTGGTATGAGACTTTATCCAACCATCTTTTAGAAAACGGTTTTGAAAAGGGTAGGATAGATAGTACTCTATTTGTGAAGAGGAAGGGTGAACACTTTATCTTGGTACAAGTGTACGTCGATGATATCATTTTTGGATCATCAGACGAACAGATGTGCAAAGATTTCGAAAAGGTGATGAAGTCTAAGTTCGAGATGAGTGCTATGGGGGAGTTGAATTTCTTTTTAGGGTTACAAGTTGACCAAAAGAAGGAAGGGATGTTTATCCATCAAACTAAGTATGTCTATGACATATTAGAACGGTTTGGGATGGAGGGAACTAAGTTGACTGCCCACTTCAGCACGCCGATTCAAGTGAATCACAATCTCGGGTCGGGTACTGAAAGTGATACCGATGTGGATCCGACTTTATATCGGGCCATGATTGGTTCACTTATGTATTTAACTGCTTCAAGACCTGACATAATGTTTGCTGTGTGTATTTGTGCTAGGTTTCAAGCGAATCCGAAGGAGATGCATATGAAAGCTGTGAAGCGGATTCTACGATACCTCAAGTCGAAACCGAAGCTGGGACTTTGGTATCACGCGGAGGGAGATCTAGAGTTGGAAGCGTTCACAGATTCTGACTACGGAGGATGCAGCTTGACGCGCAAATCTACAACTGGAGGTTGTCAGTTCCTAGGAGGGAGATTGGTGTCCTGGCAATGCAAGAAACAAACATCGGTAGCCGTGTCAACGTGCGAGGCCGAGTATGTTGCTGCTGGTAGTTGCTGCTCACAGGTTCTGTGGATACAACAACAATTGCGGGATTACGGTTTGGCTTATACTCAAACTCCAATTAGGATAGACAATCAATCTACAATTGCTATAACTAATAATCCAGTTAAACACAGTAAAACAAAGCACATAGACATAAGGCATCATTTTATTCGTGATTGTGCTGAAAAGAACTTAATCAAACTGGTAAAAGTGGCAACAAAAATAATGCAGATTTATTTACCAAAGCGTTTGATAAGTCACGGTTTGAGTATTTGATTCAACTGAATGGAATGCGCAACCCAGAGTAATTTGACCTTAGTAGTATTTTATTTCCTTTTATAGTAGTAGTATTTCTTTCTTTTTATAGTAAGTTTGCTAATTTAGGAAAGTTTCTAATTTTAGTAAGTTTCTAAATTTAGTAAGTTTCTATTTTTAGTAAGTCAGTAGGTTAGCTTATTTTACTGCTTTTTCTTATGAAAAAACAAAAGAAAAAAGAGAGAAAATTACAAAAATACAAAAAAAAGAGAATATCAGAAAAAAGAGTTAGGTCTTAGATACATAGGTTCAAAGTGACGAAAATTAGCACAGTCGTTACAGACTCTAAGTGTTTGTTAGGCACAAAAAGGCCTCAGTCAAACCTGTTCTATATCTGAGGGGGAGATTTTATAATCAAACCTGTTGATACATTTGAAGGTTGAATTTAAGGCCTGTTATATGCCTTATTGAAACCTGAAAATGATTTGCAATATCAGTCTAAAGCTGTTCTATACGTTGCATGTGTTGCAACCAAGACAGTTTGTCCAAGCTGATCAATCTGCTGATCAGGCTGGACATAAACTGTCTACGCTGCTCTACACTGTTGAGCAGCTTGGGCTTTTTTTTAAAGTGTTCTGTTCTTTGTGAACAGAACCTGTTCTTTGTGAACAGGGTAAACACTTTATGGAATTTGTTTCCAAGTCATCATGTATTGTTTTTAACTACCAGATCAGTTTACACAGTTGAAGACAAAGTGGAAAGCAGAACCGCTCAGCCTGCCCAAGCTGTTCTGTTACATGAAGACAAACGGATATTTGAAAAAGGGTGACAGACCTTTTTTCTTATATCAAAATAGGCCTTTACAAGGAAGAAAGACGCAAAGTTGACATTCCTAAAATGGTTAAAGGCAATGCAACAGTAGAAAGTAAAAAGACAAAAGTTCTGCACAAGAGAAGGCAAGTCTGCTTTTCAGAAAGGTGCAGAAAAGTTATATTGTCTTTTCAAACAAGACTTCTCCTTTTTCATTCTGCCCAATGAAGATGTTTCTCTTAGATCCTCTAAGTGAGTATAAAAGGAAGCTTCTAAGGTCAGAAAGAATGTGAAGAAAGCTAAGTGCTTAAACTAAGAGTGAACGTGCAAGTGTGATATTCATGCATGCAAATCTTCTGTAAACAAGCTTCTGTGTGTCTAAGCTGTTTACCAAAGCTGTTCCTTAAAGTCTTGTAAAATACAGTGAGTGCATCTTAGTGAGTGTGTTCATTGTAATCTAGTTTGAGTGTGTCTTAGACTAGAAACCATACTGTTGTATTCTGTCATCTCAGCTTGAACAATTCCGCAGTCAAGCTTGTTTGTAATTAACATTTGTTGATAATACATACAAACATTGAGAAAAAGAGTGTGTAGTTTTTAAATACTGTATTCACCCCCCCCCTCTACAGTTTATTACTATATACTTTGGGAACCTTTCGGGACCTACAGTGTTTAGGCTTTCACACATAATGCAACTAAATTCTAAGTGTTATACTTTATTTAGTTTGATGTGTTGGTAGGCATAATACATATAGGGAATCTCAAGGCTAATAAAATATTCTAGAAAAAGTCAAGCGTGTCACTAACTTAGATGTACGACCAATCGGTCTTAATTTTTATGTACAAGACATACAAACATTGAGTCTAAATGAGGTATGCAAACCTTCTGGGGATGTATGGCAACATCAAATACATCTGAAAATGGAAAGAATAGAAATATCATGTAAAACTGAGAGTCGAAAACATGCAACTCTGTTGTACGTAAGTACAGACCTGTTGTCTCTGTTTAGATTCGGGTTAGCAGACATGTCGCTTTGTTGTACGTCAGTACAGACCTGTCACCGCTATCTGCTAACTTTAAAAATAAACCTTAAGTCGAACTAAGACACTTTGTTGTATGAAAATACAGACCTGTGTCCGATGTTTGTCTTTTAAAGAAAGTTTGCAAATACCAACAAGTTAGAATCTTTGTCTGTGTGCCTTGATCATAAAAGTATGTCTATGTCTGCGTCACGTAAGATAATTTCCTGATAAATAAAAAGGCCAAGGGATATTCCGAAATGTAGAATGTTTAAAAGGGGCAAAATACCAACAATCGGCTAAATAGGTATGTCACGACAAACAAACAAAGGAATAAAAATTCCTAAGTGTGAAAGTTTAAGTACTGAAAGTTAGTATCAGACATCGCTATCTGATTGAACCTTTCTTAGACTATACTCATCAAAAATATGTTGTTTAGTATTCAGCTTAGCTTGTAAATTCTTTAAGTTTAGCTTAAGTCTAGAATAAATTTTTTGGTTAAAATTTTATTTTATCTTTATTTTTATTTTTACCATAATTTATTTTATTTTAGTTTAGTTTCATTTTTACTTAGGTAAAAGGTCAAAAGTTACTGAGGGTGCATTCAAAGTTGGATAAAATAAACAATGCGTGAATTATCTTGAGTTTAGGGTAAAAGAATTAGCATAGTTTATCTGGTTACACAATACCGTAGAAAAAAGTTGGAAAAGTTGAACTTATTTCAAAATTTTCGAAATTTTTCTAAGTATTGGTAGTTTCGAATCTAAGACAGACTCGAATGAGGAGTAATTCGAATCTGTCAGTAGATTCGAATCTACACTTAGACTCGAAGGTTGGTAGTATATATAGGTCAACAGTGAAGTCATTTAATACTTACTGTTGTCGAATCTATACTCTCGAATCTATATTGGCGATTTCGAATCTGTTCTCGAGTCTACCGTTTCTCTCCTAAACGACATTTTGTCGACTTTGAAGACTGTGTGTTCGATTCTACAGACACTTCTAGGTATAATCAACGGGATTGTACAAGATTTGTGTAGTTTTATACACAATTTTAGGCTAAAACATCAAATTTTGAAGTTTTATGGGTCAAAATAGGGTTTTTGCTAAATTACCAAGATTGGACCTATAAAAGATCAAATTAAAGACATAAATCATTGATTAGAACCTAGTTGAACTAATGTATGTGATTTACCAAGTTCAAAATGGTTAAAATCTTGGGTTTTTGTTGAAAAATCAACCGTCGGGGCTTCGAATCTATTCCTGGACCTTCGAATCTGTTCATGGGTTTCTCGAATCTGTCATTAGATTCGAGATGACCATGATATTCGAATCTGTCCATTAGACTCGAAGAGGGACTCTTCGAATCTGTCCATTACACTCGAATATGGACACTTCGAATCTGTTACTTTCGAATCTGTACTTTATTTACTTTGTTTAATTTAAATTTTATTAAACTTGTGGAAATTTAATTGTGTTAGATTTTGTATTTAATCAAGTACAAAATAAAACAAATTTTGAATTTAAACAAGTTTATTGATTTTTAATAAGTCTAACAGTTTTATTTATTGTGCAGATATGGCAGTTCGCGCTTTTGTCCCGAAGCATAATATGGTCCTTAATCCAGATAATAATATCCCTGAGGCGCAGGGTTTTCGTGAAGTTTTGGACTTCCTAGCTGAGTCTAGGATTAGCTATGCTTTGTATCATAACATTCCAATTGTAATTTCGTATGTACGCCAGTTTTACGATCATTTACAGGTGGACTGTACTGTCACCCCAACAGTTATCAGAACCAGAATCGCTGGCCAGCCTCTAGTCTTCTCAGCAGATATGTTGCGCCAAGTGCTACAGTTGGGTTCTCAAGAACAAGAAGATGGGCCTATTGACTTTCCTTTAAGTATTAGGCAGACTGCTTTTCTGAGAATGGGCTACAGTTTAGATGTGACAAAGTCGTCATACATGAAGAGTGGCCTGATTGGGCAATGGAGATTCCTGGTGCACGTATTCATGGTCTGTTTTGCGCCAAAGAAAGCTGGCTTTGATTACATAGTATCAAAGATCCAATCTGGAGTTATTGCATTGGTATATAATCGGAAGTTCAGCTTTTCGCAGATGTTCTTCTCGGAGTTCGTTCATCAAATTACGGCTCCAGAAAGGGAACGATTCTTGTTGTACCCAAGGTTCATTATGATGCTGATAAGGCATTTCTTGCCAGACTTGCCGCCGTCAAATGATTCTCTGAGTGTTAACATTATGGACAAACGGATTTTCGCTGATTGTTCCTCACACTGAGGAAGATTGGCTGTTCCTGTTGCTCGTCCATTGTTCGGAGCTATAGTGGATAGGGATTTTCAAGCCCCGGAAGTTGCCAACTGGGCAGGGGTCGTTGAGTTTCCACAACAACAACAACAGCAACAACATCAACAGCAACAACAGCCTCGTGCTCGGCCGCGTGACCCAAGACGCCGACAAAGACCAGCCGCGAATCAAATTCAGGCAACCAGGCCTTCGACAAGCCAGCAACCAGAAGTTACAGAAGCCGGGCCCTCAGATATTCAAGAAGCTGGGCCCTCAAATATTGCGAGAGAAGCTGGACAGCTAAGCCAGACGCTTAATGAAATTTGGGAGGCAGGGCCTCATGCCAATGAAGACGTTGCAGCAGCACTGGTTGGTGAGCTGCTTAGTCCACCAGCAGAGGAAGATGATATTTTTAGAGACGTGGAGGAATACGAACCAGAAGGGGCAGATGACGGATTAACATCCTCGGAATCCGACTCAGAATCCGCGGAAGTTCCGGCAGCTGCAGTTCTTGATATTCAAATTGGAACTTATGGTTCGAGATTGATTATAAATGAAGGTGGTTCGAGGAGGCGCGTGAACAGGGAATTGGAAGAGTCTGATTTTGAAGAAGAGGAAGTTCCTCAACTAGTGACAAGGCAACGGGCCAAACGTCACAGGTTCATGCAAGGATCGTCTTCAGCTCCTATAGATCAACCAGAAATTCCACAACATCAAGAACCTCAAACCTTCACTCCACCACCACCACCACCTCAAGATGAACCGTATATACCATCACCGTTCATTCCTACTCCTATACAGTCCATTCCATCTGCCTCGACCACATACACTGACAATCAAAGGTTTCTGCAGCTTAAAGCTCGCGTTGACTTCCAGAATGTCCAAATCTTAAGCCTAACCAAGGCGATCGGAGAAATTCAGACTCATAATGCAAATCTTGATAAAGAAAATGCCGATTTGAAGAAGATTGTGGAGCAAGTCCAGGAAGAGAACGTAGAAATCAAAACTTTTGTTTGCGATCAGGCGGCTGAGATAAGGTCGATGCGCTCCTTAATTGAGCAGTTAATGAAAAATTTACAGGCTCAGGGGGAGACATCGTGCCGAGATCAGGAGGTGCAGAGAAGAGATGATAATGAAGGCGATGATCCCGGTGCGAATAAAGAGTTTGAGTCTGTAGATTTTCCTGCAGCTCAAGTTACACAAGTTGAGGGGGAGCCTAGTCAAGGCGAAGGAGAAAGGGGTGAGGCTAGTTCATCTAAACAGCCTACAGACTTTGAGATCAGTGAGATGATTGAAGCGCTCATGGATCTCGAAGATGATCCACTGGATGTAGGTTTTGATAATGAAGATGAAGAGCTGGAAGAAGGGGAGTTTGTGCCAGAGGAGATAGTCGACTGGCGGTCGGATGATGAAGTACTTGCTGATGAGGATGATGAAGCTGACGAGATAGTTGTGCAGCAGAATCCTATCACTGATACTTACATGATTGATGGAAATAAAATTGTCGATGCAGATATAGTTAATGTTGCATTGAATCCTCAGCCATCGACAGAAGAACCTGCAAGAGAGCTAACTAATGAAGAAAAACGAAAGCTATGGTTCAGGGCTGAAGAGAAAGAAGCAGCAATTAAAAAGACAATGAGAGTTCCAGGTACTGGGAAGCTGTCGGAGCGAATTTTAAGCTGGTTCTTTGACAGAGATCTGCAGCTATTTATAATAAAGAGAAAAGACGGGCTTCAGTACATGAGGCGAACTTTAAAAGCGTTCAACTCCCTGCCAAAAATCGAAATCACTGCGCTAGCTTGGAAAGATCTTATAAACATTGGCAATGATCCCTACGCGAGCGTAATCGAAAGAATCATAAGAAAGGAAGGGAGATCAAGGAAGTTCGAACGTTTGAATCCAAGGGTCGGGAGAAGAGTTGAGGATCCGTCACGTATTGATCCTCTAACTGGACGACCTTGGATGAGGATTCACTATAAGCCGGCTAGATGTCTTAGGAGGGTTCCTCTCAAGCCAATGCCACAAAATATTCTGAAGAATCTGAAGTGGTGGTATGCTGACACGGAAACTGGGGAAGCGGTTATGGAAGACTTAGAAGAAAATGTTATTCTTAGAGTCTATGACCCGCTTCACCTGGTAAACCTATCTAAAGAAGATCTGCAGATTTTGTATAATTGTAAGATTTCCAGTGACGCACATATGGATACTGAGGCTAGTAAGTATGAAAATGTGGTCAAGGTATGCATCGAGAAAGGTCTGTATGCTGGTAGTGTTTTGAATCAATAAATAAACCAAGTTCTTAAATCAAATGTGTGAATTATTAGAAGCTATCGTCAAGGGGGAGTCTGTTGGTACATCCTGTGTGACGACAACAGTCTAAGTGATCCTACATTGTGATTTTAGCAAGTGTGTGATATATATGTTTATATATGGTTGATATTTATTAGTGTTTGTATGTTTGAACTTGATGTAACGTATTACAAGAAGTTCAAACATAAAGTACAAAGATAAAATCAATCATAAGTAATAACGTAAGGTTCAACACTTAGTTGTTTATGTAAAAGGCTAGATTCGAATTATATATGGGTTGACATTCGAATCTGTGATAGATTCGAATGTAACCATAGATTCGAAAATAGGCTAGATTCGAATCTGTCAATATGGACAGATTCGAATGGGCCTTGGGCCAGATTCGAGGTTGGCCCACAACAGACTCGAATCAGGGTCTATAATTAGGGATAGACTCGAATAATTAGGAGACTTTTTGCAGAATTCGTGAGGAATTAAGCAAGAGGCGATCTCGAGTTTATCAGCTAGGTGAGTGCCGTTTCGGAGAGAATTAGTTCGTAGGATCGTTCGTGTGTCGTTCGTTCAGCGTCTAATAGTCTCCGTGTTCCGTTGGTTGAGAGTTGTCCGTCTAACCGTCAACGAGGATTCCGCACTCGTTCACGGATCCGCGTCTAGATAGATCTTGCAGTCGTAGACCTTACACTTCTTTGATTCATCAGCAAGTACAAATTCATTAAAGAATCTATCCATCACTTCCACTTCATTTAAAACAACTGTTTCTTGAGCCATGCTGCTCTCAACAGGAAACTCTTCAAACTCTTCTTTAACCTGTACAACCACCTCAGGCTTTTCAACCGTTGGTGTTGATTCAACATCTTTCATTATTTCTTCAACTAACACCTCCTCTTCTTCTATCCTTTCAGCCCTAAAGTCTACATCTGTCAACGCAATTATGTCATCATCTTCAGACAATTCAATGTACTCCTCTCTTCCTTCTCCTATCTCTTGAATACTCGGCTCTTTCTCTTTCTCTTGTACATCTTCCTCTGAATCAATATATTCAATAAACTGATAGATATCGGGCTGAGTGTTCAAAGGAACTGGAACATCTTCATAAAGAATCAATCCCAGTTCTCTCTGTTCACCAGCTGACTGTTTAGATCCTCCGGCTTCTTTCTCCTGAGTTTCCGGCTCCTTCTCTGGATATGTCAGCATTAAAATCCCAGGCGTTGATTGATCAAGCTTTCTCCTCTTCTCCCCCTCATGAGGAGCATCATCGGAGTCTTCGTCGTGCTCATCATGTTTCCTCTTGACGAGGAAGCTTGAGCCTTGCAGGTCTCTTCCACTGCCGCCACTCGTTCAGAAAGATTACCTAACGCCGTTACTACTGTATTCTCCAAACTTATCATACGTTCCCGCATTTCGTCAAACTGCTCAAACACAAAATCTTTCAATTCCTCCTTCAACTCTTCAATTGCTTGTTTTGACTCATTTTTCTTAACGGACTCCTCCGCAACATCCTTTCCCTTCAAGAACTTCTGAATATTGGTCATTTGAGCCATTACCTCAGCCAGTTGATTCGAAACATGCGTGTTTACTCCAGAAACAACTTCATTCAATGCTGTTGTCAAGGTTGATTCAGTCACAAACGGGGATAAACTCACTACTGGGTCACAAAGACTTCCAGTTGACACAACAGTTGAACTTGTATAAAGAACTTCCACCCTCTTTCAGAGTTGATATTGAAACAGTCTCCTGTTGAGAGGAGACTGAGTGGATAGTTGGGCGTGCAATCGTCAGTGGGATACTGACTTGTTCAATGCTAACTCCCATAGGAGAGCTAACAGTGGATGTAGGTAATTCCCGGCTTTCTGAGCTTAGGGTCTCCCTCACACTCTCTACAGCCATTTGCACAACATCAATCATCATTCCCCCTCCTTCATGATGATCACCACCATCATCACCATCATCATCATCATCACCCTCTCCCTCTTCTTCTTGAATATCAGATAATGTTCTCTCAGAATCAGATTTCTCTTGTTCTTCCTCACCACCCCTCACACTTCCTTCACCCTCACTCTCAGAACAGGCAACCTGAACTTCAGCCCCTTGCTGAGGTTCCGCTAACCTTAAAGCTCCTGGGCTAAGAGATCCCGGTTCTTGGGTCTCTATCGGAGCATGATCTATTCTATACAATTTCATATGTTCACTTTCTTGATCAGCATATTTGAGCAACGACTCTGGAATTGGCATTATGTTGGCATTTGGTGAGTCCGGCACTTCATGCAAACTCATCATGACATAGTCTGGGCATCTCTGAGAATTGGCTCTCTTTGGAATATTTTCATTATCCCTTAAGATCCCTCGGATAAGAATCTGGATAAACCTTTGAAGTGGAACGAACTTCCTTGCTCTGTTTGTGGTTTTAGCAAGCACAATCTCCTTTAAATCTTCCCATATACACTGAGCAAAGTCATAATGCTTGTTGAATGCGATCCCATGAAATATCCTCAGGCAATGAATGCTGCATCGGTCAATTCTAGTATGCTTTGAAGTCATGCAACGATTTATGATACCAAACAGTGTGTACCATTCGCCATTTAAACCATTTCTGTGAAATTTGGAGCTCTTTGGAAGTGGCTTTGAGTAGCCTAGACAAATCAAATCATGGACAAGCTCTTCGTCTGAAACAAAATCTTCAAAATCTGCTAACTCTGGAAAGTTCACAGTGTCTATTCGTCGTGGAAGAAATAAATTGTGACGGTTGGTCTCTGAAAGCTTCCCTGTTGGAGCTAGATGGAGTTGTTCATGCCCTAGGGTAGGCCGGTATGCGACAAACTCTCATTGGGTGGTAGGTGCTGGTAACATCAGCTTTAGCATGGCTAACTGGGGTGCTGATCTTCGTCTTGAATTGATCAATCGTCACTTTGAAATGGTGATTACCGTCCGCAGGAACAAATTTGACAGTGTGCCAAAATTGTTGTAAGTATACTTGTGGAATAAACGGTTTATACTGAAGCAGATAACCAAGTGGATGGCCTTTTAGAATGTCCACAATTATAGGATGGCTTACTTTAATGACTTTGGAATCTAAACGGTGGTTATTGTCCCGGAAAGGAAGGCAATGTTTTGGTTTGACAAGTTGATTGTCTGGGATAATATGTGTTTGTGAAGAACGAGCCACTGAGGTTGATCTTACTGGGGTAGATAGAAGGGTATGATTTGACGATGAATGGGAATCAGAGGAATTTGAATTTTGGGATTGAACAGGGAATGCCATTTGAACACCTGTAATAAAAAAGTAACATCATGTTAGTCATATCATATACTCAAATAACATCTGTCAAAAATGTAGAAAAAATTGTAACATTTTAATAGAAATTGTAAAAACTTGTGATTTTCTATTTAAAGCATCGGGATTCCTGACAATAATTGAAAATTATTTAAAGAACTCCAGAGTCAATCGTTTAGAGACCAATGTTTGAAAAACACAAATTTATAACAAGTTCTTAAAAAATGTGACATTTTTCTTAAAACAAAAAAAATTCCACACTTGGAAAAATTTTCTTATGTAACTCGAATGAAATTGAAATTTTCTCGAATCATACTTGAAGTATGTCGGATGACACATGCAACAACTCGAATGAGCCTAGATACAACTCGAATGATAAGTATATGAAACTCGAATAAGTCTCAGTAAAACTCGAATGATGAGTCTATAAAACTCGAATATGTCTATATGCTCCTCGCATGAAGTTTGACTCAACTCGAATTAGTCTTGAGTTTTCTCGAATGATGATATGTAAAACTCGATTTATATATGTCCTAAACTATGTGCTGAAAATTTTCTAAGTGTTAGATACACTAGACAACTCGCATAAAGCACACTTCTTTCTCAAATATAATGTGTATTAAACTCGATTAACTCTGAGTTTAATATACATCAACTCGAATGATATTTCCATGCAACTCGAATGACTCTTAAACACAACTCGAATGACTCTGTCATTCAACTCGAATGACTCTTTGACACAACTCGAATGACTCTGTCATTCAACTCGAATGACTCTTTGACACAACTCGAATGACTCTGTCATTCAACTCGAATGACTCTTTCATTCAACTCGAATGAAGCTTTATTCGAGAAATATCTTTGTTCTTTTCTTACAAGTCCAGAACACTGTGATTTTATGAATTTGAGTTCAGAGCTGTGTTTCAGTGTTTTAAAACTTGTACCCCCCTCGAAAATGTGTTTTAAACACATTTGTTTTACTGAACTTTGAACAAAAACAACTTTAAAGTTGTTAAAAGTTCAAATTTCAGTTTATTAAAAAAAAATCGAAATTGTTCCATTCACAAATCAATGATTCTGTTTTTGTTAGGTAAAAATGACTTAGAAAATTTCAGATTCATAGTCATAATACCCACACAAACATCATTACACAATTAATTTCAGTTTCAAATAAGAATCCAACAAATTACCATTAACGGCCATGAACATGAAAACTAAAAAGACGATGCAAACTGAAATTATGAACACATACTTACATTCAAACAAATATACTGAAAATATGCTCATACTAACTGAAATATTAAAGAAAAATACAGTTTTACTCACAATTTTGATGATATGAACTTTGTCGGTTGTTGGGTTTTAGCTTTCTTGAAAGTGAAGGAAGCTTTTTGGAGAAGATGAAAGAGAAATGAATATTCGAAAAAGTAAATTTGAATATGAAAATTCAAATTTATAATCAACTTTCACCCCGCCCACGTTTTTAAATTTTCAAAATTTGAAAAATTCCGGCCCATTAACTAAACCAACTTAGCCCATATTTCCATTTTTCAACAAAATTGTGAATAAAAAAATAACACAAAAAAAAATTAAAATGAACTAGATAGGAAAAAAAAAATTATACTTGAGAGAAAAATTCACATACACATCACACAAAAAAAAATGAAAAACACACACAAAAAATAAAAAAAATTTAAAAGTATTAATAAAATGTATTTGCTCCCCCTTGAATTTCTGAAAGTTGCTCCCCCTCAACTTATTATTCCATTTTTCAGCTCTGCTCCCCCTACAAAATAACAGATAATTTTTATCAAATTTAGGCAAAATCAGATAAATTTCTTTTCTGCTCCCCCTGCACATGACAATCCAGATCTTGTTAAATTCCAAAGAATATAAACTTTTATAATTCATGAATTCAACATCAGATAAAAATCACTTAAAAATGAAATTTTAAAATTATAATTTTGAAACTACTGAATTATTAAATCTTAACGATTCAACATACCTAATTTGTATACCAAAAAATTAAACCGCTTTTCATCTAACGCTTTGGTAAACAAATCAGCTAGTTGATATTCAGTAGGAACAAAATATAATTCTATATTTCCATTTTCTACATGATCTTTTATAAAATGATACCGAATGACGATGTGTTTCGTTTTTGAATGTTGCACCGGATTTGATGCAATGGCTATTGCGCTCTGAGAATCACAGTATATTGGAATTTTCTTTGGTGTAACCCGTAATCACGCAGTTGGCTCTTCATCCACAACACTTGAGAGCAGCAGGAAGATACAGCAACGTACTCTGCCTCAGCTGTAGACAATGAAACACAATGTTGTTTCTTGGATGACCAACATACGGGTTTGTCACCTAAGAATTGTACTGCTCCTGACGTACTTTTTCTGTCCATCTTATCACCTGTGTGATCAGCGTCAGAAAAAGCAGTCAGATGAAATGAAGACTCCCTAGGATACCACAAACCAAGATTTGGAGTTCCTTTGAGATATTTTAAAATTCGTTTTGCAGCTGTTAAGTGTGATTCTTTTGGATTTGCCTGATATCTAGCACAGACACATGTAGCAAACATAATATCTGGTCTACTGGCTGTTAAGTACATTAATGACCCAATTATACCTCGATAATGTGTTACATCTACAGGTTTCCCTGAGATGTCCGCATCGAGTTTTGATTTTGAATCCGGAGCCATGGGAGTTTTCATAGGAGTACTATTGACCATGTTAAATTTCTTTAACATGTCTTGTATGTATTTTGACTGATTGATAAAAATACCATCAGTTAATTGTTTTACTTGTAATCCTAAGAAAAAATTTATTTCACCCATCATGCTCATTTCGAATTTCTGGGACATTAAAAATGCGAATTTCTTACAAAATTCTGGATTTGTAGACCCAAATATTATATCATCTACATATATCTGTATAACTATGATATCTGACCCCTGACGTTTTATAAACAAGGTTGTGTCAACTGCACCTTTTGTAAATCCGCATTTCAACAGATATGTTGAAAGTGCATCATACCAAGCTCGAGGTGCTTGTTTAAGGCCATACAGTGACTTATCCAAAATATATACATGATCAGGTTTCAAAGGATCAGTAAACCCTTCGGGCTGATATGTATATACTTCATCTGTTAGCTCCCCATTTAAAAACGCAGTTTTGACATCCATTTGATATACTGTAAAATTTTTATGAGCGGCAAAAGCTAAAAACATCCTTATAGCTTCAATGCGTGCAACTGGTGCGAATGTTTCATCATAATCAATCCCTTCTTATTGGCTGTATCCTTTGGCCACGAGACGAGCTTTATTCCGAATAATGACACCGTGTTCATCTTTCTTGTTCTTGAAGATCCATTTCGTGCCTATTATGGATTTGTCTTTTGGGCGCTCAACAAGTCTCCAGACCTTTAACCGTTCGAACTGGTTGAGTTCTTCTTGCATCGCCACAATCCAATCAGCATCTAGAAGGGCTTCTTTTACATTTTTAGGCTCAATTTTACTCAAAAAATTTGAAAATAAGCATTCATTTATTGTAGCCCTTCTGGTTTGGACTGATGAAGATGGATCACCAATGATGTTCTCTATTGGGTGATTTCTTGTCCACTTAACTGTATGTGGAAACGGTTCTATTGGGTCTTGGTTGGGATTGAGATCTAAATATGGTTCGGGAGTTACTGCAGATGTTGTAGGTGGAACATCTGAAGTAGGAGCTTCTGACTGTTCAGAAGTAATAGGGGTTTCAGAAGCATGTGGAGGTTCAATTGGTTGTAAAATCTCAGTAGTTGACTGCACATTTGTTGTTGAAGCTTCTCCAGTTTCTTCTGAACTTTGTTGTTGAGAAAGATCTGAAACTACGACTGGATCTTCAGTGATCCTGTCAGGTACCAAATTTTGTACATTAGATTTTGGCGTTTCAAAATAGTCGTCATAAAAGTTCTCAAACAACTTATTTAATTCATTATGTTCAGCATTTTGTCTATTTGACTCCAATGAAGTCTGCATGTTAGGTTCGGGTCCTGAACTGGTGTGTTCAGAAGCCATTACCACTCCTTCGTCGAATTTAACATTTACGCTCTCGTTGACTGTCTTGGTTCTCTTGTTGTACACAAGGAAAGCAACCGACTCCTTTGAATACCCGATGAAGATTCCTTCATCCGCCTTTTGATTAAACTTTTCCAGATTGTCTTTATCATTCAATATAAAGCATCTGCAACCAAAGACATGGAAAAAATTTAATATTAGGTATTCGTTTATTAATCAGTTCATACAGAGTCTTTCCGAATCTTTTATTTATTATTGAACGGTTTTGTGTGAAACACGCTGTTGCAACCGCTTCTGCCCACAAGAACAATGGTAAATTGGAGTAGGCCAACATCGTCCTAGCTGATTCCACTAGTGTCCGATTTCTTCTTTCAACGACACCATTTTGTTGTGGAGTTCGAGCAGCTGAGAACTGATGTGTAATTCCTACTGAATTCAAGAACGAGTCTAATGATTTGTTCTTGAACTCTGTTCCATTGTCTGAGCGGATTGTCTGAATAGTGAGTTGTAACTTTACTTGTATTTTTCGGATGAAGTCTATGATGGTTTCGGTTGCATCTGATTTGGATCTCAGGAAAAACACCCATGTGTATCGTGAATAGTCATCAACTATCACCAATACATATCGTTTCTTATTTATACTTTGTACTCTCATTGGTCCACACAAATCCATATGCAGTAACTCTAGTGCTCTTGTGGATGAGTGTTCTGTTTTGGATTTGTGTGTGGCTCTTGTCATCTTTCCTTTTTCACATGCCGCGCATAGTTGCTCTTTTTGAAATTTGAGCGCCGGCAGCCCTTTAACTAACCCTCCTTTTGCTAGGTTGGTCAGCTCATTGAAATTTAGATGTGAAAGGCGATGATGCCACAGCCATGCTGTTTTAGATGTTGCTTTTGACAATAAGCAGACATCTTTCTTCAGATTGATCGAGGCTAAATCAATGGAGTACAGATTTGTTTTCCTGTTTCCTGCTAGAATTTCTTTTCCTTCTGCTGATCTGATGCTGCACCGATTGGCTTTGAAGTTGACTTCTAATCCCTTATCACACAGTTGTCCAATACTAAATAGATTGTGACCAAGACCGTCAACATAAAAGACCTTTTGGATGGTGATTTTGTCATACTTTAGACTTCCGTATCCCTTGATCGGACAAAACTGATCGTTTCCAAATCTTACCGTCCCACAGAACTTTTCTACAAAGTCCGTGAGTGTGTCTCGTTGTCCGGTCATATGTTTGGAGCATCCGGAGTCAAGATACCAGACATGGTTTACCTATAAAACGTAATAGCACATGAGGTACCCACTTGTAGTTGGGTACTTTTGTTTTAGGTAAATCATGCATAGTATCTTTTGTTTTTCTAACTGATATGGCTTTTAGCTTATCGTTTGAATTTATTTTAGGTACCCATTTTTGAACTGTTCTTTTGGGTATCCACTTTTGTACAATTCGCGGTGGAATTGTTTTTGAAATATTTTTCTGTGGAACCTTTTTCTGTTCATAAAATGGGTCCTTTTTCTTTGGTTGCCATACGAGCTTATTATATTTCACAGATTCAGGCTTACAAACATAAGAATTCAAAGCAATTAATTTCGTTCTTGAAAATTTAATACAAGAATTATTAACAAGTTTATCATTATTACAGACAGAATGTTCAATTTTGCTAATTCTATCTGTAACAATTTTTTCTTTCACGCGCCATTCTTGTTTTATAATCTTGTTTTTCTCTTCTCTTTTCTTCTTTCGCCATACTTGTTTTCTCGATCCTTTCACAATGATATCTGGCATAAAAGAAGTATGAGAATTAGTGGATTTAGAAACTCGTTTCTTCTGTAAGTTTTTCATACCTGTTGAAGATTTGACTTTACGTGCAATAGAGTCCGTTGATGAAGATGATTCACCCTTTTCAAAACTAGGAGACTGAACAAAAAATTTTGTTTTCTCCTTCTTTTGTTGTATTGATGGTGAATTTACAGATGGTTTTAAAGACTCTGTAGCCATTCTTTGTAGAATTTTAACAGGTGCTTTATTACCATTTGATTGTTTATTAGTCAAAGGTTTGATAAATTCACCAATTTTACCAAACATTTGATCTAATGAATTATTATCAGAGTGCATGTACAGATCAAATTCTTTCTCTGAATTAATAGAGTCTAGAGAAGTAGTTGATTGTGGATCAGACACATTTATGTGTTTAGGTTTATTTTGCAACATTTGTTCCATTTTATTTAATTCTTCCTTGAGAGTTCCATTCTCTGTCTCAAAATTCTTAATTTTCAATTCTAAATCAGAATTTATCTGTTCTAAAATTGAATTTGGTAAATATAATTTTTGAGACTGAGATGGTAATTCAGACAAATTCTTTTCAGAATAAGTTTGAATTAACTCTTTTTTAGTATCAATAATGTTGCTTGTTTCATTTATCTTTGTATAATCAACATAATTTTGCATTTTGTCTGATCTTAATCTTTTTATTTCTTCGCTAGATTCTACTTCTTCAGATGCTTTCATGAATGTCATTTTTAATCCTAAATTCATGTATCTGACATCGTATAGTGTTGGTGAATTTGATATAGCTTTTGTCAGATACTTAGGATTTTCCCAACCAATACCAGATTTAGAGTTGTAAAACTCTGTATCTTTTGGTTGATTTAAATATATTGTTTGATCTGTTTGCCCTCTTTTAATAAATTCATCCTCCATCTGTTTTATTTTCTCATAAAGTTTAGTTCTCTCTTCAAATATGGCATGATATTTTACAGAAAAGTTTGAGGCTTCTAACTCAGCTATTCGCAGACTTTCTTGTATATCAGATATTTTGTGATTCAGATTAAGTATATTGCTTTGAAGTTCTTTTTCCTTATCCTGTAAGTCTGAGACAGCTCGTAAAGCTAAGGCTTTATCTTTGGAAAAATCTAGAACTAAATTGTGTTCATTTAGAAGTTTGTTTTCCAAAGAATGAACCTTTTTCTTTTATGCTTTTAAGGATTTTTCAAACTTTTTAAGCATGAAAGCCATATTAGTTATTTTTTCTTCTAAGATGCATGAGTCATCAATATCAGAATCTGAATTAGAATTTACCTCCGGTCCTTCTGAATCCTCTGAGTTTTCAGACTCTGAATCTTCCTCATTTTCAGCTTCATTTTGGCCAGATGCCATTAATGCAACTTCTTCTGTTGTTTCTTCTTCATCAGACTCAGATTCTCTCCTATCTGCATCCTCTTCATCTGTCAGTCCAACCCACACCTCATCTTCAGCTATCATAGTTGATTCACTTAGTTCAGATTCATTGAATATTTCTGACTTTAGACAAATATGGGCATCTTCATCCAAGATGTCATCGTCTTCTGATAACTGTAACCAATGATCGTCCTCTGCCATCAGAGCTTTGCCTGACTCTTTCTCTTTGGCCAAGAGTGCCTTTCTTGTATAGTAGTCTGAATTTTTGACTACAGGAGATCTGCATTCCCGGGCATAGTGACCTGGTTTTCCACAGTTATAGCATTTCTGTTCCGACTCCTTCTTGGCTGATTTATCTGACTTCTCATATTTGTCAGACTTTCGTGTACTACTTTCTCCAGCTTTCTCATATTTATCCTTTTTCTCAACTTTTCTTGAACCTGTTTTGTAGCGCATTTTGTTGTTTGTTGGCTTCCTGTAAAATTTCTTCTGAAATGCCTTCGTAAGCAGTGCCATCTGCTTTTTCATCTCTTCTATTTCTGGATCTGCAGATGAATCTGATGATTCTGATTCAGAAGATGTGCTGCTGATTACTGCTCTCTTTTCCTTTTTCAGCTTGTATTTATACTTTTTCTCCGCCAGTAGAGCTAGTGGATCAGCAGTTTCTTTTTCCGCTTTCTTCTTTCCAGATATTTTCCTCAAAACAACTTCTTGGTAGTTGTTGAGGTTTTCAAATAGCATATGAAAATCCATCTCCTCTATATCTTTCGTTTGTTGGATGATCATAGCATATTTTTCCCATTCTGGATTTAGCACATTTAAAAATTTGACATTGATGTCCAAGTTGGACTTTGTCACTCCGTTTCTTTTTACTTCACTTACCAGATTCACAAATCTGAGGTAAGTGTTTTCCAAAAGCTCACCTTCACGAGCTCTGAAGTTCTCAAACGTCATTAGACTATTCCTAGCCCTATTAGTAGCAGCTCTGTCTGATCCCCTCATGATTTTGCATACTTCATCCCAGATGGACTTAGCAGTCTTTGTATTTGTCAGACAAGTGTATATATCATTGGGGATTGAAATCAACAATAGTTTTCTTGCAGTCTTGTCCCCTAACTTTCTCTTTTTCTGGGCCTCTGTTAGGTTTGTGACCTCAACAGTTCTCGGTGGTATTGGGGGATTGCCAGTTGGTACTCCTGGGATCGTTTCCATAAAAATTGCTGGTCCGTCATTTAATGATTTCAGCATTTCTTCAGACAAATCATGGAAACTTATAAATTCAAGAAACCGCTCCCGCCATTGGACATATTCTCCCCTGTATAAGATTGGGGTTTTGGTTTCTGATCCCATAGCAACTGCATCTTTAGACATGTTGATTGATCGTTGGGAAACTTTGACCAAGATCAAATGAACTCCGAATGAGATTGAAAAGTTTGATCACACCTTGAAACACAGATTAGTACTGAAATCAAATGATTCGATTTTGTTGATTACAAAATGTATCTTGATTTCCTCGTGTACTGTGCTTCCTATTCTGATTACAAACTTTCCAAAAGAATATTCTGACAAGTCTCTCTATTTGGAAAGTCAAAAAGACTATTTATACATATTTACAAACTATAAGGAAATTACACAAACAGTCCCTAGACTTTAATATTTCATCAATCAAAAACATATTCTAACAATTATATAGGTTAATTTAATAGGATCAATCAATAAGTTAATATGTCCCTTCCACTGTATTATATTAAAATTTATTTATAACATTTTTGTCTTTTGAGTTACATCTCATTTTCACAATAAATTAATATGTTAACTATAAGTAGTACACTACCTTTATTCCTAGAACTTATTATTTTCGATATTTCCTTCTATCTTACATTCTGTAACCATTTCGCTCATCATTTACTTCAGTGCATGTCTTTTAATGCTATAAAATGATTATGAAAAAGTATAATAAATCTTTATTGACCAAATAGAATTATACAACTCCAATTGGAGATGAGCATAGAAGTAAGATTTTTTTCTCTTCCTTTTATTACATTTAAACTATATTTTTAGCTTTTCGAAAACGGTGATGCTTCCATTCTTTAACAACATCAAGAATATAAACTTCAATACTTTGGTATGTTGGAACTAGGAAGGTCTACTAACACAACAAAATGTTTCATTTCAATATTTAAAATGTTTTGGGATCTATTATTTAATTAAATATTTTTAAACAATTTATTATAAGTAACTAAAATTTACATTAATACATTTTATTATTAGTTAACAAGTTTTGAGTATAAAATTTCTATTATAAATTGTCATTAAGATATTGATGTCATTAATATGACAAAGATATTCTTTAAAGTAATATTAATATCATTAGTTATTAAATATATAAATTTGGTTAAAGTAATGTTTTTGGTAATTTGTAACATACATATAGATTCTATACTAGATCTATAATAATATTTACTTCAATAATATTTGTTCAAATATTTAAAATGATGATTCTAAAATACATACATTTATTAAATAAATTATTTTACATTTATTTTTTATTTTATTGTTAAAAAAAATTAATCATCAAAATCAACCATTTTAAAATATTTAAGTACTAAAACAGATTGTACTAAAAACTTCTAACTTTAATTACTTAAATTAATTATGCTCAAAACTTCTAACATTATTCATTTTTTAAAGAAAATTTAAGATAAACATATATAATCAAAATGAACGATTAATTCCATATGTTCTATAAATAAAATGAATTCACCAACTTTTTACATATATATAACGAATGATTAAGTTTTTTAATTTAATAATATGGAAAAAATTATTCCTAAAATTAGTATTTTTAAATTATTATATAATACAGTTATTACTATTAACAAAAATATATGAACGATATACGACCTTTAAAAGTTACATGTATAAATGTGACATTCTTTTTTTAAATTTCCGCATAACTATATATTATGGTGTTTTTGCTATTTAGATATAGTAAGTTAATTATTATTAAAATTTAAGTTGATAAAATAATTCAAGTAAATATAAAAGTTACAATCTTTTTATAATATTAAAAAAATTTCAAACTCATTTAGATAGTTATAATGGTTCCAGAAACATAAATATCTATTACTTACAATGTATTTAAACTAAAAAATAACCCAGTGCATCGCACGGGTCATTTTGACTAGTATATATATAAAAGTTGAGTCCTATGTAATAAATGAGAGTACTTATTACTTTCTTTTTTTTAAAGTTTTTTAATATATAAAATTTGAGTCCTATGTAATAAATGGTAGTACTAATTATTTCTTTTTCTTTAAAGTTTTTAATAGATAATATTATTTAAGTCATTTCATAAACAATAATAGTAAACATTTACACTGATTAATTTATTAATTCAACACTCTAATAGCATTTTAAAATTTTAATACCGATTATATTTATTTTAAAGGTTTTAGGCTATTTTACATAGATTGATTACCAGTTAAAATCTATATATCTAAAAAAGTTGAGTTTCTCAAACAATAAAAGTGATGACAAGTCTAATGTAATAAATAAGAAAATTAATGAGTTAATTTAATTTAAGTTTTTAATAACTACTATATAATTATAATTATTAGTTAGTTGTTTTATAAAAGTTAAGTCTATTATATATAAGTTGATCAGTTCCATACAATAACATTAGTAAGTATTTTGTAAATTTTCGTGAAATATCTAAAAATAGTTGGTCCATCTTAATTAAATATCTAAAAGTTAAGTCTATTATATATAAGTTGAGTGATTCCATACAATAAATATGAGTATTATTTATTTGATTTAATTTTTGATAAAAATTAAATAAATAAATATAGTAAGCATTTTGTTAATTATCATGAAATATCTAAAAATAGTTGGTCCATCTAATTTTAATTAAATATCTACAATAATTATCATATCTATACTATCTATAATTATATATACACTATAGTATAAATGTTGTATATAATTACAACTTATAAAACATAGGATACAACATATTAATGCAATATTATTGAATTTGAAAAAGTTTAAGTAACAAAACTTGATGTACAAGTCATAACAACATATAAATATCATAATAATAATTATTTTATCACTCATTTTATTTAAATATCATTAATCATTTCATAAAATAGTTAGCTAATTATAAAGTTATAAATGATTTATTCATTCTATTATATAAATAAAATGCTTATTTTAATAACAATATTATTATTATTAACTAATTTAATTTCTTACTAATTTATAATTATATAGACTAATTTAAGAGGGTCAATCAATAAGACAATGTCTCTTCAATTGCTTCTATTAAATTTTTTTCATAACGTATGTGGCTCATAAATTGTTTCTTATTACACAATCAATTTATTATGTTATTATAAATAACATAGTAGATTCATTCCTAAAAAATATCATGCTTAAATTCTTACATTTGTAGTAGTTCATTTGAAAAAGTTTAAGTAACAAAGCTTGATGTACAAGTCATAACAACATATAAATATCATAATAATAATTATTTTATCACTCATTTTATTTGAATATCATTATTCATTTCATAAAATAGTTAGCTAATTATAAAGTTATAAATGATTTATTCATTCTATTATATAAATAAAATGCTTATTTTAATAACAATATTATTATTATTAACTAATTTAATTTCTCACTAATTTATAATTATATAGATTAATTTAAGAGGGTCAATCTAAGATAATGTCTCTTCAATTGCTTCTATTAAATTTTTTTTGTAACATATGTGGCTCTTGAATTGTTTCTTATTACACAATTAATTTCTTATGTTATTATAAATAACATAGTAGGTTCATTCCTAAAAATTATCATGCTTAAATTCTTACATTTGTAGTAGTTCTTAGCATAAACGCATGATAAAGAAATATGAGATCGAGTAGAACAAGCATCACCATGGCGGTCCTTGATATTGTTCGTCCTATTCCCACACGAGAATTCGTCCAACATTGCTTATGGGGTATATATTTGTTTCAACTTCACATATATTTCATCATTTACACACTTTTATATATGTATGTGTTTTTTTCTAAAAGAAGATTTTTGTGACACAGTTTTTATCTTTTTAAGATGATGAAGAAAGGAACACAACGAACATGTCGGTAGTTAAAAATTCACTTCCAATGTATTTTACTGTTTATAATTTTTATTTTAGTAAATATTTTCATTAGAATCAATCATGCACTTCCATAGATGCATTTGTTTGAATTTTAACAATTTTTAAAATAATTTTAATGACAATCGTAAAAATATCATATATATTTCTATGTCTCCTAGATGGTTTTGTTAGACATGGTTGTCACTAACTCACTATACATTAATCAAAATCACATATGATATATATGATTAATGGTTTGTTATTAACGATTTATATTTCAAGAATTCTAATTGATTTAAAATTTCCATTTAAAATGTTTTGTATACAAAATCAATGATAAAATATTTTCTGTTTTACTAAAATATTTCTAATTTACTATATACATAAAATAAAAAGTATCTAATTTACTACTATCTTAATAATTTAAAAGTTTTAGAGTATATTGAGATTTTATACTTATTATTAACTTAACTGTGTATATGTTACAAAATAATAAAAGTTTGTTTGATAACTTTAATAGTTATTATTATTTTTTATAAATTGTAAACTAAATAAGTATAATAAATGATAAGTTAAAATAAATCCATAATCAAGATAATTAAATAAATATAAGTTCATTTATTATATGAATCAGTATATTTTATATAACTTCCGCTTGCACATATAAAAGTATATGTATGAAAATCAAACAAGAAAATATAAAATATAAATTTAAATACACATTCCAATAATTACTAAAGCTTCTAATAAATTAAAGAGTTACTGAATTATAATTACGATCAATAAAAAATCAAATTTAGTCCAAAATGAAACATAACTTAAAAATATATATTTTAAAAAAATTATTTAAAAATAGCATATTAAAAAATTGTAGTTTTAAGTCATTCTATTTTAATTACCCCACTAACTATATTAAATCTAATATATCTAAATTTAATTAAATGTTTACAACACACACACACACATATATATATATATATATATATATATATATATATATATATATATATGTTCAAATAAGTACCTCTCGAAATCAAGTGCACCCGAATGTACCGACCTTAAAAAACTTTTTTTAATTTTTTTTCACATAACCAGGTTTAATTTAATGTTATACGCATGATATATGAATTTCACATAGATTCACACTTTATGTGTCCTTAAAAATTATGTGAATGTTCAATGCATATTTATGTGAATGGTCATCCATGTGAATGATCATTTCACACCATGTGAATGGTGTGAATGACCATTCACATGATCTTTTTTTGCCATGCACATGATCTTTTTTTACCATTCACAAGATTTATGATGTTACTCCTTTTGGAAAAAAGTCTTATAATGTTGTCTTATACATGTCTATTAAATAAAAATGTGTGAATGATCATTCACATTAGGGTACGCTGGAATCTCATAGGTACGCTGATGAACCTGATTCTCTCTCTCTCTCTCTATATATATATATATATATATATATATATATATATATATATATATATATATATATATATATATATATATATATATATATATATATATATATATATATATTACAAGACATGCATACAAATTTCAATTTATAAACAATGAGCTACAACTCACTAATGCAATGTTTGAATTTGAAATTGTTCAACTAATAAAACTTGATGTACAAGCCATAAAGAAATATAAATAATTGATTATCATAACAATTCTTTCGTTAACCTTTTCATTTGAATATCATTAATCATTTTATTAATAAGTTATTTATTCTGCTTTTGTAAATATAATAGTTATGTATATTTAAAATGTTAATTATTTTAATAATAATAATATTAACTGTATTATATTAAATTTTATTCATAACATTTATGTCTTTTGAATTACATCTCATTTTCATAAGGAATTAATTATTTCACTATAAGTGGTACACTAGCTTTATTGTTAGAACTTATTAATTTTAATATTTTCTTCTATATTACATTCTCTATGAGTTGCAAATGTACATGGAAGAATATCATGATTTTTAATATAATTTTCCAGTAATTATAATATTAACGTCATATTTCCGTTATCTAAACCATTTCGCCCATCTTTTCTTTTGTGCATGTGTTTTAATGCCATAAAATGATTATGAAAAAGCATGATAAATCCTTATTGATAAAAAAAAATTATATAACTCCAATTGGAGATTAACATATGAGTAAGATTTTTTCTATCCTTTTATTATATTGAGACTACTTTTTAAGCTTTTCGAAAACGGTGATGCCTCCATTCTTTAGCACATCAAGAATATAAATTTCAGGACTTTGGTACGTTGGAATTAGGAAGGTCTACTAACACAATAAATATTATTATAAATTGTCATTAGGATATTGATGACATTAATATGACAAAGATATTCTTCAAAGTAATATTAATATCATTAGTTAATAAATATATAAATTTGGTTAAAGTAATGTTTTTGGTAATTTGTAACATACATATAGATTCTATACTAGATCTATAACAATATTTACTTCAATAATATTTGTTCAAATATTTAAAATGATGATTCTAAAAGACATACATTCATTAAATAAACTATTTAACATTTATATTTTATTTATTGTTAAAAAAATTTAGTCATCAAAATCAACCATTTATATTTTAGTACTAAAATGGATTGGATTGTACTAAAAATTTATAACTTTTAATTATTTAAATAGATTAGACTCAAAACTTCTAACATTATTCATTCTCTTTTAAAGAAAAATTAAGATAAAAATATATAATCAAAATGAACAATTAACTCCATATGTTCTATAAATAAAATGAATTCAGTACAAACTTTAAAGTTTTTCAATTTAATAATACGGAAAAATTATTCCTAAAACCAGTATCTTTAAATTATTATATAGTACAATTATTACTATTAACAAAAATATATGAACGATATATGCATAAAAGTTAAAATTACAATAATCTTTAAAAGTTACATGTATAAATGTGAAGTTTTTTTAAAATTCTGCATCAAAAAGACTTTTAAACTCATTTAGACGTTTATAGTGATCCCTAAAAATATAAATATCTAATAATTACAATGTGTTTAAACTAAAAAATAACCCAGTGCATCGCACGGGTCATTTTGACTAGTATACTATAAAAGTTGAGTCTTATCCGTAATAAATGTTGGTAATCAATTTTCTTTTTGTATAATTTAATTCATTTAAGATATAACATAAAACTCTAAATTTATTAAATCTTGATGATCAATTTTATTTTTCTATAAATTAATTCATTTCATGAATAATATAAATCTTTAGATATATTGTTCAAATTAAATTGTTTTCCAAATAATAATATTATATTTATCATAATAAACGTAGGTAATAGATTTTGTTTTTGTATAATTTAATTCATTTTATAAATAATATAAATCTCTAGATTTATTAAATGTATTTAAATAATTTTATTTTTGTATAAATTAGTTTATTTCATAAATAATATGAACCTCGAGATATATTGTTTAAATTAAATCATTTCATAAATTTTTTTACATTTAAGATATAATTTGAGTCCCATGTATGAATAGTTGTGTTAATGTTTTAAATTTCATTTTTCAATTTATCTTCTTTTATGTTTAAAAATCTATATATATATATATAAAAGTTGAGCCCTCCATGTAATAAATGTGATGACAAATCTCATGTAATGAATAAGAAAATTAATGGGTCAATTTAATTTTAATTTTTAATAAATGAGAAAACTAATGAGTTAATTTAACTTTAAATTGTTAACAAGTAATATATAATTATATTTAGTTAGTTGTTTTTATAAATGTTGAGTCTATGACTCTATTATACATAAGTTGAGTTTAATGCAATAAATATGAGTGTTATTTATTTGATTTATTTTTAAAAAAAATTGTCAAATAACAATAGTAAGCATTTTGATAATTTTCGTTAAATATCTAAAAATAGTTAGTCCATGTAATTTTAATTAAATATCTACAACATTTATCATATCTAATTATAATTTTTATTAAATGAGAAAACTAATGAGTTAATTTAACTTTAAATTGTTAACAAGTAATATATAATTATATTTAGTTAGTTGTTTTTATAAATGTCGAGTCTATTATATATAGGTTGAGTTTCATGCAATAAATATGAGTATTATTTATTTGATTTAATTTTAATAAAAAAATTATTAAATAAAAATAGTAAGCATTTTGTTAATTTTCGTTAAATATCTACGAATAGTTAGTCCATCTAACTTTAATTAAATATCTACAACATTTATCATATCTATACTATGTATATTTATATATTACTTTTAAATTTTATTTTTAACTTATCTTCTTTTATATTTAAAAATTATGTCTCATTAAAATTTTTGTTTTTTTTTTGTTTAATGTCATTACCGTTTCATAACCATTGGTTATCTATAATTGATTGTTATTTCATTATTTATCCATAGGTTACAAAGAAGATGAATGATCATCAAAAGTTTTAAATAATATGAGTTGCAAATAATCCATTTGTCAACCTAAAATATTTGTCAACCTAAAATTTCACCGGTTAGTTTTCTTCTTGATTTATTTTTCAAATATCAAGTTTGTTTTTAATCTCTAACACATGTATGTTATTCTATTTTGTAAAATTGATTATTACTGTTTTTATTTTGTGATATTTTTAATATTTGACAGTGATATTGATGGACATTATCGAAGTGACCATCCATGCAAAAAAGTTCTTGACAAATATATTTCTAGAAAAACTTTGGTGTGTTCTTAAATCCATACATTGATAATTCTTTTTACATTTAATGATATATTTATTTAAATTATTTCGAATTATATGTTTTTATTAATAAATTTTTTATTTTGATGTAGGTGCTTGATGTGTTCTATATTGATATGTCATATATCCTAAAGGTTCGTTGCTAAAAAATATATATGTCAACATTATATTCACCAACATAAATAGGTCATTGTCATCCATTTCTTTCAACTATATAGTTTTAAACTATAATAATTTTTTAAAATGTATCAACAACTAAATTTTTGTTGAGTCCATATGCATTATAATAATTGTAATAAATTTTTTGAATGCTTGAATTCTTTGAGTTCTAAATATAAGCTAATAAAATTTTATAATAAGTTCTTTGAGTTTTTTTATAAATAAATAAATTATATAATATAATATAATATAGTTCCTTCTATAAAAGTTGAGTCCATATGCATTAAATATATGTACTAAATTTTTTATATACTTGACTTCTTTGAGTTGTAAATATAAGGTAATAAATTTTTATATTGAGTTCTTTTATAGATAAATAAATAATATAATATAATATAGTTCTTTCAGTTCTTTTATAAAAGAAATATTTAAAGTGTACTATTTTTGTCTTTTATAAATAAAGAATATAATATAATAGAGTTCTTGAAGTTCTTTTATAAATATATATTTAGAGTGTATTATTTATGTATATGAAAATCATTTTGTTGGAATATAACAAAAACCATGTCACTTTTTAATAGTGACTATTAACATAAATAATTAAATACATATTTTTATTAAGAAAATTCTATATACTTGATTTATTTGAGTTCTAGATATAAGGGTAATAAATTTATATAACTGAGTTCTTTTATATACAAATAATATAGTACAATAGAGTCTTTTGAGTTCATTTATAAATAAATATTTACAGTTTATTATTTATGTATATGAAAATCATTTTGTTAAAATATAACAAAAATCATGTGAATTTTAAATAGTGACCATTAACATACATACATATTTTTTTAAATTTCATCGGGATAATAATATTTTATATAATATTTATACGATACATAAAATATTAAATATCATTAATGTTTTTTAATTTATGTATTATAAAATAAAGTATATTCATAGATATCTATATCATGTCATTATGTAATAGTGATTATAAATATAAATATATAAAACTTTTCTTCAAATAACAATTTTAATATTTTAAATAACTTTTTTATATCACTCTGTGTTACACGAAATAGTTATATCATGATTATATTTTTTATGTGCATATTTATCCATAATTAGTTGGTAATTTACAATTAATTACTAATTATGTTTTTGGTTCGTTACTTTATTCGTGATGGGAGTATGTTTTCATAAAATACAAGATATTATTGAACAAAACATTCTGAATTCATTTTATCGAAGTCAACCCTATTCACCGCTACTTAATTGCTATTATTGAAGCTACTGATGCACAATAATTTGATACGTTTCTAAGCACTTGGTGAATACCGTTTTCTAACTTGATTGTTTAATGACTATTATTTAACCCATTAATGTCAATACTTTCTTACATTTTCACTAATTTATATATACTAAAGATGTAATTTAACTACTCTATTTTATTTGAAATAAATGTCATAAGGAATTACTACATAAACCATTCAATTGCCATAAAAACGCTCTATTTAATTTTATACTCAATATTTAAAAATTCTTATGATAACAAAACCATCCAACCTTTTCATTTTCTTATTAATTAATTACCAACCTTTAATTTACCCTATTTAACAATTTACTTTCATTACTATTATGACACCTTTTGTATCGTCTTAATGCAGTTGATTATGCACACAAATTTGTTTGACGATACAATTTGATATGATATTTGTCAATTTAGAGTTTATATAGTGGCCCTAACAAACATACATTTCTGAAACAAACATACATTTCTAATAATAACATAATATTTT
The DNA here is from genome assembly GCA_020465985.1 of Centrapalus pauciflorus. Lineage (NCBI taxonomy): Eukaryota > Viridiplantae > Streptophyta > Magnoliopsida > Asterales > Asteraceae > Centrapalus > Centrapalus pauciflorus. Next base: position 126,175 of record JAANYP010002637.1, read on the forward strand.
AAATTAAAATCAATTAGCCCGGTGCATCGCACGGGCCGTCATGACTAGTTGTGTATAAAAGTTGAGTCTTATCCCTAATAAATGTTGGTAAGCAATTTTGTTTTGTATAATTTAATTCATTTAAGAGATAACATAAAACTCTAAATTTATAAAATCTTGATGATCAATTTTATTTTTCTATAAATTAATTCATTTCATGAATAATATAAACTAATTCATTTCATGATCAATTTTATTTTTCTATAAATTAATTCATTTCATGAATAATATAAACCTTTAGATATATTGTTTAAATTAAATCGTTTTCCAAATAATAATATTATATTTATCATAGTAAATATAGGTAATAAATTTTGTTTTTGTATAATTTATTCATTTTATAAATAATATAAATCTCTAGATTTATTAAATGTATTTAAATAATTTTATTTTTGTATAAATTAGTTTATTTCATAAATAATATGAACCTCGAGGTATATTGTTTAAATTAAATCATTTCATAAATAATATATTGTTTATTTAATGAACATAAGCACTTATTTTAACAAAAAAAAATATGAATCTGCTAAAAAAATATTACATAATTTTTTTTTTTACATTTAAGATATAGTTTGAGTCCCATGTATGAATAGTTGTGTTAATGTTTTAAATTTCATTTTTCAATTTATCTTCTTTTATGTTTAAAAATTGTGTCTCATTTAAATTTTGATTTTTTTGTTTAATGTCATTACCGTTTATGACCCCTGGTTATCTATAATTATATGTTATTTCATTATTCATCCATAGGTTACAAAGAAAATGAATGATCATCAAAAGTTTTAAATAGTATGGGTTGCAAATAATCCATTTGTCAACCTAAAACGTTCTCATTTCTTCTTCTAGAATTTCACCGGTTAGTTTTCATCTTGATTTATTCTTCTTTTATATTTCAAATATCAAGTTCGTTCTTCATCTTTAACACATGTGTGTTTATTCTATTTTCTGAAATCGATTATTGTTTTTATTTTGTGACTTTTTATATTTGACAGTGATAATGATGAACATTATTGAAGGGACCATCCATGCAAAGAAGTTCTAGACAAATGAATTTTCTAGAAAAAATTTTGTGTGATCTTCAATCCATACATTGATAATTGTCTTTACATTAATGGTATATTTATTTAAATTATTTTGAATTATATGTTTTTATTAATATATTGTTTTTGTTGATGTAGGTGATTGATGTGCTCTATATTGATTTGTCAGATATCCTAAAGGTTCGTTGCTAAAAAAATATGTATGTCAATGTTATATTCACCAACATGTATAGGTATTTGTATTTTGAATCATTTTATGTAAGTTTTCACTTGAGTATGTAAAACCCATAAAATCCCCATTAGAGCTCTTTCTTCAAGCTTTTAACTCAAAAAATAAATGAAGATGATGAATAAATACTTATTGGTTGTTCATTTACAGATCTTATAAGACAACACTGTATGGGTTCTAATTTTACTCTAAATATACATACGAAAATTTAAATTTATTTGGGTTTATATATATTATTTTAATGTTAACAATAATAATGTTGGTTTGGTGATGATGATGATGATGATGAAACTTGTTGCTCCAGTTCTTAAATTCCAGCCAAAGATCAGAAGAAAATTTCCCAGATTAACTAAAGTGTGTGTATGTTCTTGAGGTGCAAATAAAATTGCTAATAGGCTTCCTTTATACATAGGAATTTATGCAAAAAGTTGGTTGATGACGATGATGATGATGATGATCATGGTATATTCATGCATGCATATATTAATTTCTTTTTTTATATACACACTATATTCATATATATACAATTAATAGTTTCATATATATATATATATATATATATATATATATATATATATATATATATATATATATATATATATGTGTGTGTGTGTGTGTGTGTGTGTGTGTGTGTGTGTGTGTGTGTGTGTGTGTGTGTGTGTGTATAAATCAAAAATATGATAATGATTTAAATCCTATTTTGATTATGTTGGAAAGGGATCGTTTGATAATGAAAATAATTGCACAGGATCGTATAATCAAAACTTGATCTTTATTAACATAATCTTGAATTCACACATTTACAAATTTTGATTAAGGTTTCTATTTATAATCGTCTAAGAGGTGCGATGAAAAGTCTCAACTCTTCATGAAACCTTTTCGTAAGGTTGTGTCTTTTCGTGAAGAGACACACTTTTTCGGTTTGTCTAAATACTATTGTAGTCCTTATACTTTCTATAATTACAATAATGAATACAATATCTAAACTATATTACATATTTAGTCTAACAATCAATATTAATCTATCATTCTCCCCCTTAATCTTGATTGTTGCTTGATAAGTCTTCAACTCCAAGTAGTTGCCTCATTGTGACAAACTTAATTCTTGGTAGTGCTTTAGTAAGTATGACGACTCTTTGTTTAAAGAAAAAAAAATTTAGTTGTTAATACATTTTAAAAAAAATTATTATTGTTTAACTATATAGTTGAAAGGATGGATGACAATGACCTATACATGTTGGTGAATATAACATTGACATACATATTTTTTAGCAACGAACCTTTAGGATATCTGACAAATCAATATAGAGCACATCAATCACCTAGATCAACATAAACAATTTATTAATAAAAATATATAATTCAAAATAATTTAAATAAATATATCATTAATGTAAAGACAATTATCAATGTATGGATTGAAGATCACACAAAATTTTTTCTAGAAAATCCATTTGTCAAGAACTTCTTTGCATGGATGGTCCCTTCCATAATGTTCATCATTATCACTGTCAAATATAAAAAATCACGAAATGAAAACAATAATCGATTTCAGAAAATAGAATAAACACACATGTGTTAAAGATGAAGAATGAACTTGATATTTGAAATATAAAAGAAGAATAAATCAAGAAGAAAAGTAACCGGTGAAATTCTAAAAGAAGAAATGAGAACGTTTTAGGTTGACAAATGGATTATTTGCAACCCATACTATTTAAAAATTTTGATGATCATTCATTTTCTTTGTAACCTATGGATGAATAATGAAATAACATATAATTATAGATAACCAGGGGTCATAAACGGTAATGACATTAAACAAAAAAAATCAAAATTTAAATGAGACACAATTTGTAAACATAAAAGAAGATAAATTGGAAAATGAAATTTAAAACATTAACACAACTATTCATACATGGGACTCAAATTATATCTTAAATGTAAAAAAAATTATGTAATATTTTTTTAACAGATTCATATTTTTTTTTTTGTTAAAATAAGTTGTTAGGCACAAAAAGGCCTCAGTCAAACGTGCTCTGCATCTGAGGGGGAGATTATCAATCAAACCTGTTGATGCTTTTGAAGGTTGAATTTAAGGCCTGTTATATGCCTTATTGAAACCTGAAAATGATTTGCAATATCAGCCTAAAGCTGTTCTATGTGTTGCATGTGTTGCAACAAAGACAGTTTTGCCCAAGCTGTTCAGTCTGCTGAACAGGCTGGACATAAACTGTCTACGCTGCTCTACACTGATTAGCAGCTTGGGCAGTTTACAAGTGTTCTGTTCTTTGTGAACAGAACCTGTTCTTTGTGAACAGGCTAAACACTTTATGGAATGTGTTTCCAAGTCCTCATGTATTGTATTTGACTACAAGATCAGTTTACAAAGTCGAAGACAAAGTGGAAATCAGAACTGCTCAGCCTGCCCAAGCTGTTCTGTTACATGAAGACAGAAAGGTTATTTGAAAAAGGGTGACAGACCTTTTTCTTATATCAAAATAGGCCTTTACAATGAAGAAAAACTCAAAGTTGACATTCCTTATTCGGTTAAAGGCAATGCAACAGTAGACAAAGTGAAAAGACAAAAGTTCTGCACATGTGAAGACAAGGCTGCTTTTCAGAAAGGTGCAGAAAAGTTATGTTGTCTTTTCAAACAAGACTTCTCCTTTTTCATCTCGTCCAATGAAGAAGCTTCACTTAGATCCTCTGAGTGGGTATAAAAAGAAACTTCCAAGGATTGATCGATCAAGCCAAAAAGCTAAGTGCTAAAAACAAGAGTGAACGTGCATTTAAAGTGTGTCTTTCATGCATGCAAGTCTGCTTGAATAAAACAGTACTCAGTGTCTAAGCTGTTCTTATTCAAGCTGTTCCTCAGAGTCTTGTAAACACAGTGAGTGATTCTTAGTGAGTGTATTCATTGTAATTAGTTTAAGTCAGTCTTAGACTAGTTAGATATACTGTTGTATCTGTCATCTCAGCTTGAACCTTTCCGCATTCAAGCTTGTATGTAATTAACATTTGTTAATAATACATACAAACATTGAGAAGATTGTGTAGTTTTTGAAGTGCTGTATTCACCCCCCCTCTACAGCTTAAAGCTATACTCTTGGGATATCTTTTGGGACCTACAACTGGTATCAGAGCAGCGTAGAGTGTGTGTCATTCTAGATCTCTCATTCTCCCAAAAATTTCCATGGACAACAGTGCTGCAAATTCCTCATACTATGACAATGGCTCAATGGGCAAACCTCCAAAGTTCAATCATCAGAACTTTTTTGGTTGGAAGTGCAGAATGATGCTCTACTTAGAGAATCTGGATGTACAACTACCAGAGATTGTAATGGAGGGTCCCTATGTGCCAACCTCTGTTACAACAATAACTCCTGCTGTTGAAGGAGCTGCTCCTGAGATCAGAACATTTGAGAAAGCAAAAGCTCAATGGTCTGATGAAGACAAAAGACTGGTGGCTCTTGATGCAAAGGCCAGAAACAATCTGGTCATCTCTCTACCTGATGATGTGTTCAAACAGGTTGAAAAGATGAAGACTGCCAAGGAGATGTGGGATACTTTGTGTACCGTTTATGATGGACCCACAATCACACTTGATAACAGGATTAACAATCTTGTTTGACAGTATGAACTCTTCTTTGCAAAACAAAAGGAGACTCTCACTGAAACCTACACCAGGTTTACTGCTCTTGTAAATGATCTCAAAGCTGTTGGGATCACCAAGGACAGCCTGACTTTGGTAAACAAATTCTTAGATGTTCTGCCTGAAGAATGGAATTATTTTTCTACAATTTTAAGGAATTCAGGTACCATCAAAAGTATGGATCTTGTTAACTTATATGGATCCTTACTAAATGATGAACAATCAAGGCAACAGAAGAGAAATGCCTTGGAAATATCTAAGAAAGGTGCAGCCTTTGTGGCTAGTGTGAGACAACCTGTAAATCAAGTGAGTGATGTGTTCACTCAACCTGATCAACAGGCTGATGATAAGGAGGAAATATCTGATGAGGAAGACAATGCAGATAGTGCTGAACTGGATGATGAGCAGATGATAGCCATGCTTGTCAAAAGGTTCAACAGGAAAAGGTTTGGAAGAAACATGCTACAGGGAAGCTCAAATGCTGTCAAAAAGAAAGCATTTGACAAGACCAAAGCTGAGTGCTTCAAATGTGGCAAAACTGGCCATATAGCTGTTGACTGTGTGTCAAAAGCTGTAGGTCAGACATCCAAACCACACAAGACAATCAAGGATGATGGCTACAGGGTTAAGTACCTTATGGCCATGGCCAAGCTGAGGAAGTTAGAAAACTCAGTGGTTTCTAACAGACAAAAGGGACTAATGGCTGAAACTTGTAACTGGGAGGAGTCTGATTCATCATCTGATGAAGAAGACAACAACTGTCTGATGGCCAACACTGATGTCCCATTAACAAGCAACTTCAAACAGGATCTGGCTGAAGCTGAAGCTTTCAGCAGCTTGGAGAATTGGAATCCTACAATGATGTATAAGGTACAAAATTTTATGGATTACAGTTCTGAAGAAAAAGTTAAAATGTTTGAATATATACTTGTTGATCTAAAAGCTGCTGTTGAGAAGCATGCTGTTTTATTATCTGAAATCTCTAAGCTTAAAACTGAGATTGAAACAAAGTCTAGTAAACTGGACAGCTTCCATAAGCTGGAAGCTGAGCTTGATGAATTAAAACACATCAATTCCATTTTACTGGAAGAAAAGAAAGAAACAGATTTAAAACATGCTAAGCTTCAAAAGATAGTTGTCTCTTGGTGCCAATCTGCACAAAAAGTCAGCCACTGTATAAGTCAGCAGATCCCTGCCCAAATCCAAGCCTATCTTGGAGGGGATCTTGACACAGCAGCTTCCATTGTTGAGGTTAATAATTTAAAAGAAGACTCATCCACTCTTGGTGAGCTTCCAAACACTTTTATTCAAAGAGTGAATGGTAAATTAATCTCAACAAACAGGTTTGTCAGGCCTCAAAACACTGACAGCTTGTGTGAACCCAGCTCAAAAGCTGTTGATGAAATCAGTCTTTCATCTAATAAGCTTGCTAAGTGTTCTGCTGATTCACACAAGCAAAAGAAAGGAAAGCATGCCCAATCTGCAGCTGTGGACACCAAAGCTGTTGACAAAACAGACTTTGGGTCTAAAGCTGGTGTAAAAAGGCATACTAATCCTTTTAATGCTGAACACTTTGAAAATAAGTTTTCAAAGGGAAAGCAGTCTGCCTTTAACAAGAGTAAGTCTCAGGTTGAAGGCAAAACTGCTGTGATTTCAAATAAGTTTTCTAATCATAGTAGTAAACTAGTTTTAAATGAGAATAAGTATTTGAAAACCAGGAATAATGATTATGTTGATAGGAAACATCAATCACATCTCAGGAAGAGCAAAGGCAAAGCCATTGCTCAGCCTGAGAGATCTGGGAATAAGTTTCATAAACCTGTGGAAGGTCAAAAGTCAATCAAGCTTCCTATCTTTGATATCTGCCCTCCTAAAAAGAGGAAAGAAGAGACAGGCAAAGCTGTGGTTATTGAACCTTCCACTCAAGCTGTTGATTCATCAAAAAGTAATAAGTTTGCTAAAAATACTGATGGAATCAATAGAAATAATCCAGAATATGTTTCTGAAAAGTCTTTTTCCAAAAATACTAAAAGAAGAAAATGTTATAAATGTGGAATGAAGACACATTTGACCAAAGACTGTCCTGAAGCTGTGGACATGAGGCCTGCTGACTCTGATGTTTCTCTCACTGCCAACATAAACAGTGTTGGAAACATCTTAGCCAATGAGAGTGGTATTCAAGCTGATACCATTCAAATAGGGAATATTAGTATTGACATCACAAGTCCATCAACAAATGTTGATGAAGTAGGAGAACTCATCTCTGTGATGAGTTCCCCTAAAAGTATCCTAATATTCTTCTTATCACTCTGCAGGAAAAACAACCATCCCAGGTTTGGTACCTGGACAGTGGCTGCTCAGGGCATATGACAGGTTGTAAGGACCTGCTGAGTGATCTCAGGCCTGAAAAAGGGCCAAAAGTCACATTTGGTGACAATGTACAGGGATCCACTGAGGGATATGGAACTCTTAAAGCTGGTGCTGCAGTGTTTAAAAGAGTAGCCTATGTGGTTGGGCTAAAACATAACCTTGTTAGCATAAGCCAACTGTATGATGCTGGCTATAAGGTTAACTTTGATGAGCACCTGGGTTACATATTGGATCCCCAAGGCAAAGTTGTGCTTATGTGCTCAACGAAAGAAAGGTGTATATGTTGTGGACATGCAATCTGCTGATCCCACAACTGAAACCTGCTTTCTCACAAGAACAAATGCAGACTTAAACTGGTTATGGCACAAAAGGCTGTCACATCTGAACTTCAAGAACATCAACAAACTTTGTAAGAAAGAGTTGGTGACAGGTTTGCCTTCTATAACCTTTGTTAAAGATAAACTCTGCACAGCTTGTGAGAAAGGCAAGCAGAGAAAATCATCATTTAAATCCAAACATAACTTCTCTATTGATACTCCTCTCTTCTTAATCCATATGGACTTGTTTGGACCTGTTAATGTCCCAAGTCTAGGAGGAAGAAGATACACTCTAGTAATGGTTGATGAGTTCTCCAGGTACACATGGGTTATCTTCTTGAAAAGCAAAGGAGAGGCTGCTAGAGAAATTATTGGATTTGTGAAAAAGATGGAAATGCTGAACTCTGCCCAAGTAAAGCAGCTTAGAAGTGATCATGGTACTGAATTCAGAAACAATACTCTTGAAGACTTCTGTGAAGAGAAAGGAATTACTCAAAACTTTTCAGCTGTAAGAACTCCTCAACAAAATGGATTTGCTGAAAGGAGAAACAGAACTCTCATTGAAGCTGCTAGAACCATGCTGTGTGCATCAGGTTTACCTTCATCATTCTGGGCCGAAGCAGTTAACACTGCCTGCTTCACCCAAAACAGATCCTTAGTGGTGAAAAGGTTCAACAAGACTCCTTATGAGCTGCTCAAAGGGAGGAAACCAAATGTCAGTTACTTCCATGTATATGGTTGTCCCTGCTTCATTTTGAATCAAAAGGATCAACTGGCAAAGTTTGAACCAAAAGCTGATGAAGGTGTGTTTGTTGGCTACTCTGCTATCTCTAAAGCCTACAGAGTGTACTACAACAAAAGAAAGGTGATAGATGAATCTATCAATGTCACCTTTGAAGAGTCCAAGAATGCTACCACCAAAGCTGTTCCTGAATCAGTTTCAGGAGAATTAAACTTTGATGATCTGATGCATTCAAACAATGAAGAGGACTCAAAAGCTTCCACAACACCCAGTGTGGAACCTGTTAATCATGATGGGCATGATGGTGATTATGTCAATACACCCTGTGTGAATAAGTGTACTGACCTAATTACAACTGCATGTCCTGAACCCATCAATGCTGATTTTCCTGGTTCCTCTGCTGATATGTTCAACAGTGGTCAGTCATGTTCAACAAGTGAGCAGGCTCAAGACAACAGTGTGTCTGAAAATCTTGAGAGCTGTTCAACAGGACCTGCTGAAGATGCTGATAACTCAGGAGAATCATCATTGAAGAATGATCCTAAGTGGATCAGATGTCACCCCAATGATCAAATAATTGGTGACATCAACAAAGGGGTACAAACAAGGTGGGACAGCTTAGGGAACTTCTGTATGTTCTCTAGTTTTGTTTCACTAATGGAGCCAAAGAAAGTGGATGAAGCACTAAAAGATGCCAATTGGATCACTGCCATGCAAGAAGAACTCAATCAGTTTGAGAGAAACAAGGTATGGAAGCTGGTTCCAGCACCTAAAGGCAAAACTATAATTGGCACTAAATGGGTTTTCAGAAATAAGATGGATGAGCAAGGTCATGTCATAAGAAATAAGGCAAGACTGGTTGCTCAAGGTTATAGACAGGAGGAAGGTATTGACTATGATGAGACATTTGCTCCTGTGGCCAGGCTAGAAGCAATTCGTTTGTATCTAGTCTACGCTGCTCATAAGAGCATTAAGGTATTTCAAATGGATGTGAAGAGTGCATTTTTAAATGGAAAGCTGCAAGAAGAAGTTTATGTCAAGCAGCCTACAGGTTTTGAAAATGAACATCATCCAGGTTTTGTCTATAAGTTGGACAAAGCTCTCTATGGTCTCAAACAAGCTCCTAGAGCCTGGTATGACACTGAGTTCCTTATGAGCAATGGGTATTCCAGAGGTAAAGTGGATACTACACTGTTCATAAAGAAGGTGAAATCTAACATTATGCTTGTTCAAATTTATGTGGATGATATAATATTTGGTTCTACAAATGAGCAGTTATGCAAGAATTTTCATTACTCATGAAATCTAAATATGAAATGAGTATGATGGGAGAACTTACTTTCTTTTTAGGATTACAGGTTAAACAAACCTCAACTGGAATTTTCATAAATCAAAGAAAGTATACCTTAGATCTCTTGAAAAAGTTTAAATTTGATCAAAGTTCTCCTATTAAAACCCCAATGGCAACCAATGTAAAATTGGATGCTGATACCAGTGGCAAAGCTGTTTCAGTAATAGCTTACAGAGGTATGATTGGGAGCTTGCTATATCTAACTGCTAGTAGACCTGATATTATGTTTGCCACCTGTCTGTGTGCTAGGTTCCAAGCTGATCCAAAGGAATCTCATCTAGCTGCAGTTAAGAGAATCTTCAGATACCTGAAGGGTACACCGGTTTGGGTCTTTGGTATCCCAAAGACTCCAGCCTTGAACTAACAGGTTATTCAGATTCTGATTTTGCAGGCTGCAGGCTAGATAGGAAAAGCACAACAGGTGGATGTCAACTCCTTGGTGGTAAGTTGATAAGTTGGTGCAGCAAGAAGCAGAACTCAGTGTCTACTTCTACTGCTGAAGCTGAGTACATTGCTGCTGGAAGCTGCTGTGGGCAGATTCTGTGGATGCAGCATCAGCTTGAAGATTATAGGCTTGTGTATAGGAAAATTCCTATTCTGTGTGATAACACAAGTGCCATAGCCATTTCCAACAATCCAGTTTTTCATTCAAGAACAAAGCATATTGAAGTCAGACATCACTTCATCAGGGATCACATCCAGAAAGGTAATGTGGAGGTAAGTTTTATTTCCACAAATGAACAGCTTGCAGACATTTTCACCAAACCTCTGGATGAAACAAGATTTAATTATCTTGTCAGCAAGCTGGGCATGTTAAACAAAAGTGACTAAGTGTCCTCAAAGGTCTAAAACTGTGTATGTCTCACACTGATCAAGTTTCTCAGAACAGCTTAGACAGAACAGGCTCTGCGTGTTATGTACTTAGCCATTTTTCTGAAATCCTTGATCAGCTTGAACATACAACAGGCTGAACACGAACAGTTTACTCGTCCAGCCTGATCTGCTGGTCCATTCTTCACTCTCATTCCCTCACACTGACTTACAAGATATTATCTTGTAACCTGCTCAACTATTGGACACAACCTGTTCCTACATAGTTGGACAGGCTGAGAGAACAGCTTGAAGAATGAACAGCTTGTGATGACTCTGCTCATCCTTTGACCAACAGCTTAGACCAACAATTTTAATTACCTTTCTTCAAACTTAAGTTACTTAATTAATGTTTTTATTTAACTTAATTACTGCGGATAATGTGGGTTACGTGTGTTAGTGATTAAAAAGGGCTCAAGTGGTCTGACAAACGGTCTGACATGGACAACCGTTCCGTTTTCCGTTAACGACTTTTTCAAATCAACCGCCCAAAACTTTCTCTCTCATACACACTCACATTCAAATCCTATAAATACCTCATACTGTTTCATCTTCGTCTTCCTCACTACTATCATCTGCCCTCTAAGAACCCTAAATATTCGACTAAGTGTCTTGTGTTTCTATTACTTTCTTTACTTCTAAAATGGCTCACAGAAATAACCCCTTCCTACTAGTGTTTGTTGGTGATGATGTGCAGAAGCATCCATCAGTCACCACAATGCTAACCCTTAAACCCACAAACTACATTGACAACCTTACAATCCCCAAAAACTATGTGGGGAAAGGTTACGATCAAATGGTGGAGTTTCTGCAAGTTCATCCGTTGAACTATGCTGTGACTGCTACTCCTGGTCTCCTGTACCAGGAGATGGTGTACGAGTTCTGGTACACTTGTGCCTACAACCCCAACACCAAAGTCATTGAGGGGACTATTCTCAATGGGACTCAGACCATTGAGATTACTGCTGATCTTCTCAGGGAGGTTCCTCATCTGCCCATTGCTGAATCATATGACATGCCCCAGCCTGAAAATGAGCAAATGGGAAATTTGCTACGCTTCTGTGGTGTAGCAGAACCCAAAATTGGAGCAACATTGTATATGAAGGATCTGTCTCCTACCTACAGCTTTCTGTTTGCCTCAGTGATGATGAGCTTCAGCAGCAAAGTTGGTTCATTTGACCAACTGAGCCGTGATGAAGTCCCCATAGTCCTACAGCTGGTGGATGGGACTACAATTGACATGGCCAAATGGATTTTTCTGAACTTGAGGAACCTGGTGCAGCAAGAGCCAAGACCAGCTGCTGTTCGATACCCCAGGTTTCTGAGCCTCATATTCAGACACATTTGTGGTGAGTATCTGTACAACTCTCAGCCCTTACTTCATACTGCTGCATTCCCTGTAATAGGGAATAGAGTTTTCTACACTCCTGTACTCCCAAATGAGCCTCCTCTATCCACACCAATGAGGAGGTTGTTAGGATTGGTGGAAGGACCCTCTGCTGTGAGGGTGGATCCAGATGCTGCTGCTCCCACAAGAAAATCCAAAGCCAGGTCCAAACTTGTTAAGAGGACCCTGGCAACTGCTGAAGCTGGGCCTGTGAAAAAGAAGGCCAAAACAGCTCAGTCTGAGTCTGCTCTCTTAGCCTCTGTGGCTGAGGGGGAGCAGGCTCCTCACCCTGAAGCCTCTGTGGCTGGTGCCTTTGTGGCACCTGAGACTATGGAACAGGCCAACCCACCTGTTTCTGACCCAGTCTCAAAACCTGTCCAGTCTGAACCCCTCATCACCTCTCCCCAATCACCCACTTCATCCATTCACTATCAACGAAAATCCATCTCCAAAAAGAAATCAGCCAAAACAACCACCTCCTCTGTTCCCTCCCAACAGGGTTCAGTTGTAAGAGAAGCAACCCATGCTGCCTCTCCTATATTGGGAGAAGGTTCAGCCCAATTGGAGCCTGCTTCACTCCAACCTGAGTCTACCCAGAGTCAGCCTAGACCCTCTGGTTCCTCCCAACAGGAACCAGTTGTACAAAAGGAGATAACCACCTCAACTATTCCAGCCTCCCAACAGGCTGAGAATATTGAAAGACAGGAGCCCTCTCCACTTTACACTGAGTCCACACTGTCCCCCACTCAAATCTCCTCACACCCTGAGTCTGCACGAGGTGCCCACGCTGCTGGTATAGACCAATCAGCAGCTCAACCTCAAACTTCTTCTCCCCATGATACAGCTGTTCTACACCAAACAGCTGCTGAGGGACCAACAACCCAAGCTGATGAACCTCAGGGATCATACCATCCCTCTGGTGAGGCTGCTCCCTCCATGCAAACTCCATCAGCAGGTTTCACCACTGCTGATGTTGAAATGCATATCCCATCTCCCAATGATGAGGTGCTCTTACACCAAGGCACTGCAGAGGGAACACCCACTGGCCTTCATGAGGATGTTGCAACACAAGCAGCATCTGAAAGGCCCCCAACATCAACCCCTTCTCCTGATGAAGCAGCTACATCCGCTGCTGAGGGACCCTTTGACCCCTCCAAGCTGGGCCACATTACTTTTGCCCAGGCTATGGAGCTTCTTTCAAATGTTCCTCTTCCCTCTCCATCACATCCTCATACACCAGCCTCCTCATCATCTTCTCCATCTACCCAATCTAAACAGTCCACCCATACACCTCCATCTCCTAAAGACCTGCCTTTGAAGGATCAGCTTTCTCTGCTGACCAACAAAGTTGGTTCTTTAGAAACTGCCATGACCTCTCTACCCTCTATTATTTCAGACTCTGTGTCTGAACAGCTTAAGGGGTTCTTTGATTTGTTCAAAGGCTCCTTCCCTGCTACTCCTCAAACAGATAATTCTCCACAGCTGTTAGCACTCACTGCACAGCTGCAAAATGTGTCCAACTCCCTCTCCTCTATTCTTTCACTGCAACAGGACTCTGTGTCCTCAATGACAGCCATTTCTCAACAGCTGTCATCTCTCCTAACTTCTTGCAACACTACTCTTCCTACTACTCTGGCCAGCTTGAACAACCTCATTAGCTTCTTATCAAATTCTGTGTCATCAAACCTTGCTGATGTGCAAGATTCTCTCGAATTACATCTTGCACAGCTTCAAAGTTTGCTGTTCACTGAGTCTGATAGGGAAAATATTGTTAAGCTGACCTCCCTTGCTGATACCCAATCCTCTTCTCTTCAGTCTTGTCTTACCCAGCTTGCAGAGGTGAAGGACAACTTGGCATTCTTAGTGAATAGCCTTGTTGGCCCCAGACCTGCTGCCAAAACTGCTGGCAAGCCTGATGACTTTGTGTCTTCAGGCAGACCGGGTGTTGAAGGTGCTGGTCCATCTCCTTCAAAGGGGGAGAAGTCGTCTGCCTCTAAGACCAAGTCTAAGGAGGAGAAAACTTCTTCTCCTAAGGAGAAACCAGTGCCTGCAGCACAAACTGGTCAACAAGCAGGAGCTTCAACAGGTACACTAGAGGGTGCCTCCCATGCTGCTCAGCCTACTCAGGTTGAATCTCCAATCCCTGCTAAATCTAAGGGGAAGGAAACTATTCCTGAGGACAGGCCAAGCAGCAGAAGGAGGCATCTGATATTAGAAGAAGAAGAAGAGGAGGAGGAGGAAAGTCCTGAAGCTGCTATCACTAAAGCAGCTAAAGGTAAAGCAATAGCAGCAACTGATCCTCAACAGCAGAAAGCAGCAGAAATCCAATTTCACAAAGCCAGGGCCAAAGAAATGGTCTTCTTATGCATAAATACTTTGAGTTTAGAGAAGAACAGCTTCAAGCCATGGAAGCTTTAAGAAAAGAAGAAGAGTCTGCAAAAGCTGCTAAGTCTTTTGCACTTCAAGAGGCAAGGAAAGTTAAGATGTCCTCTCTTGTTGTGCAAAAGAAAATTTTGGAAGCTGCTAAGGGATCAGTAGAGGAAAAGGAAGCTGAAAAAGAAAAAGGTGCTCAGGTCTCAGTGGCCAAAACTTCAGTGCCTTCTGCAAGAGCTCAATTTCACTTTGACAACCTGGCAAGAAGAACATTTCAAGATGTTGCTGATAGAAGGCTTGCTAAGGAGGCAATTGTCAAAGCTATACCAATTTCAAGAAAAGGCAGTCAGTGGAAGTTAAAAATAACCAGAATGGGTGCAGCAGGCCCATAACTAGAAACATATGACCTCACTGATGTTGCACAAATGGGGTACAGAGAATGGATTGAGCTGGCAGTTGCTCTGAGTGAGTCTAAGTCTGAAACTGCCAAGACTATCAGAGCATATGTGAAGAAGCTGATGGAGAGAGTGAAAAATCTTGGCCTGATCTCCAAAGAAGTAAGTGAAGGTGTCTATGTGACACAACCAAAGATAAAGGCCAGGAGGACAAGGAAGGACACTGAGATGGAACAACTCCTCATCCTGATAGAACAAGGTGACTATGCTATTGAGATGAAAGGAGTTGATCACAGCCTGCCTAGTGGAATTGAGTTTGAAGATGGCAAAATCATTGAAGAGCCTGAGCTGGGGGCATTTTTTGTAGATCCCTTCACTCAGAAGAAATGCTTTCAGAGAGCATCAGATCTATACAAGGTGGATCTGAGACAGCTTGTAGCCTTCAGACTTGCAGTTTCATTCAGGCAGTCAAGCAGGTGGAGAGCAGCTATCTGGGATCAGCTCAGAAGCTGTTATGAAAGAGGTGAACTTGAGGATCCCAAGTTCATGATAATAAGAAGTGAAATTTAAGAACTTGAGGATACTAGAGAGGAATTAGGGAAGATATTTGAAGATCCCCCTCCTTTGTGATGAAGTCCATCTGCCATCTGGGCAGGTGAAGAATGGAAGCTGTCCATCAGTTGGACAGGCTTACCATTTTCTGCTCCCAACAAAAACAGTCCAATGTACATTAGTTGTACTTTATTTACATATGTTGTAATTTCCTTTTACATTAGTTGTAATATACATCAGTACATCAGTTGTACTTTTGTAAGAACATGTGTTGTTCTAATGTAATAAAAAATCAGTGTATATATAAACTGATCTTTTACTCTATGTTGATGTTGTAATTTTATTTCAACAAATGTACTGTAAAAATATATAGTGATTTTTGATAAGGCCAGCTTAGACTGGTTATTGCAAATAGGGGGAGATTGTTAGGCACAAAAAGGCCTCAGTCAAACGTGCTCTGCATCTGAGGGGGAGATTATCAATCAAACCTGTTGATGCTTTTGAAGGTTGAATTTAAGGCCTGTTATATGCCTTATTGAAACCTGAAAATGATTTGCAATATCAGCCTAAAGCTGTTCTATGTGTTGCATGTGTTGCAACAAAGACAGTTTTGCCCAAGCTGTTCAGTCTGCTGAACAGGCTGGACATAAACTGTCTACGCTGCTCTACACTGATGAGCAGCTTGGGCAGTTTACAAGTGTTCTGTTCTTTGTGAACAGAACCTGTTCTTTGTGAACAGGCTAAACACTTTATGGAATGTGTTTCCAAGTCCTCATGTATTGTATTTGACTACAAGATCAGTTTACAAAGTCGAAGACAAAGTGGAAATCAGAACTGCTCAGCCTGCCCAAGCTGTTCTGTTACATGAAGACAAAAGGTTATTTGAAAAAGGGTGACAGACCTTTTTCTTATATCAAAATAGGCCTTTACAAGGAAGAAAAACTCAAAGTTGACATTCCTTATTCGGTTAAAGGCAATGCAACAGTAGACAAAGTGAAAAGACAAAAGTTCTGCACATGTGAAGACAAGTCTGCTTTTCAGAAAGGTGCAGAAAAGTTATGTTGTCTTTTCAAAAAAGACTTCTCCTTTTTCATCTCGTCCAATGAAGAAGCTTCACTTAGATCCTCTGAGTGGGTATAAAAAGAAACTTCCAAGGATTGATCGATCAAGCCAAAAAGCTAAGTGCTGAAAACAAGAGTGAACGTGCATTCAAAGTGTGTCTTTCATGCATGCAAGTCTGCTTGAATAAAACAGTACTCAGTGTCTAAGCTGTTCTTATTCATGCTGTTCCTCAGAGTCTTGTAAACACAGTGAGTGATTCTTAGTGAGTGTATTCATTGTAATTAGTTTAAGTCAGTCTTAGACTAGTTAGATATGCTGTTGTATCTGTCATCTCAACTTGAACCTTTCCGCATTCAAGCTTGTTTGTAATTAACATTTGTTAATAATACATACAAACATTGAGAAAATTGTGTGTAGTTTTTGAAGTGCTGTATTCACCCCCCCTCTACAGCTTAAAGCTATACTCTTGGGATATCTTTTGGGACCTACATAAGTGCTTATGTTCATTAAATAAACAATATATTATTTATGAAATGATTTAATTTAAACAATATATCTCGAGGTTCATATTATTTATGAAATAAACTAAATTATACAAAAATAAAATTATTTAAATACATTTAATAAATCTAGAGATTTATATTATTTATAAAATGAATAAATTATACAAAAACAAAATTTATTACCTATATTTATTATGATAAATATAATATTATTATTTGGAAAACGATTTAATTTAAACAATATATCTAAAGGTTTATATTATTCATGAAATGAATTAATTTATAGAAATATAAAATTGATCATGAAATGAATTAGTTTATATTATTCATGAAATGAATAAATTTATAGAAAAATAAAATTGATCATGAAGATTTAATAAATTTAGAGTTTTATGTTATCTCTTAAATGAATTAAATTATACAAAACAAAATTGCTTACCAACATTTATTAGGGATAAGACTCAACTTTTATACACAATTTTTAAACTTAAAAGAAGATAAATTGAAAAATGAAATTTAAAAGATTAACACAACTAATCATACATGGGACTCAAATTATATCTTAAATGTAAAAAAAATTATGAAATGATTTAATTTAAAAAATATATCTCGAGGTTCATATTATTTATGAAATAAACTAATTTATAAAAAAATAAAATTATTAAAATACATTTAATAAATCTAGAGATTTATATTATTTATAAAATGAATTAAATTATACAAAAACAAAATTTATTACCTACGTTTATTATGATAAATATAATATTACTATTTGGAAAACAATTTAATTTGAACAATATATCTAAAGATTTATATTATTCATGAAATGAATTATTTTATAGAAAAATAAAATTGATCAACAAGATTTAATAAATTTAGAGTTTTATGTTATATCTTAAATGAATTAAATTATACAAAAACAAAATTGATTACCAACATTTATTACGGATAATGCTCAACTTTTATAGTATATAAGATATGTATATATAAATTTAAGATAGGGTTAAAGCCGTACAATAGCAGTGTACTTTTTAAGGTGTATCGATATAGTACGTGTACTTTTTATATTGTTAATATAATACCTTTACTTTTTATGACCGGTTATTTCGTCTAGCTTTGCACAGTTGTGGGAGAATCGCCGGTACGAACTTGTTCACCGTTGGATCTGTGTAAAATTTGAGGAGAAGCTTCGCAACACGTAGTTCTTCCATCTGGACGGTGGAGATCGTCATTGGAGATTTCTATAGAGGTCTGTAGGTGTTTGAAGTTGGCTGCATAGTGTGATTTCTCCTACCAGGTTATCACAAGGACGAGAGAGTGTATTTGATGCTTCAATTATGGAAATTTGAACATTAATAAAAAGAAAAATTCTACTATTAACAGGTATGATCAGTAACCGGTTACCAAAGGTATCATATTGGTATGAAAAAATGTAGTACACGTATCAAATTTGAACGATTCCGAAAGTACACGTGTAATATGAATAATTAAAATAGTTTACGTACCATATCAATACATTTTAAAAAGTATACAACTATTCTACGACTTTAACCCTTTAAGATATAATAACTTCCCAAGACAACAAAAACTTTGAATAGTTAATGTATCTTTTAATATTTTCCTCAAATTAATTACCGTGGATGTTAAATTGATGAAATAAACTTCAACATTCTTTAAAAAAACGTTTTTATAGTTTTGTAAAAGGAAATTTATGGAAAAAAAAATCTTAAAGTTGTCTCCTTTTTTGCAAAAAAAAAAACCCTAACCAATTTTTTTTGCCTCAAGAAAACCCCAACGAAAGAAATGTCACGAATTTAGTATTTTCTTTTTAATTTCACCGGTTCCATATTGATGACGTGAGCCTTCCCTTCTCCGGTAACCCAGCCCCACTTCCGCCTTCTCCAGTCAAAACCCAACCCCTTTAGCAACCCCTCCCCCTTCTCCGATCAAAATTCATAATGAGAATGGATTGTTCAACCAAGTCGTAAATAGGTACACAAATGATGAATGATTTGGAACCACAACCTTTTCATGAACCAAATTCGGATTGATGAATGGTTTCGAAAAAGAAAGAACCAAGAAAAATCTTGATGAACATAGACCTTCATCATTTAGAGACGAACTCAAACACACACAACACACACATGAACTCATATACTTGAAATCAAACACCCATTTAAGCAAAATTGAATCTGAAGAACGCTAAATCAAAACCCCAGATCCCTCAATCGAACCCTAGTGAATCGAAAACCGTAAAATGGTATGAACTGAAACCAATTATGAGTAACGATGGTGATCAACCCTAATCATACAAATGCTATTCGATGACGAAAATAGGAGAGGACATTGAAGCTTCATCCTATTTAATTAAGCCTCATATTTGATTTCAGAGTTTGGGGTGGTCTGCGTCAGGTTGAGGCAAAAGACAAACAAAAACCTAGAAAAACTAGCAAAATGGACATAATGAGGCCACCGGTTCAGAATGTCAGCCTCGTCTCCGGTCCAGGTTGTTTGTCGCCGATCAAGCTTTAAAAAATGTTAAAGGTTTTAATTGAAAAAGTATTCAACTTTACGTTTTTCTGTTCAAATATCTAGTTTAAAAGGTACACATGTAATGCCACATAGGCATTGCTTAATGTGGGCTCCACATGTGTGTCAACCTATTAAAGCAGGTCGCTGTTACACCCCCAAAACACAATACAAATGTCACGTAATTAAGATTATCAGGTTGCATCATACACACAAGTACCTGGCTATACCCCAATAAACATACAACCAAAGTCGGGGTAATTATGTTAAGTACAGTACGACAGTCTCGGAAGTCTCAAAATATATAAACATATCTGAAGTATAATTACAGACCACAAAAGTGACTACCTCTAGTAAGGTAGCTAAGTATCCTCAAGCTGAGTAGTAGATGGAGCCTACTTAGGTGCAACAGGTCTACTATCGCTCTCCCGAGTCCCTGAGATGCACAAGTTAAGAAAAATAGGTTAGCTAAATTATCTAGTGAGAATGCAAGTTAGTTAAAAGCTCAAAACCCGATAAAATAATTTATCGTTCCCTGGTTATTGGTATTACGAGCTCTGTCCCAACGATGATTGTCCCTGAAATGAAAGCAATCCCGATGGAATCTCTCTCCCACGCACGTGACCCTTTTGACCGCACAAAGCTGTCCCAACATAACGTCTAGCAACTCCCTCGCCTCCTCTGCTGTCGCCTAGAAGAACCTCCCGCGAGCTCTAGGCATTTAGTCTATCTACGTGGTTTTGACAATGATGCACCTCCTCTGGTGGCCCCACGGGTGCTACCCAACGATCTTCCAACCCTACTACCTGGACGGTCTCGGGACTGATGTCCCGACTTACCCTCCCCTTTATCCGATCAAAATTTATAATGAATGATTTGAACAAAAATTAGATTGATGAACCAAACTCGGATTGATGAATGGTTTTGAAAAAGAAAGAACTAACAAAAATCTTGGTGGATGAAAATAGGAGCTTCGTCATTCAAAGAAGAACTCACACACACAAAACACCCACATGAACTCATATTTATGAAATCTTAAACCCATTCAAGAAAAATTGCATTTGAAGTACCCTAAATCAAAACCCTAAGATCTGTAAATTGAACCCTAATGAATCGAAACCGTAAAACTGTATGAATTGAAACCCAATTATGTATAACAATGGTGATGAACCCTAATTGTAGGTCCCGAGAGGTTCCCAAAGTATATAGCCTTAAGCTGTAGAGGGGGGGGTGAATACAACAATTTAAAAACTACACACTAATTTCTCAATGTTTGTATGTATTATCAACAATTTGTTAATTAAAAACAAGCTTGAATGCGGAATAGTTCAAGCTGAGATGACAGATACAACAGTATGTTCACTAGTCTAAGACAAACTCAAACTAGTATACAATAAATACACTCACTAAGAAGCACTCACTGTGTTTACAAGACTTAAGGGAACAGCTTATGTAAAACAGCTTAGACACACAGATTCTAAATTACACAGCAGGCTTGCATGCATGAAAAACACACTTGCACGTTCACTCTTGGTTTCAGCACTTAGCTTTCTTCACTTATCTTTCTGTCCTTAGAAGCTTCCTTTTATACTCATTCAGAGAATCTAAGAGAAACATCTTCATTGGACGGAATGAAAAGGAGAAGTCTTGTTGAAAAGACAACATAACCTTTTCTGCACTTTTCTGAAAAGCAGACTTGTCTTCACATGTGCAGAACTTTTGTCTTTTTTACTTTGTCTACTGTTGCATTGCCTTTAACTAATTTAGGAATGTCAACTTTGCGTCTTTCTTCCTTGTAAAGGCCTATTTTGATATAAGAAAAAGGTCTGTCACCCTTTTTCAAATAACCTTTTGTCTTCATGTTACAGAACAGCTTGGACAGGCTGAGCAGTTCTGTTTTCCACTTTGTCTTCGACTTTGTAAACTGATCTTGTAGTAAAAAACAATACATGATGACTTGGAAACATATTCCATAAAGTGTTTACCCTGTTCACAAAGAACAGGTTCTGTTCACAAAGAACAGAACACTTTAAAATTGCCCAAGCTGCTCACCAGTGTAGAGCAGCGTAGACAGTTTATGTCCAGCCTGTTCAGTAGACAGAACAGTTTGGACGAACTGTCTTAGTTGCAACACATGCAACATATAGAACAGCTTTAGACTGATATTGCAAATCATTTTCAGGTTTCAATAAGGCATATAACAGACCTTAAATTCAACCTTCAAATGCATCAACAGGTTTGATTATAAATCTCCCCCTCAGATGCAGAACAGGTTTGACTGAGGCCTTTTTGTGCCTAACAATCTCCCCCTATTTGCAATAACCAGTCTAAGCTGGTCTTATCAAAAATCATTATATATTTTTACAGTACATTTTGCTGAATTGAAATTACAACATTACAGTAAAGTAAAAGATCAGTTTATATATATACTGATTCTTGATTACATACAACAACACATGTTTTTACAAGAGTACAACTAATGTACTAAAGTATTTTACAACTAATGTAAAAGAAAAGATTACAACTTATGTAAATAAAGTACAACTAATGTACATTGGACTGTTTTAGATGGGAGCAAATAATGGTAAGCCTGTCCAACTGATGGACAGCTTCCATTCTTCACCTGCCCAGATGGCAGATGGACTTCATTACAATAGAAAAGGATCCTGAACCATCTTTTCCAGTTCTTCCCTTGTATCCTCAAGATCTTGAATTTCACTTCTTATTATCATGAACTTGGGATCATTGAGCTCTCCTCTTTCATAGAAGCCTCTGAGCTGATCCCAGACGGCTACTCTCCATTTGCTAGACTGCCTAAATGAAACTGCAAGTCTGAAGGCGACAAGCTGTCTCAGATCAACTTTGTACAGCTCTGAGGCTCTTTGGAAGCACTTCTTCTGGGTTAAGGGATCTACAAAAAATGCCCCCAGCTCAGGTTCTTCAATAATTTTGCCATCCTCAAACTCTAATCCACTTGGCAGGCTATGATCAACTCCCTTCATTTCAATGGCATAGTCACCCTGTTCGATCAGTGTGAGGAGTAGCTCCATCTCTGTGTCCTTCTTTGTTCTCCTGGCCTTTATTTTTGGATGTGTCACAAACACACCTTCACTAATTTCCTTAGATATCAGGCCAAGATCCTTTACTCTTTCCATCAACTTCTTGACATATGCCCTGATTTGTTTAGCAGTTTCAGACTTTGATTCACTCAGGGCAACTGCCAGCTCAATCCACTCCCTGTATCCCATCTGTGCTACATCAGTGTGGTCATAATTTTCCAATTCTGGGCCTGTTGCACCCATCCTTGTTATTTTAAGCTTCCACTGACTGCCTTTCCTTGATACAGGGACAGCTTTGACAATTGCTTCCTTGGCTAGCCTTCTTTCAGCAACATCATGAAACTTTTTCCTAGCCAAGTTGTCAAAGTGGTATTGAGCTCTTGCATGGGGTACTGTTGATTTGGTCACAGAGACCTGAGTACCTTTCTCTACTTCCTTCTCTTTCTCCCCTGCTGATTGTCTGGCAGTTTCCATTATTTTCTTTTGCACCTCCAAGGTAGACATTTTAATTTTCTTTGCTTCTTGGAGTGCAAAGGATTTAGCAGCTTTAGCGGATTCTTCTTCTTTTCTCAATTCCTCCAGAGCTTGAAGCTGTTCTTCCCTAAACTCAAAGTACTTGTGCATAGGAAGACCCATCTCTTTAGCACTGGCCTTGTGAAATTGAATTTCTGCCTGTTTCTGCTGCATGGGATCATCAGCTGCCTTTTCTTTTCCTTTAGCTGCTGCTGTAGTGACAGCAGCCTCAGGAATTTCCTCTTCTTCTTCTTCTTCTTCAGTTAGAATTAAGTGCCTCCTTTTACTGCCAGGCCTGTCCTCAGGAATGACTTCCTCCCCCTTAGACTGAGCAGGGTTTGGAGAGACAGCCTGAGTAGGCATAGCAGCTTGAGAGGCCCCTTCAGCAGCTATACCTGTTTCAAAGACATCTGCTGGCTGACCAGTGTGAGTTGCAGACACTGGTATCTCCTTAGGAGAAGAAGTTTTCTCCTCCTTAGACTTAGTCTTCGAGGCAGATGACTTCTCCCCCTTTGAAGGAGATGAAGCAGCGACTTCAACACCTGGTCTGCCTGAAGACACAAAGTCAGCAGGCTTGCCAGCAGGTTTAGTAGAAGGTCTAGGACCAACAAGGCTAGTCACTAAGAAAGCCAAGTTATCCTTCACCTCTGTAAGCTGGGAAAGACAGTTCTGAAGAGAAGAGGAGTGGGAATCAGCAAGGGATGTGAGCTTAACAATATTTTCCCTGTCAGACGCTGTGAACAGCAGAGATTGCAGCTGTGCAAGATGAAGTTCTAGAGAATCTTGCACATCAGCAAGATCTGATGACACAGAGTTAGAAAGGGAGCTAATTATGGTTTGTAGGCTAGACAGGGTGGCTGGAAGAGTAGAGTTGCAAGAAGTGAGAAGTGATGACAGCTGTAGGGAAATAGCTGTCATTGAGGACACAGAGTCCTGCTGAATAGAAAGAATAGAGGAGAGGAAGGTGGACACAGTTTGCAGCTGAGCAGTGAGTGCTGACAGCTGTGGAGATTGATCAGGCTGTGGAGTGGTAGGGAAAGAGGCCTTGAACGAATCAAAGAACCCCTGAAGTTGTGCAGACACAGAGTCTGATATGATGGAGGGTAGAGAGTTCATGGTGTTTTCCAAAGAACCAACTTTGTTGGTCAGCAAAGAAAGCTGATCCTTCAAAGGCAGGTCTTTGGGAGATGGAGGTGTATGGGTAGACTGTTTTGAGTGAGTAGATGGAGAAGATGATGATGAGGCTGGTGTTTGAGGATGTGATGGAGAGGGAAGAGGGACTTTGGACAGAAGCTCCATAGCCTGGGCAAAAGTAAGATGGCCCAGGTTGGAGGGATCAAAGGGTCCTTCAGCAGCGGCTGTAGCTGCATCACCAGGAGAAGGGGATGATGTTTGGGGCCTTTCAGATGCTGCTTGTGTTGCAACACCCTCATGAAGACCAGTGGTGGTTCCCTCTGCAGTGCCTTGGTCTAAAGGCACCTCATCATTGGGGGATGGGATATGCATTTCAACATCAGCAGTGGTGAAACCTGCTGATGGAATTTGCATGGAGGGAGCAGCCTCACCAGAGGGATGGTGTGATCCCTGAGGTTCATCAGCTTGGGATGTTGGTCCCTCAGCAGCTGTTTGGTGTAAAACAGCTGTATCATGGGGAGCAGAAGTTTGAGGCTGAGCTGCTGATTGGTCTATATCAGCAGCGTGGGCACCTCGTGCAGACTCAGTGTGTGAGGAGAGTTTAGTGGGGGACAGTGTGGACACAGTATGGAGTGGAGAGGACTCCTGTCTTTCAATATCCTCAGCCTGTTGGGAGGCTGGGATAGATGATGTGGGTATCTCCGTTTGTACAACTGGTTCCTGTTGGGAGGAACCAGAGGGTCTAGGCTGACTCTGGGTTGACTCAGATTGGAGTGAAGCATGCTCCAAATGAGCTGAACCTTCTCCCAAAATAGGAGAGGCAGCTGGGGTTGCTTCTTTTTCAACTGAACCCTGTTGAGAGGGGACAGAGGAGGTGGTTCGTTGGGCTGGTTTCTTTTTGGCTAGGGATTTGCGTTGGTAGTGAATGGATGATGTGGGTGATTGTGGAGAGGGGAGAGGATCTGTTTGGACAGGGTGTGAGACTGGGTCAGGAATAGTGGGGCTGGCCTGTTCCATAGTCTCTTGTGCCACAGAGGCACCAGCCACAAAGGCTTCAGGCTCAACAGATGAACCAGGGTGAGGAGTCTGCTCCTCCTCAGCCACAGAGGCTAAAGGAGCAGACTTAGTCTGAGCTGTTTTGGCCTTCTTTTTCACAGGCCCAGCTTCAGTTGCCAGGGTCCTTTTAACAAGCTTGGACCTGGCTTTGGATTTTCTGGCGGGAGCAGCAGCTTCTGGATCCACCCTCACAGGAGAGGGTCCTTCCACCAAACCTAACAGCCTCCTCATTGGTGTGGATAGAGGAGGCACATTTTGCAGTACAGGAGTATGAAAAATTCAGTAAGAGTGTCATACCAGGCTCTAGGGGCTTGTTTGAGACCATAGAGAGCTTTGTCCAACTTATAGACAAATCCTGGGTGTTGTTCATTTTCAAAACCTGGAGGCTGCTTGACATAGACTTCTTCTTGCAGCTTCCCATTCAAAAATGCACTCTTCACATCCATTTGAAATACCTTAATGCTCTTATGAGCAGCGTAGGCTAGATACAAACGAATTGCTTCTAGCCTGGCCACAGGAGCAAATGTTTCATCATAGTCAATTCCTTCCTCCTGTCTGTAGCCCTGAGTAGCCAGTCTTGCCTTATTTCTAATGACATGACCTTGCTCATCCATCTTGTTCCTGAAAACCCATTTTGTGCCAATTATAGTTTTACCTTTAGGCGCAGGGACCAGCTTCCATACCTTGTTTCTCTCAAACTGATTGAGCTCTTCCTGCATGGCAGTGATCCAATTGGCATCTTTTAATGCTTCATCCACCTTCTTTGGCTCCATCAGTGTAACAAAGCTAGAAAACATACAAAAGTTCCCTAAGCTGTCCCACCGAGTTTGTATCCCTCTGTTGATGTCACCAATTATTTGATCATTGGGGTGACATCTGATCCACTTAGGATCATTTTTCAATGATGATTCTCCTGAGTTGTTAACATCTTCAGTAGGTCCTGATGAACAGTTCTCAAGATTTTCAGACACACTATTGTCTTGAGCCTGTTCACTTGTTGAACATGTCTGACCACTGTTGAACATATCAGCAGAGGAACTGGGAAAATCAACATTGATAGGTTCTGGACATGCAGTTGTAATTAATTCAGTACATTTATTCACACAGGGTGTATTGGCATAATCATCATCATGTCCGTCATGATTAACAGGTTCCACACTGGGTGTAGTGGAAGCTTTTGAGTCCTCTTCATTGTTTGAATGCATCAGATCATCAAAGTTAAGTTCTCCTGAAACTGATTCAGGAACAACTTTGGTGGAAGCATTCTTGGACTCTTCAAAGGTGACATTGATAGATTCATCTATCACCTTTCTTTTGTTGTTGTATACTCTGTAGGCTTTGAAGATAGCAGGGTAGCGCAACAAACGACACCTTCATCAGCTTTAGGTGCAAACTTGAAACTGGTCCCTTTGATTCAGAATGAAAACAGGGACATTCGCAAACACATGAAAAATAGCTACAATTTTGGCTCCTCCCTTGAGAGCTCATATGGGAGTCTTGTGATCTTTTCACCACTTAAGGATTGTTTGGGGAAGCAGGGCAGTGTTAACAGCTTCAGACCCAAAATGATGAAGGTTAGACCTGACTGCCCACACAGCATGGTTTCTGGGCAGCTTCAATGAGAGTTCGGTTTCGCCTTTCAGCAACTGCCATTTGTTGAGGGGTTCTTACAGCTGAAAAGTTTTGAGTGATTCTTTCTCTTCACAGAAGTCTTCAAGATACGTTTCTACGTCAGTACCATGATTCAATTTCTAAAGCGGCTTTACTTGGGCAGAGTCAGCATTTCATTTTTTTTTTGACCAAATCCATAATTTTCTAGCAGCCTCCTCCTATGCTCTTTAGAAAGATCACCCATGTGTACCGGAGAACTCATCAACCAGTTACTAGAGGTAATCTTCTTCCTCCTAGACTTGGGACATTAACAGGTCCAAACAAGTCCATATGGATTAAGAAGAGTGGAGTATCATTAGAGAAATTATGTTTGGATTTAAAAGATGTTTTTCTCTGCTTGCCTTTCTCACAAGCTGTGCATAATCTATCCTTAGCAAAAGTCATAGAAGGTAAACCTGTCACCAACTCTTTCTTACAGAGTTTGTTGATGTTCTTGAAGTTCAGATGTGACAGTCTTCTGTTCCATAGCCAGTTTAGATCAGCATTTGTTCTTGTGAGAAAACAGGTTTCAGTTGTGGGTCAGCAGAATGCATATCCACAACATATACACCTTTCTTTCGTTGAGCACATAGCACAACTTTGCCTTGGGAATCCAATATGTAACCCAGGTGCTCATCAAAGTTAACCTTGTAGCCAGCATCACATAGTTGGCTTATGCTAACAAGGTTATGTTTTAGCCCAACCACATAGGCTACTCTTTGAAACACTGCAGCACCAGCTTTAAGAGTTCCATATCCCTCAGTGGATCCTTGTACATTGTCACCAAAGGTGACTTTTGGCCCTTTTTCAGGCCTGAGTTCACTCAGCAATTCTTTACAACCTGTCATGTGCCCTGAGCAGCCACTGTCCAAGTACCAAACCTGGGTAGGTTGTTTTTCCTGCAGAGTGATAAGAGAACTATTAGTCATTTTTAGGGGAACTCATCACAGAGATGAGTTCTCCTACTTCATCAACATTTGTTGATGGACTTGAAATATCCACACTAATATTCCCTATTTGAATGGTATCAGCTTGAATACCACTCTCAGTGACTGTGATATTTCCAACACTGTTTGTGACAGCTGTGAGGGAAACAACAGAGTCAACAGGCCTCATGTCCTCAGATTCAGGACAATCCTTGGCCAGATCTTTTTAGGGTTTTTGGAAGAAGATCTTTCAGAAACACATTCTGAGTTATTTTTGTTGATTCTTTCAGCAGGTTTAGCAGTTTTATTACTTTTTGTTGAATCAACAGCTTGAGTGGATAGTTCAATAGCCACAGCTTTGGCTGCCTCTTCTGTCTTCTTTTTAGGTGGACAGATGTCAAAGACAGGGAGCTTGATTGGCTTTTGAGCTTCCACAGGTTTGGGAAACTTATTCCCAATTATCTCAGTTTGAGCAATGGCTTTGCCTTTGCCCCTACTGGATTGTGATTTATGCTGCTTATCAGCATACTCACTGTGTCTGGTTTTGAAAAGCTTATTCTTATTTAAAATCAGTTTACCACTATGATTTGAAAACTTATTTGAAATCACAACAGTTTTGTTTTCAACATGAGACTTACCCTTGTTGAAAACAGGCTGCTTACCTTTTGAAAACTTGTTTTAAAAGTGTTTAGCATCAAAAGGATTAACATGCTTTTTACCATCAGCTTTAGACTCAGAACCTGTTTTGTCAACAGGTTTAGTATCCACAACTTCAGTTTGGACATGTTTTCCTTTCTTTTGCTTGTGTGAACCAGCAGAGCACTTAGCATGCTGACTTGACGGAGAACAAATTCCAACATCAGCTTTTGAGCTAAGTTCATACAAGCTGTCAGTGTTTTGAGGCCTGACAAACCTATTTGTTGAGATTAGTTTACCATTCACATTTTGAATGAATGTGTTTGGAAGTTCACCAAGAGTGGATAAATCTTCTTTCAGATTATTGATCTCAACAATGGAAGCTGCTGTGTCAAGATCCCCTCCAAGATAGGCTTGGATTTGTGCAGTGATCTGTTGACTTATACAATGGCTGACTTTTGGTGCAGATTGGCACCAAGAGTCAACTATCTTTTGAAGCTTAGCATGCTTTATATCTGTTTCTCTCTTTTCTTCCAGTAAAATAGAGTTGATGTGTTTTAATTCATCAAGTTCAGTTTCCAGCTTATGAAAACTGTCCAGTTTACTGGATTTAGTTTTAAGATCAGTTTTGAGCTTAGAGATTTCAGATAGTAAAGTATCATGCTTCTCAACAGCAGCTTTTAGATCAACAAGCATATATTCAAACATTTTAACTTTTTCTTCAGAACTATAAGCCATAAAATTTTGTACCTTATACATCATAGTAGGATTCCACTTCTCTAAGCTGCTGAAAGCTTCAGCTTCAGCCATATCTTGTTTGAAGCTGCTTGTTGATGGGACATCAGTGTTGGCCATCAGACATTGATTATCTTCTTCATCAGATGATGAATCAGATTCCTCCCAATCACAAGTCTCTGCCATGAGTCCCTTTTGGCGGTTGGAACCCACAGAGTTTTCCAACTTCCTCAGCTTAGCCATGGCCATAAGGTACTTAACCCTATAACCATCATCCTTGTTTGTCTTGTATGGTTTGGATGACTGACCAACAGCTTTTGACACACAGTCAGCAGCTATATGGCAAGTTTTGCCACATGTGAATCACTCAGCCTTGGATTTATCAAATGCCTTCTTTTTGGCCAGCACCTACTGACTTCCTGCAGCATGTTTCTTCCACCCTTTTCTGTTGAACCTTTTTGACAAGCATAGCTCTCATTGCTCATCACTGTTCAGCAGATCTGCATTATCTTCTTCACACCTGACTCTTCCTCTTGTCATCATCCTGTTGATCAGGTTGAGTGAACACATCACTCACTTATTCACAGGCTTTTGTCTCACATTAGCCACACGCTGCACTCTTTTGGACCCTCCAAGGCATTTCTCTTTTGTTGCCTTGACTGTTCATCATTCAGTAAGGATCCATACAGATGGACTAGATCCCATACTTCTGATAGTACCTGAGTTCCTTTAGAATTGTTGAGAAGTAGTACCAACTCTTCAGGTAGAATGTCCACAAATTATTTACCAGGGTAAGGCTTTCCTTAGTGATCCAACAGCTTGAGATCATTCACGAGAGCAGTAAACCTGGTGTAGGTTTCAGGGAGAGCTCCCTTTGGTTTACAAAGAAGAGTTCATACTGTCTAACAAATTGTTGATCCTGTTGTCCAGTGTGATTGTGGGTCCACTCATAGACGGTACACAAGTATCCCACATCTCCTTTGCTGTCTTCATTTTCTCAACCTGCTTGAACACATCATCCAAAGAGAAATGACCGATGTTCCTGGCCTTTGCATCCAGAGCCACCAGTCTCTTGTCTTCATCAGACCATTGAGCTTTAAGCTTTCTACAAGGTCCTGATTTCAGAGCAGCTCCTTCAACCGTGGAGTTATGGTAGTAACAGAGGTTGGCACATAGGGACCCTCCATCACTATCTCTGGTAGTTGTACATCCAGATTCTCTAAATAGAGCAATCTGCACTTCCACCAGAGAAGTTTTGATGATAAATTTTGGAGGTTGCCCATAGAGCCATTGTCATAGTAGAAGAATTTGCAGCACTGTTGTCCATGGAAACTGGGAGAATGAGAGATCTAGAATGACACACACTCTAAACCTGCTCTGATACCAGTT
This sequence comes from Centrapalus pauciflorus, assembly GCA_020465985.1. Lineage (NCBI taxonomy): Eukaryota > Viridiplantae > Streptophyta > Magnoliopsida > Asterales > Asteraceae > Centrapalus > Centrapalus pauciflorus. Next base: position 156,681 of record JAANYP010002637.1, read on the forward strand.
GTAGGTCCGCGAAGAGGTTCCCAAAGTATATAGCCTTAGCTATAGAGGGGGGGGGGGTGAATACAGCAATTTAAAAAACTACACACTAATTTCTCAATGTTTGTATGTATTATCAACAATTTGTTAATTACAAACAAGCTTGAATGCGGAATAGTTCAAGCTGAGATGACAGATACAACAGTATGTTCACTAGTCTAAGACAAACTCAAACTAGTATACAATGAATACACTCACTAAGAAGTACTCATTGTGTTTACAAGACTTAAGGAAACAGCTTATGTAAAACAGCTTAGACACACAGATACTAAATTACACAGCAGGCTTGCATGCATGAAAAACACACTTGCACGTTCACTCTTGGTTTCAGCACTTAGCTTTCTTCACACCTTTTTCTGTCCTTAGAAGCTTCCTTTTATACTCACTTAGAGGATCTAATAGAAACATCTTCATTGGACGGAATGAAAAGGAGAAGTCTTGTTGAAAAGACAACATAACCTTTTCTGTCACTTTTCTGAAAGGCAGACTTGTCCACACATGTGGGCAGAACTTTTGTCTTTTTACTTTGTCTACTGTTGCATTGCCTTTAACTAATTTAGGAATGTCAACTTTGCGCGTCTTTCTTCCTTGTAAAGGCCTATTTTGATATAAGAAAAAGGTCTATCACCCTTTTTCAAATAACCTTTTGTCTTCATGTTACAGAACAGCTTGGGCAGGCTGAACAGTTCTGTTTTCCACTTTGTCTTCGACTTTGTAAACTGATCTTGTAGTCAAAAACAATACATGATGACTTGGAAACATATTCCATAAAGTGTTTACCCTGTTCACAAAGAACAGGTTCTGTTCACAAAGAACAGAACACTTTAAAATTGCCCAAGCTGCTCACCAGTGTAGAGCAGCGTAGACAGTTTATGTCCAGCCTGTGCTGCAGACAGAACAGTTTGGACGAACTGTCTTAGTTGCAACACATGCAACATATAGAACAGCTTTAGACTGATATTGCAAATCATTTTCAGGTTTCAATAAGGCATATAACAGGCCTTAAATTCAACCTTCAAATGCATCAACAGGTTTGATTATAAATCTCCCCCTCAGATGCAGAACAGGTTTGACTGAGGCCTTTTTGTGCCTAACACTAATCATACAAATGATATTCAATGACGAAAATAGGAGAATACATTGAAGATTCATCTTATTAAGCTATGCCTAAGATTTGAAGCTTGGGGTGGTCTGCGTTAGGGTGAGACAAAAGATAAACAAAAATCCAAAAAAGACAAGCAAAAATGTTATAGTGAGGCCACCGGTCCAAAACGTATATTGCGTGTCACCGGTCCCGGTTGTTTGTCGCCGATGAAGGTTTAAAAATTGGTTACAGGTTTAAACTGAAAAAGTCCTCGACTTTAGAGTTTTTTTTTTGTATACAAATCCAGTTTAAAAGTTACACATGTAATGCCACACTAGGTTAATACCCATGCATTACATGAGTTAATTTTGAAAATAATTATTTATATATGTATATGTGTGTGTGTATATGTATATATATATAATATGATTCGAGAGAGTACCACTCATAAATTTTATATATTGAAACGAGTGTCGTTACCTCGCCAAAAATAACCCCAAATAACTTAGAAGCTAGGGTAAGTAGGGATCATATCCACAGGGAGCGAGAGGTTAATTACACGTATTCGAGCGACTAGCGTTGCAAACTTAGTTGATTGAAAAGTGAATGGTTGAAAAAGCTTATTACTTGCTTTATAAAACTAACCACTTGTGCAGTTGTAAGAGAAAACACAATTGATTTGTTGATTAAATATGTTAACGAAGATAACCACTCCCGGATTCCACACTTAGCTTTCGTATTTACTTTTTAGAATGATATGAAGATTACGTAGACATAACTTTTATAATTGTCATTAGTATCGTTACGTGATCTTGGGCATAGCGCGTGCTACTTTGATTACTCGTCTTAATTAAACATGTAACTCGGCATGAATAATAAAATATCAACGAACTATCTTATGAAACACAACCAAATAAATAATAATCAATCATTTACAATCAAAACATAAACATTCAATATCACGTAAACATAAATAATCGTTCATAAAGATAAACACTTAGCGTCGTGGTTCCTCCGAGAATGATTAAAAAGAGATTAGCCGGACATCGTGTCTGTGATACTCCAGAGTTGTTGGTCCATCGTCCTTGACAACACCGTACTTCGTCTCGTGTGTTCTTCGTACTCGTATTAGCTCAACCGTGATCTTTTTAAGCTTTTTATCATAGTAAAACGTGACCCTTTTTTCGTCTGCAACTCCTCATATTTTATAGGCAGCTCTTAAAAACCCTAAAAAACGCGGAGTCTTCTTTTTATGGGTTGGGCGCAGCCGCGGGCGCAGGCCTGCGCCCCCCTGCGCCTGGGTCTGCGTTCGGGCTGCGTCTGGCTCAGCGCTCCTCGTCTTTTGGAGGCCAAAACATTCAGTTGAGCACTCGACTGGGGAGCAAGTCTGCGCCCCCCCCCCCCCCCTACGCCTAACTTTTTAGAATTGATCTCCGATTTCACTCGAATTTGCCATACTTATACTTAAAATGATTACCTACACATGTAAATGAAACTTATCAATAGTAGCACATTCTACGACACATTTCCATTAAAAACCAACTCTTTTACATTTTAAATACATAGTTATATATAACCCGATTAAACTTCCCTAACTTAACCCTTGATCATCCCGAGCAAGCAACAAAAATCAGACTTTTAAATGTATCGGGTTTATCAAGCATGGCAGATACAACAAAAATCATTTAAACAAACACTAGCCTTCATAAACACGTTTAAATTCAAAGACACGAACTATATTATTTACCAATATATCGTGACATCTCTAGGATAGTTGATAAAAAATTCCTCAGCACTATCTTCCTTTTAGCTCAAGGTTACAGATTTTAGTTCATGTGGGTCACTGGACCATCTTTTTCCTCGATGCATGATTCTAGCTATTAATCTTTCTTTTTCTTTTCGTATTTAGTCCTTTTTCATGCAATGTCTATGTTTTTCATTCAAGTTTAACATGACTTTCTAATTGATCCGTGTAACAGGAGTTAGGTCAGCCACTCCCAGACCAGTTGGCCTTAGGGGACTAGGCATGATGGTACCCTTCAGACTTAATTTCCTGAATCAATTATGCCACACTTGAATTGAGGCTAAATCTTGTTCGCTTCCTCCCCCTTATTGCATGAATTAATAGTGGCTATTGAAATTTTTGTTATTTATCGCTTGTTACTACACGTTATATCTTACTTCTTATTCGGTTCACTTCTTTGAATTCAAGTGTTTATGACTCTTTGTGCTCCATTTAAACTCATTTAATTGCATCTCCCTACTTGACACCGATCTAACTAACATCATCATATTTAGGTTGCAAGCTAAAACAAAAAGGATACTTATAGGAAATTGATCTAGTTATTTGTTACAGCTTTTCTTGCTTACTCAAACCTTGAAAGAAACACGCTTTATTCAACACTAAAAAGGACACGTAATGCGGTAACTAAAAAAATACTTATATAAAGGAGCGAGGGTACCTGATCACCGCGGTGGAGGTGGCCCAAAGATGCTTGTAAAGAATTCACCAAAAGGGTCATGGTCGTCTTGATTTAACGGCGGAGGTGGATAAGTGTTTGCTGGAAGCACTACACTGTCCCCTTGAGTCGTTGTTGGGATCCGGCCATAAGCAGGAAAATATTGAGGTGTTCGCTCCTCAATGTTTAGCCCCTCAATGTTCTGCCATTGATAGTCTAGATATTGCTGATGTGGCAGGCCCGAGTTATAGTTCATGTGGTCTCGTATGACATCTGTGTATGCCCACTGTTGTTGGTTGTAGAAGGCATTTTGAAAAGTCGTTGCCCGAACCCCGGTGTATATGTCGTCAATGCGTCCTGCTTGAGTTTCCAACTCGTGTTGGAACTTGTCCATTCGACCGACTATGTCCTCTTGGAAACTACCTATGCGCAAATTCATTGCGTCTAATCTCGAAATAATTTGGGACATGTCATTCCCACCCCCAGCCGCGTTTATCCGCTCGGCTTGATTCTGGTGATACGCCTTTGCTTCTTTAATGTTATATTGCTCCCGGTGTACCTTCCCCGTATCTGAGTCAAAAATTTCGAACCCTTGTTCGGTCTGTCGTAATAATATACTCTGAATCATGGCAGCTGTGATAACAGTGCCTGAAACTGCCCTCGGTACAGAGGTGGGAGATAGTGCTGCCTGGGCTCGTAAAAATTCCAAAATGAGCCATTCATGAGGAATGATCTTCCTCTCCCTCGTGTCATACATCGACCATAAGTCGTTCATTACCACCCAGGAGAATGAGAGACTCGGCTCTCCAGTCATCAAAGCATACAAGATCGTGACCTTCTTGTGTCTTATTTTCGTTTGGTCACTGTCTCTCGGAAGCACATTATTGGTGATGATCTTATGCAATACCTTAGCCATAGGGCTTAGGTCCCTCCTTGCGTAGGCCGTATATCCCACGACAGCATTATAGTCTATCTGTTAAATCTCTGCCAACTGTGTTGTCCACTCCCCTTCCCATGTTTGACCACTGAACGCTAGCTGCGCGTCCGTCTTATATTCGTAACTAAATAACCGGGCATCACCCATGCCTACTCCTATGTCCACACCAAAAATTTCCCGGATGGCTCGTGCTGTCATCGGGAAGTCATGCCCGTTGACACGACCGATTAAGGTGAAGTCTCCCAAATACCGACCCCGTTCACGCCTTAGCGTAGACATCCATTCGATTACCTCTTCTTGATATATGTGCTCCCCACCAAGATCTAAAACTGTCTTCCAACTCAAAGGGTCGAAGTTTCGTACTAACCCATAATCCTCAAATTCATCCTTTTTTACTCTTTTCTCAACCAACATTTTCCCGAAAATTTCTTCGTCATGAACATTTGCTGACGGATGTTAGCTGGGTGTTGGGATAATGAGAAGTCGGGATTCCATTCTACTCTCGATCGAGTGGAGAAGCTAGCTCCTTCCCCCACTCTTTGCCTAGTCCTTTGTGACATCTGCAATTACGATCATTTAGTATATAAATGCATCAACTTCTCACAATTTTCGTTTCGTGACACAGGTCACAATCCACATCCTATGCAATAGCAAATGTATATAGGTGCAACATATGTCATATATTAACTAATTATCATGAACATATATAACATTAACTAATTATGATCAATGCATAGAATAGCAACCAACTTTTACATGACTTTGTTAAAATGATTATTTCCATTTAACCAAGACTAAAAACTCTTTACTAAGCATTTCATACAAGTATGTATAGCTAATTTTCTAAGTAGACATTTATGAAAAAATCAAAATTAACCCAAAAACTCTATTGAAGCTTCATCTTCACCAATTCAAAAGAGGTTAAGAAAGTTCAAACCTTTGGGGTGTTGATGCAATGAAAATGCTTGAGCTTGGATTGTTTGATCTCTACCTTGCTAAAAATTACCCAACTAGAGTTGGAAACTCTAGATTTGGCCAAGATGACTCCAAAATGATGTTCTAGATCCCACCAAATGAATGTTTTTGCAAAACGGTGAGATTTTTGGGGCAAAAAATGGCAAAACTCGGTAGCCACAATGAGGGGCGTAGGGGTCGTTCAAGTAGGGTTTGGAGAAAAATTTTCTTCTATTTATTTATGTGAATTACGGGCAGGCGCACCTCTGGGCGCAGGCCTGCGCCGACATCTGCGCTTGGGAATAGGCCAAATTTTTTTTTTTCATTTTTTCTAATTTGCTAGGGGCATGCTTGGTTCGTAAAAGTGGTTAATTTCCTCGTTTTAGTTCTACCACGTGAAGCATGTATGCATTCCCCCTTTCCCCAACTTAAAGAGATGTGTCATCCTCGACACAAAATTAAGGCAGAAATAAGGAGCAATTACAATAAAATAATTTTCACGAAGAGCATACTGAGATCAACGCATTAATGGGAACGTAAAGCATAGCATATAAGCGGTGACCACAATTGATTTGTCGTCCTCGACATAAAATTAAGGCATAAATAATGAGCAATGACAATAAAATAATTTTCACGAAGAGCATACTGAGATCAACGCATTAATGGGAACGTAAAGCATAACATATAAGCAGTGGCCGCAATCAAGTATTTGCGGTGCCAACACAAACACCGGGAACAAATTGCCTACGCCCGAAGGCTCATCCACATAGTGAAAACGTAAATTGTTCAGACAAATACGAAACTAAATTGTTTTAACAGTCTTGGGGAAAACATCTAGGAAATCTTTCAGAGGTTTTTCGGAGTTGTGGGACGCGAGGTCCTTGCTGAAACTGATCGGGAGTCACAGTGGAATGCCATCTTCTCGAATGCCTCTACCTTCGAATGGAGGCTTGTCAGCCAACGCGAGTGCGCCCCCACCGATATCGCTTGCATCTTGATCTCTTGATACAGTGTTTCCACTTCCAACAACACGGCCTTATTAGCGTTGAGCATCCCCTCAATTACTACTTTGATTGCCTCAAGGAGAGCTTCTAACATTTCATGATCTGACTGTCTTTGGCTAGATGAACCACCTATCTCTCCCCGCTCATCTAATCGAGCCTTGCCTTTTCCAGTGTCCTTCTCATACACATAAAAGGAACATGTAGGAGGTATAACAAATATTGTTCCATGGGCAGGATCCCGAATCATAAAGGTTTCGGATGTTTACTCGAAAACTAGTCCCCCCATAGTAGCTCGTGTGAACCACACATCATTTGGACCCAACAATCTTGGACTAGAACCCTCTGGAATGATCCCCATATTGATGAACAGTATACTTAACATACGTGCGTAAGGGATTGCGAGTTCGGGCGATGGTGGCATCCCATAAGGTTTGCATGATTATATAGGCGAGGAAGATAGCGGGTTTTCCGGTCATTAAAGCATGGATAATCATTACTTCTCGTGTCCTGACGGATGTTGTGTTAGCCGATCGAGGGAGGATGTTAAATACTTTGGCCCATGGCCGGAGATCCCCCCGATAGTATTTCGTTTAAGAACACGCTTGATCAATGGTTAGGTTAAAGACCTTGTAGGTCCAAAAAGGTTTCCCTATTTAGTTGTTCTAAGCTACAGAGGGGGGGAGGGGGTGAATACAACAAATTAAATTCAACACTTTTTTCTCAATGTTTGTGTATATTATCAACAAGTGTTAACTACAAACAAGCTTGAACTGCGGAATGGTTCAAGCTGAGATGACAGATACAACAGATGTTTAACTAATCTAAGACACACTCAGACTAGATACGATGAATACACTCACTAAGACGAACTCACTGTTTACAAGACACAGATGGACAGCTTGAATAAGAACAGCTTGGATACACGATACTATTTTATTCAAGTAGACTTGCATGCATGAAAAACACACTTCTATGCACAATCTGAATTTCTCACTCTTGGTTATCTCAGATTCCTTAGAAGCTTCCTTTTATACTCTCACTGAGGATCTCAGTGAAACTTCCTCATTGGACAAGGAGATAGTGGGATGTCTTTTCAAGAAGACAAAACAACTTTTCTGCACATTCTGATAAAGTAGACTTGTCTTTACATGGCAGAATCTTTGTCTTTTTCTTTTTGTCTCTGTTGCAGAAGCCTTTAACTAAAAGAGGAATGTCAACTTTGAACTTTTCATCTTCTGTTAAGGCGATATTGATATAAGAAATGGTCTGTCACCCATTTCAGATATCCCTTTGTCTTCATGTAACAGAACAGCGTAGGCAACTTTTGCAGCTTCTGTTTTTCCACTTTGTCTTTGACTTTGTAACTGATCTTATAGTCCAAAACAATACATCAGGTAATGGAAACATATTCCATAAAGTGTTTAGCCTGTTCACAAAGAATAGAAAACGTAGAATTTATCCAAGCTACTCAACAGGATAGAGCAGCGTAGACAGTTTATGTCCAGCCTGTTTAACAGAATGAATATGATTGGGCAATCTGCCTTAGTTGCAACAAATGCAACAGGGTAAACAACTTTGACTTATATTGCAAATCACTTTTCAGGTTTCAGTAAGGCATTAACGAGCCTTAAATTATACCTTCAAGTGCATCAAACAGGTTTGATTAAAAATCTCTCCCTAAGATGTAGAATGGGTTTGACTAAGGGCTTTTTGTGCCTAACAATCTCCCCCTATTTGCAATAATCAGTCTAAGCTGATCCTATCAATAATCACTATAAATTTTTACAGTACACTTTGCTGAAGAAAAATTACAACATTTAAGTAAAGTAAAGGATCTATTTATATATATTGATTTTGATTACAAAACAACATATGTTCTTACAAGAGTACAACTAATGTACTAATATAGATTACAACTGATGTAATAGAAAAATTACAACTAATGTAATAAAGTACAACATATGTACATAAAGAAATTCAACATGTTGGACTGTTGATGGTGGGAGCAAGTAATGGCAAGCCTGTCCAACTGATGGACAACTTCCATTCTTCATCTACATAGCAGCAGATGGATCTTCAAGCTGTGGTGCTTCTTCTCCAAACATGTGCTCGAAATGCTCCCTTATTTCTTCAATTTTATCCATTTTAACTCTTAGGAATCTGAAGTTGGGATGTTGAAGCTAGCCTCTCTCATGGAACCCTTTAAGCTGTTCCCAGATAGCTGCTCTCCATCTTACAGATTTTTTAAAGGAGTTTGCAAGCCTAAAAGCAATTAGCTGCTTAAGACCAACCTTGTGCAAATCTGATGCTCTCTGGAAACACTTTTTCTTTGATACGATATCTACAAATAATACCCCAAGCTCAGGTTCCTCTATCAGCTTGTCTTCCTCATGTTCCACTCCACTGGGCAGACTGTGATCTACTCCTTTGATTTCAACAGCTACATCACCTTGATTAATCATTATCATGAGTTCTTCCAGCTCATGTCCTTTCTCCTTCTCTGCCTTAATCTTAGGTTCAACCACTGAGGTACCCTTGATTTGTTTTCTAGTGATCAGGCCAAGATTCTTCACTCTCTCCATTAACGTTTTGACATATGCCCTGATAGTCTTAGCAGTTTCAGACTTAGACTGGCTCAGGGAAACTGCCAATTCCATGCATTCTCTGAATCCCATTTGAGCAACATTGGTGTGTTCATATGCTTCCAGTTCAGGACGTTCAGCACCCATTCTGGTTATCTGTAGTTTCCACTGTTTGCCTTTCTTTGAAATGGGAACAACTTTGAGAATTGTCTCCTTGGCAAGCCTTCTGTTTGCAACATCAAAGAACTTTTTCCTTGCCAAGTTGTCAAAGTGAATTTGGGCTCTTGCAGAAGAGGATGGTGGTTTAGACTTGCTCACAGAGACCTGCGCATCCTGTTCTTTTTCTCCTTCCTTCTCAGCCACTGACTCATTGGCAGCCTCTAGCAGTTTCCTCTGAACATCCAATGAAGGCATTTTAATTATTCTTGCCTCCTTGTATGCAAAGGCTTTTGCAGCTTTAGCAGAGGCTTCATCTTTCTTTAGCTTTTCAAAGGATCGAAGCTGCTCTTCTTTGTATTAATAATATGTCTCCATAGGAACACCCATTTCTTTGGCTCTAGACTTGTCAAACTTTAGTTGAGAAGCCTTGAGGTAGTCAGGGTCCACTGAAGCTTTCTTCTTCCCTTTAGCTGTTGTGGTTAGAACAGCTTCAGGTTCCTCTTCCTCTTCTTCTTCTATTTGCTCCAGTATTAAATGTCTCCTTCTGCTTGGCCTGTCCCCAGGAATGGATTCCTCCCCCTTAGATGGTGCAGGGTTTGGATATCCAGCCTGAGTAGGCTGAGCAACTTCAGTTGATTGGGAGACATCCACAGTAGGACCTATTTGTGAAGCACCTGCTGCTTGACCTATAGATGCTGATTTCTCCTTAGAGGGAGATGAAGATTTCTCCCCCTTAGACTTGGTCTTTGAGGCAGATATCTTATCCCCCTTTGAAGGAGATGGCACATAACCTTCAACACTGGGTCTGCCTGGAGAAATGAATTCAGCAGGCTGAGCAGCAGTTTTGGCAGCAGGTTTGGGGCCAACCAGGCTATGCACTAAGAAAGCCAAGTTGTCCTTCACCTCTGCAAGTTGGGCAAGACAGGTTTGAAGAGAGGTAGATTGGGAAGTAGCAAGAGAGGACAGCTGAGAGATGGCTTCCCTGTCAGAAGCTATGACCAGCAAACTTTGAAGCTGTGCATGATTTAATTCAAGAGAATCTTGCATATCATCAAGGTTAGATGACACAGAATTTGACAGAGAGACTACTAAAGTGTTCAAGTTGGCCAGCGTGGAAGGAATAGTATTTGAACAAGTATTTAGGAGAGTTGACAACTGTTGGGAGACAGCTTCCAGAGGGGACATAGAGTCCTGTTGAGTAGAAAGAATGGAGGAGAAGGTAGTGGAGAGTGTTTGCAGCTGTGCAGTGAGTGCAAGCAACTGGGAGGATTGATCAACTTAAGGAGGAGGGGTTGGAAAGGAAGTCTTGAACGAATAAAAAAATCCTTTAAGCTGTGCAGACACAGAGTCTGATGTTATGGAAGGTAGGGAGGTCATGGAGTTTTCCAAAGAACCAACTTTGTTGGTCAGCAAAGAGAGCTGATCCTTCAAAGGAAGATCTTTGGGGGATGGAGGAGTATGTGTGGATTGTTTGGATTGGGTTGAGGGTGAAGAATGAGAATGGGATGAGGATGAGGCAGGTGTCTGAGGAATTGTGGGGGAAGGTAGGGATACTTTAGAAAGGAATTCCATAGCCTGGGCATATGTGAGATGGCCCAGCTTGGAAGGGTCAATAGATCCTTTAGCAGTGGCTATTTCTGCATCATTAGGAGAGGTGGAAGGAGTTGGTGGCCTTTCAGATGCTGCTTGTGTTGCAACACCTTCATTAAGACCTGGGGTGGTTCCTTCAGCAGTTTTTTGTTTAGTAAGTAACTCTTCATGGGGATAGGGGATGTGCATTTCAACATCAGCAGTGGTGAAATCTACTGATGGAGTTTGCAATTGGGGGGGTAGCCTCACCAGAGGGATGGTCCATTCCCTTTGGTTCATCAGCTTGGGAAGATGGTCCTTCAACAGCTGTTGGGTGTACAATAGCTGCATCACCAGAAGCAGAAGTTTGAGGCTGATCTGCTGGATGGTCTGTTCCAGCAGTTTTGGCACCTCGTGCAGACTCAGTAGGTGTAAGAGAAGTATGAGGTGGAGACTGTGTGGACTCAGTATGGAGTGGAGTGAACTCCTGTATTTCAATATCCTCAGCCTGTTAGGAGGCTGGGATAGTGGATATGGTAGTCTCCATTTGTACAACTGGTTCCTGTTGGGAGGAACCAGAGGGTCTAGGCTGACTCTGGGTTGACTTATGTGGGAGTGAAGCCTGCTCCAAAGGTGCTGAACCTTCTCCCAAAATAGGAGAGGCAGCATGGGTTGCTTCTTTTTCAACTTACTCCTGTTGAGAGGGGTCAAAGGGGCTGGTTTGGGATGATGGTTTCTTCCTAGCAAAATATTTTCTCCTTGAGTATTGTGACATTGTCGGGGATTGAGGAGAAGTAGCAGGGAGTTGTGTTTGGATTGGTGATGAGACTGGGTCAGAAACAGGGGGGTTAACATGTTCCATGGTCTCAGGTGCCACAGAGGCACCAGCCACAAAGGATCCAGGTTCAACAGATGAACCAGGGTGAGAAGTCTGCTCCCCCTCAGCCATTGAGGCTGATGGGACAGACTTTGATTTAACTGTTTTTGCCTTCTTGAGGATAGGCTCAGCTTCAGTCGATTCCAGGCCTCTTTTGAAAATCTTAGGCCTGGATTTGGATTTTCCTTTGGGAGCAATCACTGGATCCACCCTCACAGCAGAGGGTCCTCCCACCAAACCATGCAACCGCCTCATTGGTGTAGATAGAGGAGGTTCATTTGGAATCACAGGAGTGTAAAATACTCTATTCCCAATTACAGGGAATGCAACAGTAAGTAATAAGGGCTAAGAGTTGTAGAGTTGCTCACCACAAACAAGTCTGAATATGAGGCTCAGAAACCTTGGATATCTGACAGCAGCTAAGCGAGTTTCCTACTGCACCAAGTTCCTCAGATTCACAAAAATCCAACGAGCCATGTTAAGTGTAGTCCCATCCACAAGCTGTAGGACTATGGAGATTTCATCTCTGCTAAGCTGGTCAAATGAACCAATTTTGCTGCTAAAGCACATTACCACTGAGGCAAATAGGAAGCTGTATGTAGGTGATAAATCCCTTCTGAACAGAGTGGCTCCAACTTTGGGTTCTGCTACACCACGGAAGCGTAGAAAATTGCCCATCTTATCATTCTCAGGCTGTGGCTGGTCGTATGTGTCAGCAACAGGGAGATGAAGAACTTCCTTGAGAAGAGCAATGGTTATCTCAATGGTCTGAGTCCCATTGAGGATGGTTCCCCTTATGGTTTTGGCTGATGGATCATAGGCACAGGTATACCAAAACTCATACACCATCTCCTGGTACAGGACACCAGGAGATGCAGTCATAACATAGTGCAGGGGGTGAACTTTCAGAAACTCCACCATGTTTTCATAACCTTTACCCATGTAGTTTTTGGGAATGGTTAGGTTGGCAATATAAGTGGGTTTCAAATTGAGCATCGTGGTGACCGAGGAATGTTTTTCAACATCATTTCCGACGAATACTGGAATCAAAGGGTTGTTTTGGTGAGCCATTTGAGAGCAGTGGAATGAAGGATATTGGACACTTGGTCGATTTAGGGTTCTTCGAATAGTTATGGAAGCAATAGAGAAGAAGATGAAACAGTGAAAGGAGGTATTTATAGGATTTGAATGTGAGTGAGTAGGAGAGAGAAAGGTTTGGCGATTGATTTGAAATGTTCTTTAACGGAAAACGGAACGGTTTGCCATGTCAGAACGATTGTCAGACCACTTGAACCTTTTTAGTCACTAACACACGATAACACACATTATCCGCAGGTAATTAAGTTAAATAAATACAGAAATTAAGTAACTTAATTATGAAGAAAGGTAATTAGAACTGATGTTCTAAGATGTTGTTCAAACCTGTGATGAGCAGGTTTCATCACAAGCGGTTCATTCCTCAAGCTGTTCATTCAACCTGTGTAGCTATATAAGAACAAGTTCTGTTCAATAGCTGATCAGGTTACAAGAAAATGTCTTGTATGACAGATAGAGAGAGTGAGCAGGTTGGAGGTTTGTTCAACATAACAGGTTTGAAGATAAAACTTATTTTGTCAAACATGTTATACGTCCAAGCTGTCCAAGTTTTCAAAAATTGGCTAAGTAGAGAACACGCAGAGCCTGTTCTGTATAAGCTGTTCTGAGAAACTGGCGCAGTTTGAGACATACGATTTTTTAGAGCATTAATGACACTTAGTCACTTTTATTTAACTTGCCCAGATTGCTTACAAGGTAATTAAACATGTTTTCATCAAGAGGCTTGGTGAAAATGTCTACAAGCTATTCATCTGTGGAAATAAAGCTTACCTCCACATTACCTTTCTAGATGTGGTCTCTGATAAAATGGTGTCTGACTTCTATATGGTTTGTTCTGGAATGAAACACTAGATTGTTGGAGATAACTATGGCGCTTGTATTATCACATAGAATAGGAGTCTTCCTATATACAAGCCCATAGTCCTCAAGCTGATGCTGCATCCAGAGAATCTGTCCACAGCAGCTTCTAGCAGCAATGTACTCAGCTTCAGCAGTAGAAGTAGAAACTGAGTTCTGCTTCTTGCTATACCAACTGATCAACTTTCCACCAAGGAGTTGACATGCACCTATTGTGCTTTTCCTGTCTAACCTGCAGCCTGCAAAATCAGAATCTGAATAACCTATTAGTTCAAGACTTGAGTCTTTGGGATACCAAAGACCCAAACCTGGTGTGCCCTTAAGGTATCTGAAGATTCTTTTTACAGCAGCTAGATGTGATTCCTTAGGATCATCTTGAAAACTTACACATAAACAGGTAGCAAACATAATGTTTGGTCTGCTAGCAGTTAAGTACAGCAAGCTCTCAATCATGCCTCTGTAAGCTGTTACTAAGACAGCTTTGCCACTGGCATCATCATCCAATTTTACATTGGTTTCCATTAGGGTTTTGATAGGAGAACATTGATCAAATTTAAACTTTTTCAAAAGATCTAAAGTGTACTTTCTTTGATTAATAAAAATTCCATTAGAAGTTTGTTTAACTTGTAATCCCAGAAAGAAAGTAAGTTCACCCATCATACTCATTTCATATTTTGATTTCATGAGTAGTGAAATATTCTTGCATAGCTGCTGATTAGTGGAACCAAATATTATGTCATCCACATAGATTTGAACAAGCATTATACCAGACTTCACCTTCTTTATGAACAATGTGGTATCCACTTTACCTCTGGAATAACCATTGTTCATAATGGAATCAGTTAGAGTGTCATACCAGGCTCTAGGTGCTTGTTTTAGACCATAGAGGGCTTTGTCCAACTTATAGACAAAACCTGGATGATGTTCATTTTTAAAACCTGGAGGCTGCTTGACATATACTTCTTCTTGCAGCTTTCAATTCAAAAATGCACTCTTCACATCCATTTGAAATACCTTCATGCTCTTGTAGGCAGCATAGGCTAGAAACAAACGAATTGCTTCTAACCTGGCCACTGGAGCAAATGTTTCATCATAATCGATGCTTTCTTCCTGTCTGTAGTCTTGAGCAACTAGTCTTGCCTTATTTCTAATAACATGACCTTGCTCATCCATTTTGTTCCTGAAAACCCTTTTAGTGCCAATTATTGTTTTACCTTTAGGAACAGGGACTAGCTTCCATACTTCGTTTCTCTCAAACTGATTGAGCTCTTCTTGCATGGCAGTGATCCAATTGGGATCTTTTAGTGCTTCATCCACTTTCTTAGGCTCCAATAGGGACACAAAGCTAGAAAACATACAAAAGTTTCCTAAGCTGTCCCATCTTGTTTGTACCCCTTTGTCGATGTCACCAATTATTTGATCATTGGGGTGACACCTGATCCACTTAGGATCATGCCTCAATGAAGATTCTCCTGCATCATTTTCATCTCCAATGGGTCCTGTTGAACAGCTTTCAAGATTTCAGACACACTGTTATTGTAGGTCCCGAGAGGTTCCCAAAGTATATAGTTATAAGTTGTAGAGGGGGGGTGAATACAGCAATTTAAAAACTACACACTCTTTTCTCAAGGTTTGTATGTATTATCAACAATTTGTTAATTACAAACAAGCTTGAATGCGGAATAGTTCAAGCTGAGATGACAGATACAACAATATGTTCACTAGTCTAAGACAAACTCAAACTAGTATACAATGAATACACTCACTAAGAAGCACTCACTGTGTTTACAAGACTTAAGGGAACAGCTTGTGTAAAACAGCTTAGACACACAGATGCTGGTTTACACAGAAGGCTTGCATGCATGAAAATCACACTTGCACGTTCACTCTTGGTTTCAGCACTTAGCTTTCTTCACACTTCTTTCTGACCTTAGAAGCTTCCTTTTATACTCACTTAGAGGATCTAAGAGAAACATCTTCATTGGACGGAATGAAAAAGGAGAAGTCTTGTTGAAAAGACAACATAACCTTTTCTGCACTTTTCTGAAAAGCAGACTTGATAGAACTTTTGTCTTTTTACTTTGTCTACTGTTGCATTGCCTTTAACTAATTTAGGAATGTCAACTTTGCGTCTTTCTTCCTTGTAAAGGCCTATTTTGATATAAGAAAAAGGTCTGTCACCCTTTTTCAAATAACCTTTTGTCTTCATGTTACAGAACAGCGTGGGCAGGCTGAGCAGTTCTGTTTTCCACTTTGTCTTCGACTTTGTAAACTGATCTTGTAGTCAAAAACAATACATGATGACTTGGAAACATATTCCATAAAGTGTTTAGCCTGTTCACAAAGAACAGAACACTTTAAAAATGCCCAAGCTGCTCAACAGTGTAGAGCAGCGTAGACAGTTTATGTCCAGCCTGTTCAGCAGACAGAGCAGCTTGGACAAACTGTCTTAGTTGCAACACATGCAACATATAGAACAGCTTTAGACTGATATTGCAAATTATTTTCAGGTTTCAATAAGGCATATAACAGGCCTTAAATTCAACCTTCAAATGTATCAACAGGTTTGATTATAAATCTCCCCCTCAGATGTAGAACAGGTTTGACTGAGGCCTTTTTGTGCCTAACAATCTCTCCCTATTTGCAATAACCAGTCCAAGCTGGTCTTATCAAAAATCACTATATATTTTTACAGTACATTTTGCTGAATTGAAATTACAACATTAAAGTAAAGTAAAAGATCAGTTTATATGTACACTGATTCTTGATTACACTTGAACAACACATGTTCTTACAAGAGTACAACTAATGTACTAATGTATTTTACAACTAATGTAAAAGCAAAAATTACGACTTATGTAATAATGTACAACTAATGTAGAAGATGTACAACTAATGTACAAGATGTTTGGACTGTTTGAGTTGGGAGCAGAAAACGGTAAGCCTGTCCAACTGATGGACAGCTCCCATTCTTCACCTACCCAGACGGTAGATGGACTTCATATCACTGGAGAAGGATCCTGAACCATCTTTTCCAGTTCTTCCCTTGTATCCTCAAGTTCCTCAACTTCACTTTCTGGTATGATCATGACTTGGGATCAATTGAGCTTGTCCTTCCTGCTTTCTAGAAGCCTCTGAGCTGATCCCAGATGGCTGCTCTCCATTTGCGTAGACTTGCCTGATAAGAACTGCCAGTCTGAAGGTGGCAAAGTTGGTCTCAGATCAACTTTGCTACAGCTCTTGAGGCTCTTTGGAAGCACGTCTTCTGAGTTATGGATCTACAAAAATGCCCCCAGCTCAGGTTCTTCAATTTAATTTGCCATCTCAAAACTCTATTCCTTAGGCAGACTATGATCAACTCCTTTTATTTCAATGGCATATTCGCCCTGTTCAATCAGCGTAAGGAGTAGCTCCATTTCTGTATCCTTCTTTGTCCTTCTGGCCTTTATTTTGGGGTATGTCACAGAGACACCCTCTTTTACTTCTTTTGGAATCAGGGCCAGCTCACTTACTCTTTCCATCAGCTTCTTGATGTATGCCCTGATAGTCTTAGCCGTTTCTGACTTAGACTGGCTCAGGGCAACTGCCAGTTCCACCCATTCCCTGTATCCCATCTGTGCAAAATCAGTGTGATCGAGGATCCATTCAGCGGCCGTTGACCCATCCTGGTGATCTGAAGTCTGCCAATGTGTGCCTTTTCTTGAAATGGGAACATCTTGACAATCGCGTCCTTGGCAAGCCTCCTAGGTAGCAACATCATGAACTTTCTTTCTAGCCGCAAGTGTCAAATTGGGATTTGGCTCTGGCAGAGGGTACATTGAGTCTTGGTCCAGAGACCTAGACACTGTGCTTTTTCTCTTGTTCTCCTCTTTTATCCTGCTATTCGTGAGCGCAGCTTCGCATTAATTTTTTTGCCTCCAAGGTAGACACATTATAATTTTCATGTTGTTTCTTGGAGTGCAAAAGATGTAGCAGCTTTTAGCAGATTTACTTCTTTTTTCATGCAATTCCGCAGAGCCTGAAGTGTCTGCTCATAAACTCAAAGTACTTGTGCATAGGAAGACCATTCGTCTTTAGCCCTGGCGTTTGTGAAGACTTAAGATCACAGTCTGCATTACTGCTGTTGTTGATCATGGCTGCTTTTTTTCTTTTCCGTTAGACTGCGGCTGTAGTGACAGCACCTCAGCGAATTTCCGCTTCTTTCTGTTTCTTCGTTCTCTTCAGTTAGCAATTAAGTGCCTCCTTATACATGCAGAGGCCTGTCACCTCAAGAATGACTTACTTCTCCCCCTTGACTGGCAGGGTTTGGAGAGACAGGATGAGTGCGATAGCAGCTTGAGAAGGCACCCTCAGCTGTACCTGTAGAGTCCAGCTGGTTGAACCAGTCGGGAGTTTGTAGGTACTGCTTTCCGCCTAGGAGAAGAGCGTGTTTCTCCCCCCGAGACTTAGGTCCTTACGAGGGCAGATGACTTCCTCCCACTTTGAAGGAGATGGAACCAGCCCTTCAACTACCATGGTCTGCATGAAACCCACAAAGTCAGCAGGCGTATAACCACAGTTTTTGCAGAGGTTTGGGGCCCAACAGGAACTTGTCCACTAAGGAAAGCCAGGTTGTTGTCCTTCACCTCTGCAATCTGGAGAAAAGACAGGCCTGAAGAGAAGACTTGGGTAACTCAGCTAATGAAGGATGGTATGTCAATAAAAAACAATGTTTGTCAGATACATAATCAGAAGCTGGTGAACACACGGCTTTTGAAGCTGTGCACGATGGACACTTCAAGCGAGTATCTTGCACATCACAAGGTCTGAGGACACAGTATTTTGATAGAGACGCCAAGAAGAGTGTTCAGGCTGGCCAATGTGTTAGGAAGCGTAGTGTTTGGCATAGAATTTTAGGAGAGATGACAGTTTTGGGAACATGGCTGCACATAGGGACCAACGAGTCCTGTTGTAAGACGAAGATGAGGAGAGAGAGTTGGATACAGTTTGCAGC
>JAANYP010002638.1:0-284276 GCA_020465985.1 Centrapalus pauciflorus
AACCTCAAGTCCAACAGGCATCGACCAGTCAGAGCTATTCGAAGATGCCAATGAGCGCAAAGTCGGCGGAAGAACATCTGAATCTGCTTGCTTCGTTTGTTGCCGCATACGGAAATTGCGTTCAAGGGAAGATCAATGATCCGGCTCTTTGGGATGAAGATTACGATCAGGTCGACCCTGATGACTTAGAGGAAATGGATCTGAAATGGCAACTGGCCATGGTAACCCAGAGGGTGAAGAGATTCATAAAGAGAACTGGAAGAAATCTGCAGATGAATAACAAGGGGATAGGATTTGATAAGTCCAAGGTCAAATGCTACAACTGTCAGGGATTGGGACATTTCGCGAGGGAGTGTCAAAGACCGAAGGTAGAATCATACCAAGGACAGAGTCAGCACCAAGGACAGTACCAAAATCAGTCCCAACAGAGATATCTTCCGAGTTCTTCATCTGGTCAAGCCAATCTAGCGGGTCTGATATCCAATGTCACTTCTGACAGACAGCTAGATGGTTCTTATGACTGGAGTTCACATCCGGAGTCCAATGCTAGAGCTTTCATGGCTGAAGTTACGGAAAATGGTTGTGATGAGGATGAGCAGACCACAAGGGACAGCAGTCCGATGTGGGTAGAGAAAGCGAATGATCAGACCGTGCTGGAGTTTGCTGCTCAGATGGCCAACGTGGAATCTGATAACTCTAAGGTTAGTCTTTCTATTTCTCTATTTCGTGATTTATGTGCTTTATGTGTTACTTCTAACGATAAGTTAAATCTAGTCTTAGACTCACATAAGACCATAGCTGCTCAAAATGAAAACTTAAAAATAGAAAATGCTAGCCTAAATGATATAAAACAAGATTTAAAAGAAAAACTTAAGGCTGATGCTCAAGACGTAATCGTTCTAAAAGACAAACTGAGTGAGCAGTGTGTTAGGATAGAACTTATGTATGAGCACGTAGAAGCCTTGACCAAAAGTCTGAAAGACAAGGACATAGAGCTAGCCGAGACCAAGGTTAAGGTAGCAGAGGCAAATAGTAAGTTGGAAAAGTTTAGGAATTCGAGCCTAAACCTAGGAAAAGTCTTAGATGCACAAAGACAGTCTAAGAAGCCTGTAGGTCTAGGTTTTCACGAAATTCCTCCACCTTTCAATGATAACTATGTGCCTCAGCCTTAGGAGAAAACTGACAAGTCAGTAGTTTTAGAGGACCTACCTGAACCTACACCTGAGCCTAAAGATGAAAATACACCTAAGGTGACTGACTCAACCGTCAAGGTCAAGAAAGTGAAATTTGTGTCTTCCTCCAGTGAAACACCTGCAGGAACACAGAAAATTTCATGGGCTGACCAGGTCGAAGAGACAGACACTGTAGATGTACCAAAGGAAGTAGACACTAGTGAGACACCTAGATCTAGGGGACCAACCAAAAAGTCCATGGATAAGATGTCTTGCTTTAGATGTCACGAGAAAGGGCATGTTGCTTCTCACTGTCCAAATAGGAAAGCAGATGTTACCCCTAAGACAGTGAACCCAACACCTGTTAAGCCCTCACCAACTGTGGCAAGCAGCAGTAGTTCTCAACCTACCGAGAAAACTGTGCAGGCCGCACCAAAACTTGTTGTGAAACAAACACCGGTTAAGGTTGGACAAAAAGAAGTGGTTAGGACAAATTCACCGAATCGTGTCATTAATCAATCTAGGTCAGCACCTCAACAAGTCTATAGGAGCACAACACCTAGCAGGTCACACACTCCAGTTAGGTCACATACTCCTGTTAGACAATATGTTCCGGTAAAAGCTCAGGGATCACAGTCTGAAATGCAGTATAATAAGACTTATTCTAGAGCACCACAACAAATGCCTACTCAAAGGCAAAGAGTGAACCTAAATCACTCGGCACCACAACAGAATTCAGTTCAAAGGCCCAAGTCACCTGAAAGGCGAGATGGGTATTTGAAAGAGTTCAAGTATGTGGACGAGAATGGTATTACCAAGTCAGTCATGGCTTGGGTTCCCCGTGATAACTAACCTATTTTTCTTTCATGTGCAGGAGATAACTACCGGTCCAAACAACAAGTGGTTCGTCGACAGTGGTTGCTCCAGGCATATGACGGGGGAAAGAAGTCTTCTCACAGACTTCAAGGGGGGTAATAGGGGATTTGTATCATTCGCGGGCAACAAAGGAGGAAATATCACTGGAACTGGAGAAGTCACTAATGGGACGATTACATTGGATCAAGTTTATCACGTTGATAAACTGGTTCATAATCTCATTAGTGTATCTCAAATCTGTGATAAGAAGAACTCGGTGTTATTTACTGACACTGAGGCGTTAGTGCTAAAGCCGAGATTCAAGATACCTGAAGATTGGATATTGATGCGGGCTCCAAGGAAGAATGACTTGTACATGCTCGACATGAACAAGCCAGATAATTCAATGGGTCCGATCTGCTTACTATCAAAAGCTTCGGAGACGGAATCGGTTTTATGGCACCGACGCATGGCTCACTTGCACCTAAGGAAAATGAACTACATAACGAAGAATGGTTTGGTGCAAGGTGTGCCTCTGAAGAGCTTTCAATTTGAAGACAAGTGTCTACCGTGCATGAAGGGCAAGCAACATAAAAAGACACACAAGTCCAAGAAGCTGAACTCCATATCCTCGACATTCGATTTGTTGCATATGGACCTTTTTGGCCCTATCAACAAAAGGAGTATAGGAGGTAGTTGGTTTTGCTTAGTTATCACTGACGATTACTCACGGTTTTCTTGGGTTTTCTTTTTAGGTACGAAGGACGAGACGGCTACAAAGCTCATCGGGTTCTTAGACCAAGTGGAGAATTCCTACGGAACAAGGGTTAAAAATATACGTAGTGATAATGGGACTGAATTTAAAAACTCTGTAATTGGTGTATATTGCCTATCAAAGGGCATCGTGCATCAATTCAGTGCACCATATGAACCACAACAGAATGGGGTGGCCAAACGTAAAAACAGAACATTGATTGAGGCTGCAAGGACTATGCTTTCGGATTCAAAGCTTCCTACCATGTTTTGGGGGGAGGCAGTGAATACCGCGTGCCATATTTTAAATAGAGTCCTTACAGTCAAATCATTGAACAAAACATGTTATGAAATTTTGAATAAAAGGCCACCTAACTTAACTGGATTCGAACCGTTTGGAGTACCATGTACAATTTTAAGAACAAAACATCAACCGAAGTTTGGTGAAAAGGCTGACGAAGGATACTTCCTAGGTTATGTGCCAAACTCACCAAACAAACGAGTTTTTAACAAAAAGAGTGGTACTGTGGAGATTGTGTATAATATTGAAGTCACAAGTTATACACATGAACCCCAAACTGGTCCGGAATGGATATTTGACTATGATAAGTTATTTGAGTCATTTAACATTCCTTTGGATGATACTGCAGGTACAATCGATAAAGACATGGCGACGTTGCACCTAAATGACGATGGCCATATTTTTCCAAGGACCACGTTCGAATCTACGTCCGAGCCTACTGCGACTGTAAATGGGTCTCCAGAAGTTGCTAATCCAGAAGAACCTAACACTGAGAATCAGACTCAAGCATCAAGTTCTGCCTCTGAGGAAAACGTCCGTGAGGAAGAAAATATGGAAGCTGAGCCTGTTCCCCCTTTAGGTGAAATAGGATCCAACTTAGGAGATAATCTAAGGGTAGACGAAATAGAGACCTCTAGGATTAACAAGAACCATCCTATAGATAGCATCATAGGAAATCCTAACGAGGGTGTGAGGACTCGGAGTAGTGTAAATAAAAACACTGTGTTGTTGTCGATGATAAACGACTCCGAGGCATATCATACATGTCTATATTCGTGTTTCATATCGCAAGTAGAGCCCAAAAATGTGCAAATGGCACTTAAGGACAACTCCTGGGTTGAAGCGACGCAGGAAGAACTGTCACAATTTAGGAAACTAGAAGTGTGGGAGTTAGTTCCGTTACCTCGAGGGGAGATTGCAATAGGAACCAAATGGGTTTTTAAGTGCAAGAGAGACGATCGGGGGATTGTCACGCGCAACAAGGCGAGATTAGTTGTAAAGGGTTTCAACCAAGAGGAGGGAATCGATTACAACGAAGTGTTTGCACCAGTAGCAAGGTTAGAAGCAATTAGGTTGTTTTTAGCTTTTGCCTCCTTCAAAGGATTTAAGGTATATCAACTGGACGTTAAGAGTGCTTTCTTGTATGGGAAAGTGAAGGAGTTGGTGTATGTAGAACAACCGCCCGGGTTTACAGATCCTAAATATCCTGATAGAGTATATCGATTAGATAAGGCTCTTTATGGATTACATCAGGCACCCAGGGCATGGTATGAGACTCTATCCAACCATCTTTTAGAAAATGGCTTTGAGAGGGGTAGGATAGATAGTACTCTATTTGTGAAGAGAAAGGGAGATCATTTTATCTTGGTACAAGTGTACGTAGATGATATCATTTTTGGATCATCAGACGAACAGATGTGCAAAGATTTCGAGAAGGTGATGAAGTCGAAGTTCGAGATGAGTGCTATGGGGGAGTTGAATTTCTCTTTGGGGTTACAAGTTGACCAGAAGAAGGAAGGCATGTTTATCCATCAGACCAAGTATGTCTATGACATATTGGAACGGTTTGGGATGGAAGGAACAAAGTTGACTGCCCATTTCAGCACGCCGATTCAAGTGAATCACAATCTCGGGCCGGGTACTGATAGTGATACCGATGTGGATCCGACTTTATATCGGGCCATGATTGGGTCACTTATGTATTTAACTGCTTCAAGACCTGACATTATGTTTGCTGTGTGTATTTGTGCTAGGTTTCAAGCGAATCCGAAGGAGATGCATATGAAAGCTGTGAAGCGGATTCTACGATACCTCAAGTCGAAACCGAAGCTGGGACTTTGGTATCACGCGGAGGGAGATCTAGAGTTGGAAGCATTCACGGATTCTGACTACGGAGGATGCAGCTTGACGCGCAAATCTACAACTGGAGGTTGTCAGTTCCTAGGAGGGAGATTGGTGTCCTGGCAATGCAAGAAACAAACATCGGTAGCCGTGTCAACGTGCGAGGCCGAGTATGTTGCTGCTGGTAGTTGCTGTTCACAGGTTTTGTGGATACAACAACAATTCCGGGATTACGGTTTGGCTTATACTCAAACTCCAATTAGGATAGACAATCAATCTACTATTGCGATAACAAATAATCCAGTTAAACACAGTAAAACAAAGCACATAGACATAAGACATCATTTTATTCGTGATTGTGCTGAAAAGAACTTGATCAAACTGGTAAAGGTGGCAACTGAAGATAATAATGCTGATTTATTTACTAAAGCGTTTGATAAGTCACGTTTTGAGTATTTAATTCAACTTAATGGAATGCGCAACCCAGAGTAAATTGACCTTAGTAGTATTTTATTTCCTTTTATAGTTGTTATATTTCTTTCTTTTTAGTGTAGTCTGCTAATTTAGGAAAGTTTCTAATTTAGGAAAGTTTCTATTTTTAGTAAGTTTCTATTGAGTTAGTAGATTAGCTTAGTTTAATGCGTTTTGCTATGAAAAACAAAAGAAAAAAGAGAGAAAATTACAAAAATGCAAAAAAAAAAAAAAGAGAATATCAGAAAAGGAGTTAAGTCTTAGATACATAGGTTCAAAGTGACGAAAATTAGCACCGTCGTTACAGACTCTAAGTGTTTAGGCTTTCACACATAATGCAACTAAATCCTAAGTGTTATACTTTATTTAGTTCGATGTGTTGGTAGGCATAATACATATAGGGAATCACAAGGCTAATAAAATATTCTAGAAAAAGTCAAGCGTGTCACTAATCTAGATGTATGACCAATCGGTCTTAATTTTTATGTACAAGACATACAAACTTTAAGTCTAAATGAGGTATGCAAACTTTCTGGGGATGTATGGCAACATCAAATACATCTAAAATGGAAAGAATAGAAATATCATATGTAACTGAGAGTCGAAAACATGCAACTCTGTTGTACGTAAGTACAGACCTGTTGTCTCTGTTTAGATTCGGGTTAGCAGATATGTCGCTTTGTTGTACATCAGTACAGACCTGTCACCGCTGTCTGCTAACTTTAAAAATAAACCTTAAGTCGAACTAAGACACTTTGTTGTATGAGAATACAGACCTGTGTCCGATGTTTGTCTTTTAAAGAAAGTTTGCAAATACCAACAAGTTAGAATTTTGTCTGTGTGCCTTGATCATAAAAGTATGTCTATGTCTGAGTCACGTAAGATAATTTCCTGATAAATAAAAAGGCCAAAGGATATTCCGAAATGTAGAGTGTTTAACAGGGTAAAATACCAACAATCGGCTAAGTGGGTATGACACGACAAACAATCAAAGGAATTCAAAAAAAAAAAATTCCTAAGTGTGAAAGTTTAAGTACTGAAAGTTAGTATCGGACATCGCTATCTGATTGAACCTTTCTTAGACTATACTCACCAAAAATATGTTGTTTGGTATTTAGCTTAGCTTGTAAATTTATTTTTATAATTTAAGTCTAGATTAAATTTTTTAGTCAAAATTTTATTTTATTTTATTTTATTTTATTCTTACCTTAGTTTATTTTATTTTATTTTAGTATAGTTTAGTTTTTACTTAGGTAAAAGGTCAAAAGTTACTGAGGGTGCATTCAAAGTTGGATAAAATATACAATGCGTGAAATATCTGAGCTTAGGGTAAAAGATTTGGCATAGTTTATCTGGTTACACTACACAGTAGAAAATAGTTGGAAAAAGTTGAAATTATTTCAAAATTTCCGAAATTTTTCTAAGTGTTTGTAGCTTCGAATCTAAGACAGACTCGAATTTGAAGTTCTCGAATCTGTCAGTAGACTCGAATCTACACATAGACTCGAAGGTAGTTAGTATATAAAGGTCCACAGTGAAGGCATTTACTTCTCACTGTTCTCGAATCTGATTTCTCGAATCTATCACTGGCGATCTCGAATCTAATCTCGAGTCTATCGTATTTCCACTAAACGACATTTCGTCGATTCTAAAGCTTTTGTGGTCGATTCTACTTTCAAATCTAGGTATAAGCAACATGATTGTACAAGATTTTGGTGGTTTCATACACAAATTTGGGCTTAAACATCACATTTTGATGTTTTATTGGTCAAAATAGAGTTATTCATAAATAACTAAGTTAGGACCTATAAAATATCAAATTAAAGGCATAAATCAGTGATTAGAACTTAGTTGAACTAAAGTATGTGATTTACCTAGTTCAAAATGGTTAAAATCTTGGATTTTTGTTGAAAAAAGAGATGTCGGCCTTTCGAATCTGATAATGGACATTCGAATCTGATCATGGGTTTCTCGAATCTATCAATAGATTCGAGATGACCAGATATTCGAATCTGTCCATCAGACTCGAATAGGGTATATTCGAATCTGTCCATTACATTCGAATATGGGCACTTCGAATCTGTTACTCTCGAATCTGTACTTCATTTATTTTGTTGAATTTAAATTTTATTAAACTTGTGGAAATTTAATTGTGTTAGATTTTGTATTTAATCAAATACAAGATAAAACAAATTTGAATTTAAACAAGTTTATTGATTTTTAATAATAATCTAACAATTTTATGTATTGTGCAGATATGGCGCTTCGTGCTTTTGTTCCCAAGCACAATATGGTACTGAATCCTGCCCATAACATCCCTGAGGCGCAGGGATTTCGAGAAGTTTTAGATTTTCTGGCGGAATCTAGAATAAGTTATGTGTTGTATGAAAACATTCCGATTGTGATATCCTATGTACGTCAATTTTACGATCACTTGCAGGTGGACTGCACTGTCACCCCGACAGTGTTAAGAACTAGAATTGCCGGACAACCTTTGGTTTTCTCCGCTGATATTTTGAGACAAGTGCTGCAGTTGGGTTCCCTAGAACAAGAAGACGGGCCTACAGACTTTCCTTTAAGTATTAGGCAAGCAGCTTTTTTGAGAATGGGATACAGCTTGGACGTTACAAAATCTTCATATATGAAAAGCGGGTTGATAGGACAATGGCGTTTCTTGGTCCATGTGTTTATGATCTGTTTTGCGCCTAAGAAAGCTGGTTTTGATTATATAGTATCAAAAATCCAATCAGCAATGATCGCGATGGTATACAATAAGAAGTTTAGTTTCTCGCAGCTGATTTTCTCGGAATTTATCCATCAAATCACGGCTCCTGAGAGAGAAAGGTTCCTTTTGTATCCGAGGTTCGTGATGATGTTGATACGCCACTTTTTGCCAAGTCTGCCACAATCAAATGATTCTTTGAGCGTGAATGTAATGGAGAAACGCATATTTGCTGATTGTTCCTCACACCGAGGAAGATTGGCTGTTCCTGTTGCTCGTCCGTTGTTTGGAGCTGTCTTAGACAGGAACTTTGTGGCACCTAATAATGCCAACTGGGCATGTGAAGTAGAAGTTCAGCCTCGTCAGCAACAACAACGTCCACAACAACAACAGCTTCGTGCGCGTCCAAGTGATCCAAGGCGAAGACAAAGACAATCTGCGACTCAGATTCAGGCATCCAGGCCTACTACGAATGAACAGCCACAAGCACAGGAAGCAGGGACTTCAAGTGCCGTTCGCGATTCAGTCCCCGAGTCCGAGCAGATTGCTCAAACATTGGAGGAAATCTGGGCATCTGGTCCACATGCCAATGAAGATGTTGCAGCAGCGTTAGTAGATGAGTTGCTTAGTCCCCCGGTAGATACAGATGATATATTCAGAGATGTTGATGAATATGTGCCAGAGCAGACTGGCAATGATGAGTCATCATCCGCTACAGAATCAGAAGACCTGGAGGATATCGAAGTTGAAGCTCCAGAATTTGTGTCTGCAGAACCTCAAGTTCAAATTGGAACTTATGGTTCACGTTTGATCATCAATGAAGGTGGTTCGAGAAGGCGAGAGGCCAGGGAATCTGAAGATTCGGATTTTGAAGAAGAAGATGATGCTCCACTACTGACGAGGCAAAGGGCCAAACGTCATCGGTTCATGCAAGGGTCTTCCTCTGCATCCGCCAGTCAGTCAGAAGTTCCCCAAACCCAACCTCAAACCACAGCTCCACCATCACCACCACCTCAACCTCATGAGCCATATATTCCACCACCATTCAACCCTTCTCCCATTCAGTCCATTCCATCCACATCTACCGCCTATGCTGAAAATCAGCGGTTTCTTCAACTCAAATCTCGAGTGGATTTCCAACATGTCCAAATCCTGAGCCTAACAAAGGCAATAGGTGAAATTCAGGCACATAATGCAAATTTAGATAAAGAAAATGCTGAATTGAAGAAGACAGTTGAAACAATCCAAGAGGAGAATATTGAGCTAAAAACATTCGTCTGCGACCAGGCCGCCGAGTTAAGATCGATGCGCTCCCTCATTGAGCAGTTAATGAAAAACCTTCAGGCTCAGGGGGAGACGTTGTGTCGTGATCAAGAAGTACAGAGGCGGAGGGACGATGATGAAGATGATAACCAAGGCAATGATCCCAGCTCTCAAAGACAGGATGAGCCAGTAGATTTTTCTACTGCTCAGGCTGCTCAATCTCAGGGGGAGCCAAGTCAAACAGAAGGTGAAAGAGGAGAGGCTAGTTCTTCAAGGACTTTAGATAGCGACATGATCGATGCGCTAAAAGATATTGAAGAAGAGCTGATGGAGTTTGATTTTGAAGATGATATTGAAGATTTAGAAGAAGGTGAGTTTATTCCAGATGATGTCGCTGACTGGAAATCAGATGATGAAATAATAGATGATGAAGATGATCACGTTAACGAAGTAATAATCAATTCACAACCAATCACTGAACTGTATGAAAGCCAAGATCATAATGTGATTGATATTGATTACATCAAAGTAGCCTCAACTGAAGATAAAGACCTTGAAGAGGCTGAAAAAGAGCCATCTAGAGCTGATCTAATAAATCTTTGGTTCAAGAAGGAAGAAAAGAAAGATCAGCTGAAGATGAAGAAGACGATGAGAATTCCAAGGGCCGGAAACTTCTCAGGAGGGATTATTAGCTGGTTCTTTGACAGAGAACTGCAGCTGTTTATTTTGAAGAGAAGGGATGGACTTCAATACTTGAGGCGGACATTGAAAGCGTTTAATTCTTTGCCCAAGATTGAAGTTAAAGAGTTAGCCTGGAAGGAGCTGATCAACATTGGAAATGATCCCTACGCGAATGTAATTGAAAGAATTATAAGAAAAGAAGGGCGATCAGGCAAATTTGAGCGACTCAAGCCAAGGACCGGAAAGAGGGTCGAGGATGGATCAAGAATAGATCCTCATACTGGAAGGCCTTGGGCTAGAATGATCTATAAGCCAGTCAAATGCTTGAAAAGAGTGCCAATGAAGCCAATGCCACAAAATGTTTTGAGCAACATGAAGTGGTGGTACCTGGAGATTGATACTGCTGAAGCTATAATGGAGGATCAAGACGAGCAGGTAATTTTGAAGGTATACGACCCACTGCATTTGATAAACCTATCTAAGGACGACCTGAAGAAGCTTCATGATCAGCCTATCTTTTTTACAGAACCATGGAGATCTGAAGCCATGAAGTTCCAAAAGGTAGTTAAAGTTTGTATAGATGCAGGGTTATATGCAGGTAGTAGTATCTATAGCTCTAGTACTTAAATTTGATGTAATGTAAATAATTAGAAGCTATCGTCAAGGGGGAGTCTGTTGGTACACCCTGTGTGACGATAGCAGTCTAATCGATCTGCATTATGATTTAAGTAATATTCTGAATATTAACAAGGGTTTTGATATATATGTTTAATATGTGTTTGTCTGTTATTGATTGTGTGTTTGAACTTGATGTAACATATTACAAGAAGTTCAAACATAAAAGTCAAAGATTATGTCAAGCATAAGTTAAAACATAAGTTTCATCACTTAAGTGTTTAAGTGCATTTGGCTAGATTCGAATAGGTAAAGGAAGACATTCGAATCTGTGATAGATTCGAATGTATCCTTAGATTCGAATAGGCTAGTTTCGAATCTGTCAGATGGACAGATTCGAATGGGCCTTAGGCCAGATTCGAGGTTGGCCCACAACAGACTCGAATCAGGGTCTATAATTAGGGATAGACTCGAATCATTAGGAGACCTTTGGCAGAATTCGTGAGGAATTAAGCAATAGGCGATCTCGAGTTTATCAGCTAGGTGAGTCCCGTTTCGGAGAGAATTAGTACGTAGGATCGTTCGTGTGTCGTTCGTTCAGCGTCTAATAGTCTCCGTGTTTCCGTTGGTTGAGAGTTGTCCGTCTAACCGTCAACGAGGATTCCGCACTCGTTAACGGATCCGCGTCTAGATAGATCTTGCATTGGTAGACCTTACAACACAAGTCCAAAACAGAACACTCATCAACGAGAGCACTGGAATTGCTACAAACGGATCTGTGTGGACCAATGAGAGTACAAAGTATAAACAAGAAACAATATGTGTTGGTAATAGTCGATGACTACTCCAGATACACATGGGTTTTCTTCCTGCGTTCTAAATCTGATGCTACTAAAACCATAATAGACTTCATCCGAAGAATCCAAGTAAAGTTACAGCTTTCAGTTCAGACCATCAGATCAGATAACGGGACAGAATTCAAGAACAAATCTCTCGAATCATTTCTGAATTCTGTGGGAATAACACATCAATTCTCAGCCGCTCGTACTCCACAACAGAATGGTGTCATTGAACGAAGAAATCGGACACTGGTGGAATCTGCAAGAACGATGCTGACATATTCCAATCTTCCGTTATTCCTATGGGCTGAAGCCGTTGCAACAGCTTGTTTCACGCAGAACCGATCAATAATCAATAAAAGATTCGGAAAGACTCCGTACGAATTAATAAACAAAAGGGTACCTAATGTTAAATTTTTCAATGTCTTTGGATGCAGGTGCTTCATATTAAATGACAAAGACAATGTAGGAAAATTTAATCAAAAAGTTGATGAAGGTATCTTCATTGGGTATTCGAAGGAGTCGGTAGCCTTCCGGGTCTACAACAAGCGGACCAAGACAGTCAATGAAAACGTAAATGTAAATTTTGATGAAGGCGTGGTAATGGCTTCTGAACATACCAGTTCAGGACCCGAACATAACAAGCCGACTTCTATGAAGTCAACTGAACGTGCAGATAATTCAGATTTAAATAAACTGTTCGAGAATTTCTATGAAGACTACTTTGAAAAGCCCAAAACTAATGTTTTAAATTTGGTGCCTGACAGGATTATTGAAGATCCCGTCGTAGTCTCGAATCATTCTCATCAACCAATTTCAGAAGAAACTGGAGAAGCTTCAACGACGGATGTGCACTTACCTACTGATAATGTACAACTCATTCAACCTCTAGAATCTTTTGAAACCCCCTTACCATCTGAACACTCAGAAACCCCTAACTCAGATAATATACCATCTACATCTGAAGCTAACCCCCGACTTCCTTACTTAGACTTAAATCCAAATCAAGACCACATTCAACCGTATCCACATACCTTTAAGTGGACAAGAAATAACCCAACTGAAAACATCATTGGTGATCCTTCTTTATCAGTCCAAACCAGAAGAGCAACAATAAACGAGTGCTTATTTTCCAACTTTCTCAGCAAAATTGAGCCAAAGAATGTGAAAGAAGCTCTTCTGGATGCTGATTGGATTGTGGCAATGCAAGAAGAACTGAATCAGTTCGAAAGGTTGACGGTCTGGAGATTGGTAGAGCGACCTAAAGATAAATCAATCATTGGCACGAAGTGGATTTTCAAGAATAAGAAGGATGAACATGGTGTCATCATTCGTAACAAAGGACGACTCGTTGCCAAAGGATACAGTCAACAAGAAGGGATCGATTATGATGAGACTTTCGCTCCAGTTGCAAGAATAGAAGCAATTAGGATGTTGGGTGTTTTTCTAACATTGTTCTCTGAAAGATTGACTTTGGAATCCTATCAATAATATTTTCATATTATTGTTTGGAATCCCGATGCTTTAAACAGAAAAGCACATATTTTGATAAATTCTGGCAAAATGTTTTATTTTTCTATTTTGCAAGATTTCATTTGTTAATCTGTTGAATCTAACATGCTTATTATTTTACACAAGCTACAAATGGCTTCTCAAGTTCAATCCCAACCTTCAAACTCTTCTGACTCCCATTCTTCATCTAACCACACTCTTGTATCCAAACCAGTTCGTTCCGCATCTGTTACTAGACCTTCACCATCTACCTTTATTCCTGACAATCAGTTGGTCAAACCCAAATACTGCTTGCCATTCAAAGATAATAATCACCGTCTTGATACTAAAGTCATAAAAGTTAGCCACCCAATCATTGTAGATATTCTCAAAGGTCATCCTTTGGGATATCTTCTTCAATATAAATCATCTATTCCTCAAGTATATCTTCAACAATTCTGGCATACCGTAAAGTTAGTTCCTGCAGATGGTAACCATCATTTCAAGGTTACCATCGATCAATTCAAAAGCAAAATCACACTAGCCAGACTCAGGCACAATCTATTTCTACCCCGTAAAATAGATACAGTAAACTTTCCAGAGTTAGCTGATTTTGAGGATTTTGTATCAGATGAAGAGTTGGTTCATGATCTAATCTGTTTGGGATATTCAAAGCCTCTACCCAAAAGTTCAAAATTCCATCGCAACGGACTGAATGGTGAATGGTACACTTTATTCGGAATCATTAATCGGTGCATGACGTCTAAACACACAGGCATAGACAGATGCAGTATACATTGTCTCAGGATTTTCCACGGCATAGCTTTCAACAAACACTATGATTACGCACAATGTATATGGGAGGACCTCAAAGAAATTGTGTTGGCTAAGACAACAAATAGGTCAAGGAAATTTGTTCCTTTGCAACGCTTCATTCAAATCCTAAATAGAGGCATTCTCAGGGCAAATGAAAACATACCAAAAAGATCAAGCTCTCAAAGATGTCCTGATTATGTAATGATGAGCTTACATGAAGTGCCAGATTCTCCAAATGCCAACATCATGCCGATTCCGGAAGCTTTGTTAAGATATGCAGATCAGGAAAGTGAAAATGTGAGGCTGTATAGAATAGATCATGCTCCCATAGAGACCCAAGAACCGGGTTCTCTAAACCAATGAGTTATAGGACAAGAGGAACTTCAGCAAAGGGCTGAAGTTCAGGGAAGCCTTAGAGTGTTTGAGGGAGCAGAGGTTGAAGTAAGGGGTGGTGAGGGAAATGCGAGTAGCTCTGACTCAGAACGTACATTGTCAAATATTAATGAGGGAGCTGAGGATGATGATGATGATGATGAAGGTGGTCCAGATCATGATGAGGGAGGAGCTGCTTTACTTGATATTGTTAATATTGCTCAGCAGAGTGTGAGGGATACCCAAAGCCCAAAAAGCCGGGACATAGTCATATATGATGTTAGCTCCCAACAGGGAGTTAGCATTGAAGAAGTCAGTATCCCACTGACGATTGCACACACCCCCCCCCCCATCCACTCAGTCTCCTCTCAACAGGAGACTGTTACACCAAGAACAAGCTCATATGCTATCCGATAATCCTTTGGATTTGATGGATATTTAAATTAGTACACATCTGCCCAAGTGTACGACTTCGTTTCTCTCACAAAGTCTAGAACTGATACACACTAGGACACTTGCGTCTGCTTCATTCGTTGAAGTAAGTGCAGTTGAACTCAGTGTCACTGCCGGAACAACCTCAGTAACGGAAGCATTCGTTGCTCCGTCACTTGAAGAGGTTGGAAGTCCAGTCAGAGCCACAACTATGCCAACTCTGAGCACTGGCCACACAGAGGTTCTTTTTACAAGTTCCACTGTTGGGTCAATTGGAAGTCTAAGTGACCCAGTAGTTAATCTTTCCCCATTTGTGACTGAAACTACTTTGACTCAGGCATTGAATGCTGCTGTTGCTGGTGTGAACAATCATGTCTCAGCTCAATTATCAGAAGTTATGGCTCAAATGACAAACATTCATAAGTTTCTGAAAGGAAAATCTGTAGCAGAATAGTCAGTGAAGCAACCAGATCCGAATCAAGCTATAGAAGAGCTAAGAGACTTAGTTTTTGAGCAATTTGATGAGATGAGAGAGAGGATGATAGGGCTGGAGAGTATGGTGATAACAGCTTTAGGAAATTTGTCAGAATGTGTAGCATCTGTTGAACAATCATGCAAGGCTCAAGCTTCAGTGCCTAAAAGAAAACATGATGAGCATGACGATGACTCCGATGATGCTCCTCATGAGGGGGAGAAGAGGAGGAAGCTTGATGAGCCGACACCAGGTCTTCTAATGATCACCTATTCAGAGAAAGAGCATGAAGGTCAAGAGATAGGTGAAGCAGGAAGTTCAAAAGAACCTTCTGATGTTCAAGAAGGACAGGAATTGATTCTTTATGAAGATGTTCCTGTTCCATTGAACATACAGTCAGAGTTTTACAATTTCGATGAATATGAAGAGTCTGATGATGATGAACAAGAGAAAGCATCAATGATTGAGGATATTGCTGTAGAGGTTGTAGAAATAGAAGAATTTGATGATGATGATGATGTCATAGAGCTGACAGATGTTGCTGTGATAGTTGATAGAATAGAAGAGGAAGAAGTGTTAGTTCAAGAAATTTTAAAAGATGATATACCTATACCAACGGTTGAAAAGCCTAAGGTTATTGTACAAGTAAAAGAAGAAGAGGTGGAGCCATTCCCAGTTGAAAGTTTCATTCCTCCAGTTGTTAAAGAAGTTAATGAATTTAAGATTATGGAAAGATTGTTTGATGAGTATGTGTTAGCTAATGAGTCACAGAGGCAACATCAATTGAGGTTTGAAGTTCAAAGAATAGTTCAAAAAGAAATTGATGATATGTTATGCCTTTTGAATGAAGAAGAAGTTAGAAAGAAAAAGAAAAAGGGTTTGGAGCTTACATCGAAGAAATCAGCTGAGTATATTAGAAAAAGAAATAAATTGTCGTATCTTGAAGACCATCTTGAGAAAAAGATTTTCTGCAAAAAGCAAGCACCATGCACATTTCTGAAGTTACTTAGAGTGTTGGAGCCGAATAGACCAAATCTGGTGAATTATGCAAGTTTTCTTCAAAATAAAGCTCAAACTGCTGAAAAGGTTAGAAGTGAGTTTCCCATAGTGGATCTGATAAAGATTGAAAAGGATAGATTCGTTAAGATTTTTTATCCTACTTTCACGGTTACAAGATCGGATGGGAATACATACACATTCACTGAAGCTGATATGTTTTGGATGAACTTAGTAGACATTGAAGATTTGTTTGACGAATTATGCAGAAACAAAAGAAATGAGCATTGCAGATTTGCTCTGAAGACTTTGTTTCATTTCATGCATATAAAGCTTGTTCTTATGTCAATTCAAGATCTCCAGATTGGTGTTGAAAGGGGCATGCGGAAAATAAATGTGACTCTGCCGAATAAGGAAATTAAGTTTGCAGGAGAGCTGAAAGAGTTTCAAGTTATTATGGTAAAGCGTCCAGTTGTGATGTACAAAGATAAAAATCAAAAGCTGAGAGCTATGAGGACCATTGAATTGAACAAGTTTTGTGATTGAACGCTCCAGAAGGTTATGAGTGGGCTAAAAGGAAAGTTGGTTGCTGATCAGAAAATAAAAACGAAAAGAGGAGCCCTCAGTGCTATGATAAGAAGCTCATGGTGGAAGTCATATCAAAGATAAAGTGAAGGCTTGCAAACAGAAAGAGTGTTAGAAATTTTGAAATGAAGTTGGGGCTTACAAGATAAAGACTTTGCTTATTTTATCAAAGAGGGAGATTGTTGGAATATTGTTTTGTTGATGAAAAACAAAGTCTAGGGTTTAAAATATAATTAGATCAAGTTGTAAATAATATAAATAGAATGTTTGACTTTGTTATTAAATATAGTGATCTGACATTTTGTATATCCTTGCACGGAATTTCAGAGAATATTCTAGGGCTACAGTACGTTATATTCAATTCATCTCTGTAATCATCTTTTGTGATTATTCAAAGCATTCGGTTAGTTGTTTTTGATCTTGTTCTTATTGTATTGATTAAATTGTTGATTGATAAGTAGGTTTCACAATGGAAAACCAACATGCATCGGAAAACCTTGAAAAACCTCCATGCACCACCACAAATGCATCAAATTCCCCGCATGATGCATCAAATTCCCGCGTGATGCATCAAATTCCAGTGTGATGCATCGACTTTCTGCGTGATGCATCACCTGATCCAATGGCTTAAAGTGGTTCCCGGGTTTTCCGATGCATATAGGTTTTCCATTGAACACCCATATATATATATATATATATATATATATATATATATATATATATATATATATATATATATATATATATATATATATATATATATATATATATATATATATATATATATATATATATATACATATATATATATATAGAGAGAGAGAGAGAGAGAATATGGTTCGTGTGAGTACCTAAAAAATGCAGAGTTCCGTGAGTACCTATGAACACACGGGTTTTAGATGTGAATATGCTCCGGAAAAAAAAAATTTAAAAATTTCATATTCATTTAGATACAAATAATATAATCATATTTGTAAAAGAATTACACATATTCACACTTTCTAGCCTCTTAAAAGTCATGTAAACGTGAAAAAATTCATGTGAAAATGTTTAGTGTGAACATACGTTCACAACAGTGCAGTTCATGTGAACATGCACGTTTCACATAGTTATAGTGTGTGTTTATGTGTGATTTTTTACAAGTAGTCTTGTATTATTAATTTAAACATGATTATGAGAAAAATTTCAAAGAAAATGGTTTTAAGCAAGGTACCTCCGATACGCCGCAAAACTAATTATACTCACTTGAACATATATATATATATATATATATATATATATATATATATATATATATATATATATATATATATATATATATATATATATATTACACGTGTATTTTTTGTTCAACATTGTAGTTTTTTATTTTGAGTAACTTTAAAATGTTGTATCATCTAAATAAGGTTAAGTATATTTTTGAAGTTAAACTTGTATTTAAGTTTTAAGTTTCACAGTTCATTATAATTACAAATAATACACATCTAATATAC
The DNA here is from genome assembly GCA_020465985.1 of Centrapalus pauciflorus. NCBI lineage: Eukaryota > Viridiplantae > Streptophyta > Magnoliopsida > Asterales > Asteraceae > Centrapalus > Centrapalus pauciflorus. The sequence continues at coordinate 18,172 of JAANYP010002638.1, forward strand.
GTAGGAAAGTCGTATTAATATACCAATTAATTTAATGTTAATTAGTTTGATTCTTTTGTAGGAACTTTATTACATTAATAGTGTTTATTATGTTTTTTTTTTTTTTTTGACATTGTAATTAGATTTAATTTTATATAGAAATATTGGATCGTTATAATAATTTTTATTAGGTGATCAATCAATTAATATTTTTTGTGTCGAGTTATTAATCTAATGTTATATTAACTAATTAATAAATATAGTATTTTATGTCCAATTTTTCTATTTCATATACATTAATTATAAAATATATATCGTAAAATTAAGCGGGTAAAATCCCCGAATACCCGGCGGGGATCCCGTTACCCGTCGGGGACGGGGATGCAAAGTAATTACCCGTCGGAGACGGGGTCGGGGATGGTGACGGGTTTTCAAAGTCGGGGTCGGGGGAAGGGGTCCCCGGTAATACCCGTCCCCGTTGTCATCTCTAATGTAGGTAACCCCTTTACTACTTTTCTATTCCACATTTGATATTTAAGAAATTGACATTAAGTAAACAAGTTTTCGTTTTTTTTTTAAGTGAGATGAAAATTTTAGAAATTTTCAGTAACTAAAAGCATTAAAAATCTCATTTCATAAATTTTGCCTTTCTAAAATGAGGAGCCATGTTATGTTATCTAGAGCCAGATTTAATACTAATATGTTCATGAAAAAAATGCAGATCAAGTCTCTCACCATATGAACATTGTATCAACATAACTCTGCTTTATTCGTGCCCAATGTTAAGTACTTGATGTCTTCTAATGGCTTTTACCCTCTGTTCTCGATTCAATTAAAACGGAGGAAAGTGAAAGAAAATAAAAAAAAATGTTGTGTTCTTTTATCATATTTAAGGAAAGAAAACAAAAAAAAAAAGAGGAAAGAAAGTAAGAATAGTTTTCTTTTCAAAAAATTCCTCCCAAATATGAGAAGAAAGTGAGGGAAAAATATTGTGTTGTTTTGTCATATTTAAGGAAGGAAAGCAAGAGAAGAGGAAAGAAAGTAAGAATAGTTTTTATTTTCTTTCCTTCCTCTTTAAGAATATAAATTTTCTTTCATTCATCTTTCTTTCTTCTTGATTCTAGAACACAAACACAAATATTATTTTCTCTTCTCTTTCTTTCTTTCATCTTCCTAGTCTCCATCTTTCTTTCTCTTCTTTTCTTTTCAAATACGAGAACAGAGTGAGTGTGCGTTTAGTTGGCGAAAACTGGGGTGTTTTCGGGTTTTGTTTTTTACGAAAACAAGAGTTTTATGTAAACATGTTCATTTACTTATTTTTTTTAAATAAATTTTCATTTTCATCAAAATTTCATTTCCAAAATTTATAACTAAATATTGAAAACCCTTCTAACCTATTTTCAGTCGTTTTCACTTTAATGAAAACAAGTTGTTTTCAAAGATGTTCATATGCCACCGATTTCATTTCCAAACCAGTGACAAGTGAACATGTTTTTTGATTTCCATTAATTCCAAAACTGAAAACTACAATTGCTATATGAACGAGTTTTCAGAATTCTCAATTGTTTTTTGAAAAACTAAATCTAAAAACATTTTCTTAAAAACCTGAAATTGAAAGCAAATGAATTTTTGTCATGAACGCAATCAGTCTTTCAATTACAGTTGTTTGAATTGTTGTTGCAATACTTGCTCCACTTGTCTTTTGTTAGATCAATCTTGGTTATTTTATCAAATCATTTGCAAAGACATGGTTTTTAGTGTCAAGTATTTTTTTTTTTTTTGTTTCATATACCATTTCAGTGACTTCAACCGGTTATGAAGCATGATTTTTTGTTAGACTAAATCCTTTGATTAGGTGTCAATAGTGACATGTTTCAGTAAATAGACAAAAAAAAATTGTGTCAATAATCCTTTGTGATATAGATATATTCAAAGCATCTGTTAGTGTATTATCGAAGTAAATATCATATCCTGAAACAACATTGGAAACATAACTTTTATATCAAGATTGAGACTCAGTCGGATGGATATGAAATTACCATTTAAAATTCAACGAAAACATTATCTATTGCAGTTGGTTTTGCAGTTTGCACATAATTTATGTTAAAACTGTTTATATATTTTGTTTTTTTAATTATTGTTGTTTTTTTTTTAATATTTTCATATCATTCCTATTTATATTTGTGGTATTTGTAATTTAAATTTGTATTTATTAGTATTTATAATGTGTATAAATTATTTATTTGCTAATCAACTCTTTGAATCAAATCCGTGTATTACACGGGTTATAAACTAGTAATAAATAAAAGACTAAATAATTATTTAATTATCATTTAATGACAACTAAATCAGTACAATATCTAATATTGCACTTTCAGTTCTCGTACTTTGAGATATAATTAATCACCCATTACTTTAATCTCAATGATTATTTCGTGTCATAAACAATATCCAATATTATTTATTCAATAGATCGATTGCATCTGCTCAGTTGTGCTCATCGGTGTGACCCTCAAGTGTTTTATGAAATCAACAATTATGCAGTAGTGATGTTATCTTTACACCACACACACACACAAACACACACACACACACACACACACACACACACACACACACACATATATATATATATATATATATATATATATATATATATATATATATATAGTGTTTTATGAAATCAGTCATAATGCAGTAGTGATTTCATCTTTAAACCACATACACCAACATGAGTTACTCTTTAGCAGAATAGATAGATTAACTCATGTGTTACATGGTTACTTCTAACAACTTCTTTTTATTAAAATAATATACATCTAAAGTTATGTATATTAATTTTTTTGTAAAATAAAAATCTGAAAATAATATGTTAAAAAATATTGGTTGTAAAATTGTTGAGATTTTAGTGGGATTCACTCATAAATCCCTATAATTAATTTAATATTAAATGTTAATTTAAGAATACTAACTGACAAATGTCAGATGTAGAACATGCCGTTTGGCTTCATGAGAGTATAGCAAGTGGAAAAATAGTTACTCATTTAATAGTAGACTAGTTTATTACCCGCATATTACGCGGATATTTTTAATATATATAAAATATAATAACCTAAAAGGTAAAAATATTGTAACATCCGTCATTTCGACCTGGTACGTGGAATTATTTTAGTGGATAAATAATTTATTAATATTGGGTTGGTCCAGTTATATCCCGTTTCGTGGATTGATACGTGTCGGGATTGGGGCTTGCGTGTCATCGGGTTATAATTTTAATGAACGGATTATATTTTTGGGATCGTGGGGTTAAATGGGTTAAATGGGTATGAATATTAAAAATATGATATCGGGTTCGGGTTATTGGGTTCGGGACCGGGTTGAGATAAAGACGTATATATGAGCTTAGCTTCCTTTCTCCCTTATCCATTTGTGAGATAAGTCCTAAAGTGTTTGTGTGTGTTTTGGTGTGAAGACCTCCAGCAAGAAACCAATTTCCATGCTCCCAATTAGGTGTGAAACCTTGGATTCCAGCTGATTACTTGCATCATCATCTTCTCCCTTGAGTTCTTGAAGGTATTGAGGTAATCACACTTGGATTTGGAGTTTAATTTGTGATATATGTTGAGTTCTTGTGGGAATTGGTTGTTGTGTGTAATATAGGAGTTATTATACTGGTTGTATGTGTTAATATGGGTCTGAAGCTGGATTGAGAGGAGTTGTGTACTCCTGGACAGCCATGAAAATCGCAGGGCAGTGCTGAGGGTTTCGCGATGTCGCGGCGCGACCATTAACCTGTTGGAGAAATCCGAAATTTGCCTAGTGAAATGAGTTTGGGTTGGTTCAGTGTCAGGATTGCTTGAATGGGTCTTGCATATGTTTGGGGCATTGTTTAGGGTTGTTTTGAATCGAGTTGAGTCGGGTTTCGGGTATCGGTCGGGTTTTGGTTTCGTGGGGGTTGTCGGGTCAAATTGAACTCGGGTCTTTGTGAGTATGTGATTGATATTATTCGAGATTGTGTTTGATTGGTGGGATATCTATATGTTACAGGGACTAGCGGAGCGCGAGCCGGATTTGATCAGGGCGTTCAGACTTCGGTGAACCAATCAGGTGAGTACTCGAGACTTTTCTAAACGCGCGTCGTCTCTACAATTTTAGCTGTGTTGCTATCTTGTGCGTGTTTATATATATGAGACAGGAACGTGAACCTCAGGTATACTCTATTTCTAATACGTGTTATGTATGAGATGTGAGATCAATCCAGGGGTCCGTGATAACTTCCATACGGACGATAAGTCGCGAAGGGGAATCGCGCGGGTTGACTGTCCCTTACAGTCCTTGGGGCGTATATATACGGCAGGGCCCGTAGCTGGGTAGCTCCCGTGCTACGGGGTATTACCGACCATTACTGTGTGCGATGTGTCCACCGGGGAGGGGTCCCCACAGGGCTATGTATACTCCGATCTCATACTTGTGCTTTATACCTGAGATGTGTGTTGGGCTATCGGGACAGGGACAGGGACAGGGATTGTGTGATATGTGCTTATGTGCAGTGTCAACCCTCGTGTGCTCACGGGCTTTATAGCTCACGTATTCGAGTCTAACATGTTCAGCGAATCAGAAGGGATCTCAGCCGCAGCCGAGATAGATTCGAGGTTGTTCGAAGATTCGTGATAGTTCCATATCTTGTATAGAACAGTTTGTAATAGTTGTTTTGGGAATTGTGTATCTAATGATCGGGATGATATGTTTGTTAATCTGGGATTAGGAATGTATTGACTGTGTTTGTCTTATGTGTTAAAGTTTTAAATCGACCGTAATCTGCATAATCTTATGACATGTGTATAATAGATCCGTTGCGTTATTGCCACTTATGAAATTATGTTGACGTGGCATTTCCGGGAACGGGAGGGGTGTTACAACATGGTATCAGAGCTTGTGGTTTGAAGCTTGAGTATCATTAGTGGATGCTTAACTTAGACCTTGTTCCGGTCCATGGGGGATCGTTTTGCGATTATATAGTGGATTAACCGACCTGGCTTAGTGTATAACGCTGGGTGATTTATCCCTTGTGCTTAAACATTTTGCTTTGTGCAGATTATAATGGCAGATCAGGGAGAGGGTTCGGGCGCGGGTAAGCCGCCTGGTGACGAGTATATCCGAAAATCAGAGCTGCTAGAGGTTCTTACCGAGTTTTACCGACAGCAGAAAGAGCAAGAAAGGGAACAGGGTCAGAGTTTTGGGCCAGTTGTTCAGCGAGCCGAGACCGGGTCAGGGGGTGGAGCATCGTCATCTTCTCAGCGAGGCGGATCTTTTAAGGATTTCATGACAGGGGCTCCACCGCAGTTTCGGGGAGACGGTGAGCCGGGGGCGGCCATCGCATGGGAGCGAGAGATTGAGGCCGCATTTCGAGTGGCCCATGTGGATCCCAGGGATATGGTTGGGTACGCCGCATATCAGTTACGGGGCGGTGCTTTGCAGTGGTGGAAATCGATTGAGTCGTCAATGACTGAGTCCGCCGCTTACGCCATGACCTGGGAGCAGTTTAGGGCTATGTTTGAGCTCCAGTACATTCCGCGGGATGAGAGACGGGAGATGGAGCGCCGGTTCCTCCATTTGCAGCAGGGTAATATGACGGTCCAGCAGTACGTCGACCGATTTAATAAGTATTCACAGTTCGCGCCTCAGCATGTCGACACGGAGAGCCGTAAGGCTGATGCGTTTATCGATGGACTTCGACCGGATATCCGGGAGTTCGTAGGGCTACATGATACTCCGACATTCGCCAGAGCCCTTGAGATGGCCCGCATGAGGGAGCGGGAGATCCTCAAGCAGAGGGAGCAGCCCTCTTCCCAGAGGCAGCGTACTGGGACATCCGAGCAGCCGTTCAGTGTATGGAGATCTTCCGGGGACGCCCCCAGTGACCAGCGTTCGGATCAGTGGCAGTTTTCAGGTCAGGGTTCTGGGCAGACTTCAGGGCAAGGGTCGGGACAGCGACGTGATAGGGATCGAGATAGAGGCCGAGATCGCAGGTCGAGACGTCAGGGCCAGGGTCAGGGATCTGGCGCGCAGAGCCAGAGTAGTGTGGGACAGGGGTCCGAGGCATCCGGTAGTAGGGTCGAGAGTTCATATGGTGATCGGGAGTGCCCGAAATGTCACCGTCGCCATTCCGGACAGTGTTTATCGGAGCAGCCACGTTGTTTCCGGTGCGGCCAGCGGGGCCACGCCGCTTCAGTTTGTACGGTGCCTGAGCCGTTATGTTTCAGATGTGGGAGGCCGGGGCATCGAGTCAGGGATTGTCCAGAGCCGGGGCCGGCAGTGAAGGGGGCTAGTTCTAGTGGAGCCAGGGCAGAGCCATCGTCATCCAGCCGCCGTGAGTCAGTTCCGAGAGGCCGTGGGCGAGTGTTTCAGGCGACTGCGGAGGAGGCACGGGATGCCACAGATGTAGTTTCGGGTACGTACATTCTTAACGGACTTCGAGCTCGTGTATTATTTGATTCCGGGGCAGATCGCTCCTATGTGTCTGTTATATTTTGCGCATATTTTAGTGTGTCTCCTTCTTCTTTATCTGTTCCGTTGGTTGTCGAGAGGGTTGATGGGAGTTCGATGTTAGTGAGTCGGGTTTATCGGGGCTGTGTGTTAGAGATAGATTCTCATCAGTTTGCGATCGATTTGCTGCCGATTGAGATCAGTAGCTTCGATGTGATTGTGGGTATGGACTGGTTGACTGCCAGACGTGCTGATATTCTGTGCGCTAAGAAGATCATCCGTATACCCATTTCTGACAGTGAGAGTGTGATTGTGTACGGGGAGCGCCGTAAGGGAGATATCGGGATAGTGTCAATGGCTAGGGCTCAGCGGTATGTGTCTAAGGGGTGCGAGACCTTCCTAGCTTATGTGAGTCAGGTTTATCGGGGCTGTGTGTTAGAGATAGATTCTCATCAGTTTGCGATCGATTTGCTGCCGATTGAGATCAGTAGCTTCGATGTGATTGTGGGTATGGACTGGTTGACTGCCAGACGGGCTGATATTCTGTGCGCTAAGAAGATCATCCGTATACCCATTTCTGACAGTGAGAGTGTGATTGTGTACGGGGAGCGCCGTAAGGGAGATATCGGGATAGTGTCAATGGCCAGGGCTCAGCGGTATGTGTCTAAGGGGTGCGAGACCTTCCTAGCTTATGTGGTTGACGCGAGGAAGGAAAAGAAGACCTTAGAGGATAGTCCGGTGATTCGTGAGTTCCCTGAGGTATTCCCAGAGGAGTTGCCTGGGTTACCGCCAGATCGCCAAGTAGAGTTCAGAATAGATCTTGTTCCCGGGGCGGTGCTGATTGCGAAGACAACTTATAGGCTGGCACCGACAGAGATGCGAGAGTTAATGTCTCAGTTGCAGGAGCTTCTAGATTGTGGATTCATCCGTCCAAGTTCGTCTCCATGGGGTGCGCCAGTGCTTTTCGTGAAAAAGAAGGACGGTAGCATGCGGATGTGTATCGACTATCGGGAGTTGAACAAAGTGACCGTGAAGAATCGCTATCCGCTTCCTCGTATCGATGACCTGTTCGATCAGCTCCAGGGTTCGAGTTACTTCTCCAAGATCGACTTGCGGTCGGGTTATCATCAGTTGAGGGTCAGAGACGAAGATGTGCCGAAGACCGCGTTTCGGACTCGTTATGGGCACTACAAGTTCCTTGTGATGCCGTTCGGTTTGACTAACGCACCCGCCGCTTTCATGGATTTGATGAATCGGGTGTGTAGAGCTACGTTGGATAGATTCGTGATCGTGTTCATCGATGATATCCTGATCTATTCGCGGAGTGTCGAAGACCATGACCAGCACCTCCGAGAGGTTTTATCTGTGCTGCGCAGGGAGAAACTGTACGCGAAGTTCTCCAAATGCGAATTTTGGCTTCGGGAAGTGCAGTTTTTGGGTCATGTGGTCAATGCCGAGGGTATAAAAGTGAATCCGATCAAGATTGAGGCGGTGATGAGCTGGGAACCTTCGAGATCGGTACCTGAAATTCGTAGTTTTCTAGGTCTCGCCGGGTATTATAGACGCTTCATCCAGGATTTCTCGAGGATTGTCTTGCCGTTGACGAGATTGACACGGCAGTCCGTTCCGTTTGAGTGGTCCGAGGAGCAGGAACGTGCATTTCGAGAGCTGAAGACCCGGTTATGTCAGGCTCCAGTGTTGGCCTTGCCGGAGGGTACCGATGATTTTGTAGTGTACTGTGATGCTTCGGGGTCGGGTCTGGGCTGTGTTCTGATGCAGCGGGGGAAAGTAATCGCATATGCCTCGCGCCAGCTGAAGACTTACGAGGAGAGCCATACTGTGCACGATTTAGAGCTAGACGCCATTGTGTTCGCGTTGAAGATTTGGCGTCATTATTCTAGTATGGATCTCGGTTCATCGTGTATACCGACCATAAGAGTCTTCAGTATCTGTTTAGCCTGAAGGATCTGAATATGCGACAGCGCCGTAGCCTTAAGTTGCTTAAGAACTACGATTGTGAGATTCAGTACCACCCGGGCCGGGCTAATGTGGTAGCTGACGCGCTGAGCCGTAGGGCATGCGGCCAGACTGTGATATCCAGGGCTTCGAGGCTTGAGATCACCTCGACATTGATCGATAGTCTGAGATTAGCGCAGCAGGAGGGCCTGTGGGGTGATAATGTGAAGCGAGAGTGTCTGACCGGACAGCTTGAGTCATTGATCAGGGACGATCGTGGGTTGTTTGTGTTCCATGATAGGGTCTGGGTCCCGAGGGTTGGGAATTTGCGGCAATTGATTCTTGATGAGTCGCATCGGTCGAGGCTATCTGTGCATCCGGGAAGTACTAAAATGTATCGTGATCTCCGTGACTTCTACTGGTGGCCGGGAATAAAAAGGGATGTGGGCCGATATGTCGAGCAGTGCATGACGTGTCTCAGGGTCAAAGTCGAGCATCAGAAGCCACACGGGCATCTGCAGCCATTAGAGATCCCCGAGTGGAAGTGGTACCATATTACGATGGATTTCATTGTGAGACTTCCACGCACGGTCCGCGGGAACGACATGATCTGGGTCATAGTGGATCGACTAACGAAGAGTGCGCACTTCTTAGCCGTTCGGGGTACTATCACTATGGATCAGTTAGCGAGGCTGTACATCAACGAGGTGGTATCACGGCATGGGATTCCGATGTCAATTACTTCGGACAGGGATACGCGGTTTACATCTCGGTTCTGGCAGAGTTTCCAGCGGGAATTGGGCACCAGGGTTCAGTTAAGCACGGTGTATAGACCGCAGACTGACGGGCAGACCGAGTGCACCAATCAGACCCTCGAGGATATGTTGCGGGCGTGTGCTATCGACTTCAGCGGCAATTGGGATGTGCATTTACCGTTGGTCGAGTTTGCGTATAATAACAGTTATCACGCCACGATTAAAATGGCTCCATTTGAGGCACTATATGGGCGTAAGTGCCTGACCCCAGTGTGTTGGGGCGAGGTCGGTGAGCGACCTATTAGCGGGCCGGAGCTACTCCAGGAGACCAGTGACAAGGTGGCCGTGATTCGGGAGCATATGAGGGTCGCCCAGAGCCGTCAGAAGAGCTATGTCGATCGCCGTCTGAAAGAGTTAGAGTTCAGTGTCGGGGACCGCGTCTTGCTAAAGGTGTCGCCGTGGAAGGGGGTTATTCGGTTCAGACATCGTGGGAAGCTGAGTCCGCGGTATATCGGGCCATTCGAGATCGTTGAGAGAGTCCGGGATCAGGCCTATCGACTGTGATTGCCTTCAGAGTTGGCTGGTGTTCACGATACGTTTCATGTGAGTCATCTCCGGAAGTGTCTGGCTACAGATGACCAATATGTGCCCCTATCCGAGATTACAGTCGACGATCAGCTGCGATATGTGGAGCAGCCCGAGGCCGTTACCGACCGAAAGATTAAGAAGTTGAGAAATAAAGAGATTGCCTTGGTACTCGTTCAGTGGAGACACCATAAGGGTACCAACGCTACCTGGGAGCCCGAGTCTGAGATGCGATCGAGATATCCTCACCTGTTCCAGAATTCGAGTTAGATTCCGGGACGGAATCTCTTTAAGAGGGGAGGATTTGTAACATCCGTCATTTCGACCTAGTACGTGGAATTATTTTAGTGGATAAATAATTTATTAATATTGGGTTGGTCCAATTATATCCCGTTTCGTGGATTGATACGTGTCGGGATTGGGGCTTGCGTGTCATCGGGTTATAATTTTAATGAACGGATTATATTTTTGGGATCGTGGGGTTAAATGGGTTAAATGGGTATGAATATTGAAAATGTGATATCGGGTTCGGGTTATTGGGTTCGGGACCGGGTTGAGATAAAGACGTATATATGAGCTTAGCTTCCTTTCTCCCTTATCCATTTGTGAGATAAGTCCTAAAGTGTTTGTGTGTGTTTTGGTGTGAAGACCTCCAGCAAGAATCCAATTTACATGCTCCCAATTAGGTGTGAAACCTTGGATTCCAGCTGATTACTTGCATCATCATCTTCTCCCTTGAGTTCTTGAAGGTATTGAGGTAATCACACTTGGATTTAGAGTTTAATTTGTGATATATGTTGAGTTCTTGTGGGAATTGGTTGTTGTGTGTAATATAGGAGTTATTATACTGGTTGTATGTGTTAATATGGGTCTGAAGCTGGATTGAGAGGAGTTGTGTACTCCTGGACAGCCATGAAAATCGCAGGGCAGTGCTGAGGGTTTCGCGATGTCGCGGCGCGACCATTAACTTGTTGGAGAAATCCGAAATTTGCCTAGTGAAATGAGTTTGGGTTGGTTCAGTGTCAGGATTGCTTGAATGGGTCTTGCATATGTTTGGGGCATTGTTTAGGGTTGTTTTGAATCGAGTTGAGTCGGGTTTCGGGTATCGGTCGGGTTTTGGTTTCGTGGGGGTTGTCGGGTCAAATTGAACTCGGGTCTTTGTGAGTATGTGATTGATATTATTCGAGATTGTGTTTGATTGGTGGGATATCTATATGTTACAGGGACTAGCGGAGCGCGAGCCGGATTTGATCAGGGCGTTCAGACTTCGGGGAACCAATCAGGTGAGTACTCGAGACTTTTCTAAACGCGCGTCGTCTCTACAATTTTAGTTGTGTTGCTATCTTGTGCGTGTTTATATATATGAGACAGGGACGTGAACCTCAGGTATACTCTATTTCTAATACGTGTTATGTATGAGATGTGAGATCAATCCAGGGGTCCGTGATGAGTTTTATACGGACGATAAGTCGCGAAGGGGAATCGCGCGGGTTGACTGTCCCTTACAGTCCTTGGGGCGTATATATACGGCAGGGCCCGTAGCCGGGTAGCTCCCGTGCTACGGGGTATTACCGACCATTGCTGTGTGCGATGTGTCCACCGGGGAGGGGTCCCCACAGGGCTATGTGTACTCCGATCTCATACTTGTGCTTTATACCTGAGATGTGTGTTGGGCTATCGGGACAGGGACAAGGACAAGGACAGGGATTGTGTGTTATGTGCTTATGTGCAGTGTCAACCCTCGTGTGCTCACGGGCTTTATAGCTCACGTATTCGAGTCTAACATGTTCAGGGAATCAGAAGGGATCTCAGCCGCAGCCGAGATAGATTTGAGGTTGTTCGAAGATTCGTGATAGTTCCATATCTTGTATAGAACAGTTTGTAATAGTTGTTTTGGGAATTGTGTAGCTAATGATCGGGATGATATGTTTGTTAATCTGGGATTAGGAATGTATTGACTGTGTTTGTCTTATGTGTTAAAGTTTTAAATCGACCGTAATCTGCATAATCTTATGACATGTGTATAATAGATCCGTTGCGTTATTGCCACTTATGAAATTATGTTGACGTGGCATTTTCGGGAACGGGAGGGGTGTTACAAATATAAATATTATTTTGAAACAAATATATATCATAATGATATTATTATTTATTATGACCTGTTAATTTTGTATAATTCTACACACACATGAATAGTAATTATTTTTTAAAATATTTTGAAGTTTTATTATATTATATTATAAGTAATAAGTTATTAGAGTATTAGGGTGCGTTTAGTTTCTGAAATTTTTCAAAATTTCCATCTTACTTTTCAACAAAAATGAAAACTTGTTTTCTTAACAACAATTCCATAAATTTTCATTTCACTTTTGAAAATATCATATTCTTTCTCTTACTTTTCTACTACCTATCCTATTTCCTTATAATACTCTCTTTCTCTCTCTTACTTTTCCATCACCTATTCTATTTATTATATTTTATCATCACTCATCTTATTTTTTCTTAAAACTAATACTTCATCATCTAAACAAGTTTTCACTTTTCTTAGAAACCCTCGTTTTTTTCTAAAAATAATAATGATATTATTATTTATTATGACCTGTTAATTTTGTATAATTCTACACACACATGAATAGTAATTATTTCTTGAAATATTTTAAAGTTTTATTATATTATATTATAAGTAATAAGTTATTAGAGTATTAGGGTGCGTTTAGTTTCCGAAATTTTTTAAAATTTCCATCTTACTTTTCAACAAAAATGAAAACTTGTTTTCTTAACAACAATTCCATAAATTTTCATTTCACTTTTGAAAATACCATTTTTCATATTTTTTTCTCAAACTTTTCTACTACCTACCCTATTTCCTTATAATACTCTCTTTCTCTCTCTTACTTTTCCATCACCTATTCTATTTATTATATTTTATAATCACCCATCTTATTTTTTCTTAAAACTAATACTTCATCATCTAAACAAGTTTTCACTTTTCTTAGAAACCCTCGTTTTTTTCTAAAAACTATAACCTGAAAACTGAAATTGAAAAATGATTAGTTTTCGTTAACTAAACGCAACCTTAGATTTTGTTGGATTTGATTTGATTTGAATTTAAAAGTATGTTATATTAGATATGGATAGATATAGGTTAAATTTATTTATTATTTTTAAAACTATAAATGTCACGTGTCGATTCATGGTGATGACACGTGGCTTCATGAGAGTTGAGTAAAGTTACTCTTTTAATAGTATATATATATATATATATATATATATATATATATATATATATATATATATATATATATATATATATAGATTTAGGTTCAAGTGAGTACCACTCATTATGCAGCGCACCAGAAGGTACCACCTTTAAAAGTAATTTCTTTGAAAATTTTTTTCATGAACATGTCTTAATTAACATTACACAGACCATATGTGAATTTCACGTAAATCCGAACACTCTAAGTGCATGAAAACACGCATCACATAAATGCACGTTCACATACATTCAAAATTATATAAGTGTGTGTTCACATCATTTTTTAGGAGCTAGGAGATGTGAATGTATGTGAAATTTACATATCATCTGTATAATGTTAATTAAAACACGTTTGTGAAAAAAAATTTCAAAAAAAATATTTTTAAGCGTGGTACCTTCTGGTGCGCTGCGTAACAGGTGGTACTCTCTCGAACCATATTCTATATATATATATATATATATATATATATATATATATATATATATATATATATATATATATAAGAGAATGAGAGTTCAATGGGAAACCAATATGCATTAGGAAACCACAATGAAACCAACATGTTGCATAAACATTCTGAAATGCATCAAAAAGATTATTCAAGGGCATTATTGGTATATTCAGTTTACATTAATTTAGTAAATTTGAAAATCATATTATAATACTATAAAGTCCTATAATTACTCCTACTTTCTGGTTTTGATAAGATTTATCAAATAAACAAAAAATAAAATAAAAACCAAAGCATACAATCATATGATTGAGTGCATCAATCTTCTGCGAGAACATAGAGATTTCTATTTTGTCTTGTTGCATGTTTATCATCTTGCCCATATGCTCAATCACACTCACGTGATAACCACTATTTACGTCATATGTATTTTTTATTCATATTTTAATGCATTACGTTACAAAAGATGTTTGGTAATGTAAATGGTGATACTTTTTATTCATATTTTAAAAGTTTGTTCCTTCCCAAGAAATATATAATCATTACTTTTATTTAAAAAATATTGAAACTTCCTAAACTTACCTTCGAAGCAAAAAAATTTACCATTTCGTGACAAATCACGAAACCAACCTCTTCTTCGGCGACCACTCATCTTCTCCGGCGACCACTCATTTTTACGGCGACTTGTCAACACCTCCGTAAAAAAACCTTCAACACACACTCGTCAAATTCCTTCCCCCCCCCCCCCCCCCTCTCGCTCACTCTCTTCACTTTCTCTCTCTAAAATGAGAGAGAGAAAAAGTCTCTATCTTTTTCATTTTCTTCATCTGGGTATCTCTAATGGCTACCTGGCTCTTATCAGATTGTGGGTTAAGACCACTTCCTTGATTTGAAGGAGGCCAAAAAATTTATAGTACATAAATCCCAACATATCAGATGGTAAGGTTGTGTTCTTTGATTTGAAGGACGAAAAGAGGAGGAAAAAAAAAAAGGAAGAAAAACAATGGGAATAGAAGTTACCTTTTAAAGTCGTGTGGGCTGCATGTGCCACTATGGGGAAGGAAATGGTAAGTTCCCTCACTCCTTTCTCAACACCAAAGTAAAGTCTTGGGAGGAAATTTCTTCAAAAGTTTCTTTAATTTCCGGCGCTAGAGAAAGTACTTGGAGCATGAAACACACCTTCCACCTTGTTCGTCGGAGAAGAGCGCCGTAGAAGATGAGAAGTCGCCGGACTCGATGGTTTCGTGACAAATCACGAAATAGTAAACAGGTAACTAAGGGAAAAAAGTTATTTTTTTTAAAAAAAAGTAATGATTACATTTTTATTAGGAATGAGCAAACTTTTAAAATATGAATAAAAATACCACCAGTTACGTTACCAAGCACCTTTTGTAACGTAATTCATTAAAATATGAATAAAAAGTACATATCACGTAAACATGGTAACGTAAAATGTAGCTATTTTGGTAAAATGAATATTTAATGGTTAAAATTTGATAAATGAGTGTGATATGTAACTATTTTAGTAATTATTACTATTTTAAAATATTAATTGTACAGTTAAATAGTTTAAAAATCAATTAAAATTTTGTATGTTAGATAATTTAATATTAAATTATTTGTAATTTTAAGTTAATGCGATATTTTGTATAGAAAACTTAAATACATTTTGAGTTTTAATATATTTATTTTTATATATTACATGTTACTTAAAAAATACATGTTATTAAAATTTGTTTATTTTTAATTTATTAAAATATTAATATATAGTTAATATTTTTTGTTGTAATTATTAAATTTATCATATTTTTTATATTTTCTAAATTCTTATATTAATCTATCAACTGAGAAAGAAAAAAAGTTAAATCATGTTGCAAGCGGCGGAGATGTTAGTAAAATTTAACAATGATGTTGAATCAATGGTGCAACAATGGTGCGTTTAGTTACAAAAAAGATCTAAAATTTTCATCTTATTTTTCTAAAAAAATGAAAACTTATTTACTTTACAACAATTTTATAAATGTCAAATGACCAAAAATAGTAACAAGTTTTGACATTTTTATCATTAACAGTAACATTATTTATTTTTTATTATATATAGTAACAACTTTTTATTATTCTATCAATAATAGTAATGGGTGACCTGCAAACTTGTGTAGCAGGTCACCAACAACTTTTCATTTATAAAAAATAGTAACAATTTTTTAAATTTTTATCAATAACAGTAACATATCAAATTAAACCAAGTTTTCTTATTTTTTAAGTTTTTTAAGATTTCATAAACACCAATTTCACTTTTTCCAAACGAAAAGACATTCTCTTTTTAGTTTTTCCCAACAAATAATATGAACTATTTTGGTTTTATAGTTTTTCGATCTAAATGAGTTGTAGTTTTTTTATATAAATAACTAAAAATAAAAATTGGTTGCAATGTTTTTCAAGCAGAAAAACTATAAACCACAATTATTCATAATTTTTTTAGTTGTTAAAAATTGTAACACCCCGTCTTTGAGAAATATTACGTGGATTTAATTTATTGGTTAATTAAATTATTAATATTGTGTTGGGGCAATGGTATGACGATTAGTGGATTGTTTTATAAGCTGCTAAATTATGAAAATTGGTTTAGCAAGTGTTTGCAAGTGGTTATGTATCGTTTTTATGGGTTGCAATATTTTTCATTCGGCAAAACTATAAACTGGAATACTTCATAATTTTTTTCGTTGTTAAAAACACAAAAATAATTGAGTTGCAATTATTTTGTACAAAAAATCAAAATGATTTATAGTTTTTTTGTAAAAAAATCTAAAACATGATTGGGTCATAGTTTTTCATTCGGGAAAGCTAAAAGTTGAATGATTTGTAATTAATTTTGTTTGAAATTTATTAAAAAGTCGAACAATTTATAATATTTTATACCGAATGAAAAAGTATTGCGACCCATTCATTTTTTAGTTTTTCAATGAATGGAAAAATTATGACTCATTGTGGTTTATAGTTTTCATAAATGAAAAATATTGAGACTTATTTTGATTTTTAAATAAAAAACTATGACCCATTTAGATTTGAAAAAACTAAAAAATGGAACGACTTGTATTATTTTGTTCGAAAAAACTAAGAAAAAGATGGTTCGTAGTTTTTTAGTTGGAGAAAACAAAATTTGAAATGATTTATAGCATTTTTTTCATTCATATTATATATAATTGTGAATAAATAATCGAATATTATTTATCTGTAAATATTTGTAATATAAAATTGGTTTATTTTGGTGTTTATGAAATATTAGAAACTTAATAAAATAAAAAAAATTATGTTTTAATTTGATATGTTAATATTATTGATAAAACTTTGAAAAGATGTTACCATTTTTTATAACTGAAAAGTTGGTGACCTGCTAAACAAGTTTCTAGGTCACCAATTACTATTATTGATAGAAAAATAAAAAGTTGTTACTATAAATGATAAAAAATAAATAATGTAACTATTAATGATAAAAATGTCAAAACTTGTTACTATTTTTGGTCATTTGCCATTTTATAAATTTTCATTGCACTTTTTTAAATACCAATTTTCATATTTTCTCTATAACTTTTCTGTTACCTTTTTTTTTGAACGGCAAACTATCATATTCCTATTCCTAAACTACTCCTTTACGCCCAAGACTTTTACTTTCTCCACCTAAATTTCAACTTGCCTCCGACGGGAGTCGAACCCGTGATCTCTCACTTACATAACACCCTCTTACCAAATGGGTTAATCCTCATTGGTACTTTTCTAATACCTACCCTATATTTCTTTATAATACTATCTTTCTCTCTGTTACTTTTCGAATCATCTATCCTATTATTCTTATTATATAATCCATATTATTTTTCTTAAAACCAAAACTTTAACTTTATCATATCTAAATAAGTTTTCACTTTCCATAGAAACCCTTGTTTTTCTTCTAAATCTATAACTTGAACACTAAAATTGAAAAATAACTAGTTTCCCCTAACTAAACGTGACCTTGCAATTCTACACTTCTACCCTTTGTTTATTTATCATCAAATGATGCCACAATGCAATGATGCAATGCTGCCATGATTTTGGATTTCATGTGTGCTATTTGATTAATATTCTTTTCTTTAATTCCAATATAATTTAATATTTGTATAACATAATATTTAATGTTTTATAAAAATTAAACATAATGCTATAATCAGTTACTTTATATCTACGAGGGTGTTTGGATTTACGTTTGAGAAAGTGCTGCAGCGTTTTGAAAACTAATAATCAGATAATAGCTGTAACAAAAAATGCTACAGGAAATGTAGTGTTTAGTTTAGCTTCTGCTGTTTGCTATCATAATTATCAAATAATCAGTTTTTAAAGTGTTTGGATTTACGTTTTTACTTGTAAAATGACCAATAATCATTTATTAAGCAAATAAGCTACATTTTTAACTTATGAAAAAGTGTGGAACTCTAAACGCAAATAATCACTTATTAAGGTAGGCAATCCAAACACTTTAAACTAATTATTTGCGTTATTGTAAGGTAATAAGCTAATAATCTGGTTCATAACGCAAAACCAAACACCCTAATATAAAATATATTATATTTAGAACCTTCTTTTTAAAAAAAAAACTTTTTTTTTGCGATATCTATTAGATTTTTTTTCCTTATATACGTTTGTGTTATTTTGTTGTTGTTTGTAATTTTAATTTATAGTAACATTACGTTAATAATGTTTAACTTTTTATCATTTCGTATTTATTAATGATTTTGTCTTATGCTTTTATGTTATTTATCGTTTTAATTTATTTTAACACTAGTTTATGTCTCACGTATCACGTGAATAAACCTTATTTATATAATAAAATGTATTTATTTTAAAAAAAAATTGTATTTATATTTTATCATTTATAGATTAATATATAATAGAGTGTATGTTTCTTTCAAAAAAATAATAAATCGATTTATTTTTTATGTTTATATAATAATAAGTTATTCTATCTAGTCTAATGAAATAAGAAGTTGATACGTGTTATTGTTCTCCTTCATTTCAAATAAAATTTTATTTCTTTTAATATTTATTTTAAATTATTAGAAAACACTAAATTTATTTATCTTATATTTATTTTATATTAAAATTAATAATGTTGTATTTATTTATTTATGTTTATAGATATTAGAAAAATTAATTGTGTTTATCTTTTATTTTATTTTATATTTTAAATAATAATGTTGTCTTTATCTTTTTTGGTGAAATATATTGATATTAAAAAAATTAATTGTATTTATATTAAAAATAAATAATAATATTGTATTTATCTTTTTTATTGAAATGTGGTAACCCCATGTGTCAAATTGTGTTATCCCTTATTATATGTATATATATAGATATTTTTTTAAATTCATAAGTTGTATTTATCTATTATTTTATAAATAAAAAAGTTGTATTTATCTTTTGTGGTGTAATGTGTTATCTATTATTTTAAAAATAAAAGATTGTATTTATCTTTTGTGGTGTAATGTGGAAGCGACAAGTGTCCATTTGATGTTCTCGTTTATTATATATATATAGATATATAGATTATGTTATTAATATTTATCAATATATGGTTTTCAACTTTAATGATGTTGTCTAATATTTGTATGTTATGGATTTTGATGTTTATTTCTTTATTAAAAATAATAGAGATTTTTAAACCTCACTGGCGGACACAAAAAAAAAATTTATGGGGGTCGGAATTTAATAGCTTTGAGAGTGTAAATGCTTGTGACTTCATTTTTTTTTAAATTTCAAACTTCCGGGTCGGTTTATCTCAATCATGTAATAAAACAAATACGTAAATAATACGTTTTTGATAACTTTCTTTTCAAAATCGATCCATATTGATATTGTCTAATGAAATAAAACAATTAAATAAATGTAACTTGATATTAACCATTTAAAAATCTTAACTCTTAATTATTAAATAAATAAATAATAGTCTAATCTATTAAACTAATAAATTCATATATCAATTATCATTATAAAAACAAAAGATAAAAAAAAAATTTTATACCTAACTGAGAGTTGAGAAGTGAGAAGACTAGAAGGGATCACTTTTCGTTTGACTGTTTGTGCTCAGCGGCGACACACACAACCAGACGGCCAAAGAGGCGCGATTGGGCTGCGGCGGTCGATTGGTGCGTTTTTTCTTTATCTATTTCGGTTCTTCCCAGTTCCCCTGGTCCCCTTTCTGTTTTCGTTTAAGACATGCGACCTGCACTTGGGCGCTGAGTGTTGAACCCTAATCCAAACCAAAGTCCTCCCTTCCCCTTTCTGTTTTCGTTTGGAAGCCCTACTGCAGAAACTAAATTTTTAACCAAACCCAAAAAATTATCGGGGTCGAAATTTTTTTAACCATATATATAACACGTAAAAAAAAAATTATCGGGGTCGTTTGACCCCTACCCCTAAAGGTTCGGTCCGCCCCTGCCTGCAATAACACAGAATATATATTTTATTTATTATTATATATCATATTATTTTATCTTAATTATATGTTAATAATGTTTAACTTTGTATGGTCCTTTTGCTAATTATGATCTATTTTTTTACATTTTGTATTTTGTATTTTTATGTGTTTAGAATATATGGTTTTTGAACCGGTCGTCGCAACGCACGAAGAAAATAACCTAAGTTATAAGACAATACTCAATTTTGAAATCTAAAAATTGGAAAACCAAAATGTGTTGACTCGTATGTTGACACGATTAAAACTCGAGATAAAAGTAAATGGGACTACACATTTTTTACATGAAAAATCTGTCAACATAAACATGATAGTTCAGAATATGATCTAGTTATTAGGACTGGAATTTTACATAGGAGATTAAATGTAAGAGTTATATGTTGAAAATACCAACAACTTTTTGTCTTTTTACCGATTATAGCAACATTATTTACTTTTTTATATTTTGTATTTTTATGTGTTTAGAGTATATAGTTTTTTGAACCGGTCGTCGCAACACATGAAGAAAATAACCTAAGTTAAAAAAACAATACTCAAATTTGAAATCAAAAAATTGGAAAGCCAAAAAGGGTTGACTCGAATGTTGACACGATTAAAACCCGAGATAAAAGTAAATGGGACTACACATTTTTTACATGAAAAATCTGTCAACATAAACATGATAGTTCAGAATATGATCTAGTTATTAGGACTAGAATTTTACATAGGAGATTAAATGTGATTAGGGATTAGGGTCGTCCCGTGAATTTTGGTGGCCCTGTACTACAATCACATAATAGGCTTTTAAAATGTGAAAATTTTTGAATTTATTTTTAAATTATTAGTTATTAGTGGTCTAGCAATTGCTATATACATAAAAAAACATTTAAAACAATGATATTAACACATGTTCATATAATTTGAACAAAATATTTAATTTCAAAATTATATTTATCTAAAAAGGCATTGCTATATGCTTATTTCTAATACTCATACATCCTCACACTCACATATTTTTTGTTAATGACATGAGACACAATAATTAAACTTAAGCATTCTTTAACTTTTCACCATTTTTTCCCATCACCTGTCAATGATGAGGCCCTGAGCGGTTGCACTTACTGCACACCCTATACGAATAAGGAGTCATACATTATTCATGCTTAATATTTTTTAGTACTCAGAAAACAACAAATTAAATTATGAGGCCCTATTGGCCATCAGGGTTTGCCCTGGTGGCCACCAAGTTTCCATAAGGGGCTTGGGAAAGGTTGTTACCCGGGTTCGATCCTCACTAGAGGCGGATTTTGGGGGGTTTTCCTTCAGGCGAACTAATCTAACTATGGAGATTAATCTAACTAAGAAATTGTGGTGGGGATCAAACCGGGATCTGTCGGCACTTGGGCCTAGGCGATAACCACCACACCAGCCGTTCAAAAAAAATTATTTTTATTTTTAATTTTTATTACAAAAAAAAATTCTCTATATGAAAAAACTACATATGTATGGTTGTATACCTTCTTCAAATCATCAAACCAATATATTCTATTAAAAGAGTAAAAATATGCCACTTGACACCTAACTAGAATGTCAATTGACATAACTTGGATATGACACGTGTAATAATTTACAAATTCTATGTTAAAATATAATTAAATTAATATTGAAAAAAAGTCTGTCTATTATCTCGATATTCTGTTTTAAATTGAAGGTTACAACTCATTCCTTCCTTAGCTTCTTATCCAAGCTTCTACAATTATTTTTCCTTTTTTGTTATTATTCAATTTTTACTTATGTATTTTACTTTTAGTTATCTGCTTTATATATTTTCAATATTTTTTTAGTAGTATAATAAAACTATTTTATTTGTTGTTTTTATAATATGTTTTTAAATTAATATAAAGATTAAAAAATCAATTATTTAACCATTTCGTATAATACACGAGTAATAAATTACTGATCCTTAAACACACAAAGTCAACTCTATCCATAATTCCATATCAATACAATCATGGGGCAATGGTTTCAACTTTCAAGTCAAAGTTCATAAATACTACTAGTCAAGTAGTCATGCTGTTTTGAAATCTTTTAGATGACATAATTCAAATGTTTTTGAATTTAAATGTGACATATTTATTAGACAAATCAAGAAATTTTTATTAAAACCATCAAAATTTTCAGCAAAAACAAAATAGTTTCTTCATCATCACATTGTCACACATAAAATTAAACATACTCCGTGAAAAAATTAAATGCAGTATAAACATTTCTAAAATATTTGTTTTTGAAATAAGATTAATAAGTAAATTAATAAAGAAAAAATTATTACATAAAAGAATAATATATTTTAGGTTGATTTTTATTCTGGTAACATAGTTTTAAATTGTGTAAAAAACTTACGTATAACTTCTAAATCATGTTAAAAATTTCATGTTAATGATTGTGGATGTGTCATTAAAAGTGTTAGTATAACATAATGTTACTAAAAGATACTTGTTTTTTTATATAAAATATTAAAATTTTTTTGTTTTTTCACACGATACTACTATAAGAGTAATGAGTATACTACTATACTTTTAGGATGGGCTGAGCGGCTTTGCCATATGGGTGGAGGCCGCTGGCCACACCATCCCCCTCTCGGCCCTACCATTTCTTCTTCCATTCTCGGCCTCTTAATCCCCAACGGGCTTCTCACTATCACTCTACATTTTTTCTCTTTCTCTCTCTAAATCAATGGGTAAAATAAGTATTGGAATAAAAATTGAGAAAAATGAGTATTTCCAACTTAGATCTGTGAGAAATATGAAGTGTGAAAATCTGACGTGACGCTGAAAAGTATGAAAAAATGAATTTTGGGAATGGAGTACTCCCTCACCCTAAGGTGGTTGTTGTTGGCTATTGGGACCACTTTTACTTGTTATACTCGTCTTCTCATATTAAATCACTTGTTTATTACCCGCGTATTACGCGGATATTTTTATTATATATATAATATAATAAATAAAAAGATAAATGATATAAATATTATTTTCTAAAGAAAAGTATATAAGGTGATATTATTATTTATTATAACCTATTAGTTTTGTATATTTCTAAATATATATGAAGAGTAATTATTTTCTTATATATTTTTTTAAACTTTTATTATATTATCTTATAATTAATAAGTTAATAGATTATTAGATTTTGTTTGATTTGATTTGATTTTGAATTTAAAAGTGGATTATATTAGATTTGGATAGATTTAATTAATAAGTTAGTAAAGTATTAGATTTTGTTTGATTAGATTTGATTTGAATTTAAAAGTGGATTATATTAGATTTGGATATATTTAGTTTAAATTTCTTTATTCTTTTTAAAATCTATAACTGTCACGTGTCGATTCATGGAATCATGGTGACGACACGTGACTTCACCAGAAATGAGTATAATTACTCCTTTAATAGTATGAATAGATAGGGTTCATCATGACATATTTATATATTTGTTTAATTTATTTAAGTAGTGCATCATTAGAAAAAATATAGAATCATTGTGTAACGATTATGTTTAAAAAAGAAAATAGGAGGTCCATTGAGATTATTGTGGGTCCATTTAGACTCCCTCTAATTGTATAATATGTTTAAATACTTATTATTATTATTATTATTAAAATTTGTTACTTAGTATTATAATATATTTAAATTAATTAAGTTATAATATATTGAAGTAAAGTTATTGTAACAAATAAAAAGTTTTGTTTAAACGTTTTTCCAAAAATATATCTTATAAAAAACTAAAATTAAAAAAAATGAAATTTTAAGAAACTAAAATTAAGAAAACGTAACGTTGTTTAAAAGTGTTTTGAAAAAAGTTTTTTAATAGTTTAAAATAAAAGGTTTTTAAACAATTTAAGAATAAGTGTTTTAACATTTTTTAAATAAAGTTTAATATTGTAGAGTGTAGACATTTTAACATTTCTACATTTTGAACAAAGTTTAACATTTTGAACATTTTTTTTAAAATAAAAGGTTTTGAACCTTTTTTCTAAACATTTTTCAAAAAAGTTTATAAGTTTAATATTTTAACATTTGTTTGAAATAAAAAGTTTTAAACATTCGTTTAAATAAATGTTTACCATTTTTTGTGCAAGACAATTACTTTCAAAAGGAAAATTTTATAAACTTTTAAATTAAAGATTTCGTTTACGTCAATCAAATCAAAGATTTCGTTCACGTTAAAATTACTAAACTAACCATCTACTGATAAATCTTTACTTCAAATTTCTTATCTTTTATGTTTTTAATAAATTAAGAGCGTAAAACATAACTTTATTTAACTTTTTGGGTGACAATGTAATTATGTTTTCTTACATATATTGAAATCGGTCGATGGCTACTTCTTAGTTGTCATTATGTGAAAGATTGATTTAAAAGTAAGGTAGCCGATGACTATTTCTATACGAAATGGACGTAGTCATGATCGTAATGCTTTTGGTGGTTGACTGTGTATAGTACTCGTATATGTTAAAGTCCATTCAAACAAACGAGTTGACGACTAAAAGTCATAAATTTTATATAATTCTAAAATTTTTTTCAAAGAACAATTTGTTTAATACACCGTTTTTTTTTCATTTTTTAAAAAAATTATGTTCAATCTTAATTTTTTTACAATGGATCAATTTGGGTCAAAATTGACACCCTAACCAAATGCACCTCATGGTAATCATTCCATGTGATATTTGATTGTAAAGATTCTTCTGAATATTATTTGTAATTATTAATTTCTTTATTTTGTTGCATTGTATGTTGCTAGCAGTTTTTCTTTAATTATTTTGTTGCATTTTCATAAATTATTATTGACGACAACTTTAAAAGGTGGTGGTTTTTTATTTTTTTGTCGACCTAGTTTATGTATATGTTTTATTTATAAGTATAAGTATATATTTTTTATTACGTCTGAAATAAAATTTTCACAAAAGATAATTATCCATATGCATTTTTTTTTTTCAAAAATCGTTCGAAATAGTAAAAGAGGATGTGTTAGTTTTTTGCAACCAACATTCACAAGTTTTGACACAATTTATGTGTTTATTAATGGTTTAAACATGTAAAGAAAAATTAATAATAATATATAGAATTAGAGATTTACATAAATGAAACATATAATAATATAAAAACTAGAATTAATCATAAGGAAAAAGGCTATAAAAAAGAAAGTAAGGAAAATAAAACATTTCAAATAAATATAATAGCAATAATAATATAAGAATTAAAAAATGGTCAAATAAATAAAACCAATTTAATAAAAAAATGTCACGTCTTAAGAGGATGTGAAGATTAGTATTAAGATCGAGGGTACGAATAAAATGTTTCTGCCATAATCATAATACACTTGTATAAAATATGTTACTTTTATATCTAATTTTTTCAATAATAAGCCAAAAAATCATTTTTTTATTCGGATATATTTCATCTTTTTAAAGAAAATAAAAATAAAAAGCAAAATAAAAAGAAAAATAAAA
Source organism: Centrapalus pauciflorus (assembly GCA_020465985.1). NCBI lineage: Eukaryota > Viridiplantae > Streptophyta > Magnoliopsida > Asterales > Asteraceae > Centrapalus > Centrapalus pauciflorus. Next base: position 43,631 of record JAANYP010002638.1, read on the forward strand.
AGAAAAGAATGAAACATCAGAAGTCCACATCGGAATAAAGGAAAAGAAACCTTAAATATTCTAAAATATACATGACAGGTAGCTTTGACCAATAAACCCTGAAAAATTAATAATGTTTTTAATTAACCAAAATTCTTTATCATCATATTAAAAATATATTTAAAATTATTAAATACTAAATAATACTCAAGAACATTTCATTAAATTTATACCACTTATAAAATTAGAAATTAATTTATTTTTATATTCAATAAAGATTAAATTTTTTAAAGAAAGGTAGGTTTCATGATGGCATTTATTTATTTATTTTATAAGGTGGATATTAAATCATTCACGGTATCCAATAAAGAAGGGTTCATACTTCATCGTCTTGTGAATATGAAAAAAATAAAAAATAGAAAAATAAAAAACTGAAATAAATCTACAGTCTCAGTCACGCTGTTTAATTGTAATCGAAATTTTCTTCACCCATTTTTAGTCTTATTGTGTATGATTACATATATAATCGAATCTTGGTTAACCTCCGATTAAAAATGTCGGCCCCTCATCTCTCATGCGGCCCAAAAACGGCCGTCTTTACCAATGGCTACGGTACACCCACGACCTCATACCCTTCACCAGAAGCTTCTTATGAAGAAATCACTCAAAACCCTCAATTTTTCTTGGATAAACTTCAAATATTTCACTCGGTTTTCGGTACCAAGTTCAAGTAAGTACACACACTTTCTTTATTGTCTACCTTCTTTTGATTTTAATAATATTTTTTTCTTGCATTTTTGATAATTTTGTTTCATACCCATCTTCCCAATATTCGCTTTTCTTGAATGGTGAGGAAAAAGATTTGATTTTTGTTTTGTAGATACCTCTGATCATGGACTCTGTGTGTGTGGGTGTGTGTGTTTTGGGAGTTTTTTTTTGCATGTGTGCATCTTTTTGATGATGGTGGAAAGCCTTCTAATTTGGGGAAAATCAAATTGGAAGGGTTTTGAAGCATTTAGTTTAGGTTAATTGGCATTTACGTTTGTTATCGGAGAGTTTTCTGACATTTATATGCGAAGTGTTAGGCCAAATTTAGGTTTGATCGCTATAAAAAGTTGAAAATTTTGAATATCCCGTTTATTAATTAGTGATTTGTTGTGTAAATTACCAATCTTTTTAGCATAAAAGGCCAAGTGTAAGATAATCTTTTTAGGCGTTTTGTTGTGTAAACTCCCAATCTTTTATCTCAACTTAAGTAGGGTTGGCTATAAACTAATGATTAGGGTCTGATAGAAAAATTATAAACAGGCGAAATCATTGGGTAAAGAGCTGGTCTACTCGAATTAATAGGTTTTGATGTGTATGGCTAATTATGTTACCGGCCATGCTAAAGTCTTGGTCGCTTACGGAGTGTTTTACCTTTTTACTTAGTTTGATAACCCCTGTGCATCATATTCTAGATCCAAAATGTGGCATGTTTGCATACCGAGTTAGGTGAGGAATGGATCATAGAAAGGGAATGAAAGCGATGGAGAAAAAACAGTACAACAAATTGGGGTCTGCTAAGTGCTATTTTTTATTATTATCAAACTTAAAAAGAATATGGTGTTTATGCAGATTGATGATATAATATGTTCGCGTGTTACTTGATGTGTTGGAAACATTCTAATACTTATGAAAGTTATTTAATCGGTGCTCTCATTGGGAAAGAGAAAAATATGACAAACTAAGCTAAAATTCAAAATAATCAAAGGCAAAGTTCTTCGTGTCAGAATAATTTAAATGAAAATATCATTAGGTGTGTGTGTTCTGAGAAACACCTAATCTTGAATAACTCACATCTCCTTTTAGGGGTTTGTCAATCTCTCAATGTGTTGTGTTATGTTCTTATTAAATTGTTGTCCTTTTATGAGCATTTGTTTGCACTTAGCTTAATTTGACCTTGAAAGTCATGACTCTGTTTCTATTGAGTGTCATATACTCACATGAAGGGGCATACAGATCAAGACTCAGTAATTCTTGACTTTATGAAAGTGAGTAAGTGACTCATTTTAGAATGGACCAAATCAAGGATCCATATCGGGAGACATTGTATCCGTCCTTTGTTGTTGTTTCGTGACATTAATCTTGACTTTATGTTCTTTTGACCCCTCATGTTGGACTTTTTGAAGATGGGTTCTCAATTATCTTTTGCATTTTATTGGATAAATCTAGTCCTTCAACCTTTTTTTTTTGGGATATGCATTTGCAAGAATTAGGATCGGTGTACTTGTAAACGAAAGAAGATTTAGATACCATCATCTGATCATCATGTGACAACATACCCTTAATATGGAAAAGACCTCTTGATTTTAGCCTAAGAAACAGCTGAGTTGGTTAAATGGGTCAACTTCAACTTGTCTAAAACAATGGTGTTTTGAATGTGGATTCAAATGTTCTTTTAATGGGAAGTGTGATAACGTTTCTTCATGAAATGCATGTTCTCTTTTAGTATTGCATGTTTTCTTGCAGTCTTGCACAAGTCCAATGGGCTTCCTTGGTTCTATTTTTGTATATTGGAATCACTCGAGCAAAGCATCTAACTATCCCAATAACCTTTAAATCAAATAAAGTTTGAACAAAAAGTCATTGGTAGTCACCGCTAAGGAGTAAGGACTTGTTAGAGACTCAAAATTGTAATTCACAACCAATGTGTGATGGAACGTCATAAACTTTAAAAACGTAAATTTTTGACATTCTCGTGTGGAGCACATGGATTACAAACCGATCCTTGAAGGTTATATATAGGTCATTGTTAAGGATTTATAATGGACATAGTTCTAACTCAAGACCGTTAGGCTATTTCCCACATGGAAATTCCTAGTGTTCTCTTCAACCGTCTCACCCTAATGACACTCAATAAACCCTAATCAACCATATCAATTATAGAGTAAGCCAATTATGGACATAATTTCATCAACTCGACTATAAATAAACCAAAGAAGATCCAAAGCCAATGAGGCTAACATAGATTTAAGAGCTCCACCACCAATACCTCAAGAAGGCTACCGCTCTGATACCATCTTCAACGTATTCAAATGAATTTATTACATCAATAACCTTCAAATCTACTAAAACCATGGTAGAAACTTATTGGCAGCCTGCTAGTAGAACTATTAAGTCCTCGTGATGGTAGTCTAGTGGTTGGGGACATTAAATCTATAATGGAGGTTCAGGGTTCAAATCCTGCACATGTTCTTTAACTATTGGTTACGCGATTTACCTCCTTCATGTTGGCCATGGGGTCGGTCGGTGGGGGCCCCAGAGGGTGGGTTACCCTTTTGTTATTAGAACTATTAAAAGGGTCACAATTCTAATCACAAACCATGTGGGATGTGATGATACATATATAATCGATGAAGCATAGTTATACATCTATAAGAATGTTGTTTTTCGATGTTGCTCTTATTTTGTTGGTCATATCGTAAGATCTTATTGATTTTTTTTTCTTGTGTGTATTAGGATCCCTATTATTGGAGGAAGGTCTTTAGATCTTCACCGGCTATTTATAGAGGTTACATCACGTGGTGGCATCGAAAAGGTATAACTTTTTAGGGCGCATGCGGTAGAGTGGAATCATAACGACATTCTTTCTTTGTGAATTTCGAGTGGAATATTGAACGATAATTTCTCACAATGGCATGCATTGTCTGTAAATTATACAGATTGTGAGTGACCGAAGATGGAAGGAAGTCATGGCTGTATTCAAATTTGGTCCTACGATCACCAATGCGTCATTTGTCTTGCGCAAGTACTATTTATCGTTGCTTTATCATTTTGAGCAGGTTTATTATTTCCGCAAGAAAACCCCCACGATCCTTCCTGCCGGTACGTCTTTCTTGAACGATGCTTGATCTTATATAACGTTTGAAATTATTTATATTGAGTGTATTATGACGTTAACGCTATTCCCAACAGACGCTACAAGCAGGCTCTCCGATGGATCAGGCTCGGGTTCCATCAAGAATTTGTTTTCTGGTCAGATTATAATGTGATTCATTTATTTCTTCTATCCCAGGAAAAAGTAATGTTTTCTCCCCAACATCTTTGGTTGGCCATATATAATTACCAAATTAATAAGGCACAAATTTGTAGGAAGTAGCAATGTACTTTCCTCCATTTTTACAGATGTTAATGTACTTGCAATTTTACCTTCAATAGCAATCTACTTAGACTTTTACCTTTCTTTCATTTACTGATGTAAGCAATGTACTTGGATTATAAACAAATGTAAGTAGCTTGCTATGTGGGGTAAAAGTGTAAAACCGTAAAACTTATAAGTGCATTGCTTATATTGGTAAAAGGTTTAAAGTCCGTTGCTATTTCTTGCAATTTTCCCTTGTTTTAAATACCCTTAAATAATGACCAAATAGGCTTAACTTATCAATTCTTAGCAATCTGGTGATGGACAAGTAAACAATTATGAATTAGAAAGTTACCAAAAACCAAGAAGAGAAGGAAACACTTGACGTTTTGATAACGTGTTATTGAAACGATGGTGGTTTCAGGTTTTTTTATTTATGTGGGTGCAGGACGTCGAACTGTTGAGGTTGGCGGACAAGTAAGCGGAACCATAGATAAAAGATTTGATCATGGTTATTTAGTTACCGTCGATATGGGATCCGAGAAGCTGTCAGGCTTTCTGTATCATCTGCCACCCGATTCTCCGGCTCCTTCTCATGGGACCCACGATATGTATCAGCTTGCGATTAGGGAACCTTCACCCGAGACAGAAACGAGTGGCTATGATGTGTTTTTCACCGAGCATTATATCAGGTTGAAGCCTTTGTACCATGGACAAGAGAATGTTATCCGTAAAAGAATTCAAGTTTTATGGAGTACTCTGACCGAAGAGGAGAAACAGGTGAATCCCCGACTATATCTAAACTGAGATTGTGTCTATTTTCTTTGTTTTTGATAAAAAAGAAACGGTCTTTATGTTTCTTGGAGTAGGTTATTTTCATAGAAGGGAAATCAACTTTAGAGTTTTTCTCATTTAAAGTAACAAACTTTAAATTTGTCAATTTAAGGTAACACACTTTTATTTTTTCTACGTTGGGTAACTGGTTTTTTTTAAGTGTGTATGTAGTACGTTTGACATAGACGTGTAAACAGGCACTTTCTGTATCAGTCGCCGAGTAAAATAAGAATAATTAAAAGTTGGTTAACTTAAACAAGAAAAAGTTTGAAAGTTTGTTACATTAAATAGACAAAATTTAAAGTTTGTTACCTTAGATAGAACTTTTTAAAAGTTTGATTCTTTTTATTAGGACAAAAAAGGTTGATTACCTTAAAATATAAAAATGATAAAGTTTGTTCCCTTTTAATGAAATTAACCCTTCTTGGAGCTAATTTGGTTGTGCTGATGTTGGATTGTAGCTGTATCAAGAAAAGGGCTCGAGAGGTAACGAAAGATAGGGCGATTAAAAGACTGCGTTTTGCATCTAGATAGCGTGTGTAGGTTGCGGGCAATCTTCTTTCTCGTTCTCTTTTGTAGACTCTTGTTTTTGTTGTTGTACTTTGTTTTCGTTTTTTGCCCCATCCGGTTTGTTGTAGTTTAGCATCGACGAAGAAAGTTTCTTTTCTTCGATCATGATGCACGAAATTTGTCAAGAAAGTTTCATGGGTTTTTTTTTTTTCGATTAAGTTTTTTTAACGTCTACTATACCGAATCTATGTAGTGATATCATCCTTTAGCTGATGCACTAGTCTTAGACTCTTAGGTGATATATTGTTTATCTTTTAATAGATTCATTAACCTGTTTAACTTTTAAATGAATCACACGGTTCCATTAAAAAATAAACAAATAATATCTGGTAAAAAGTAAAAACTGATGATGTTGGTTGGTTTATTTGGTTTGATATCCTTAACTCACTCTGGTCGTCGAGTCGAGTCAAACGTGTTGACTCGACCAGGTTTGCAGTTTGCAGCCATGCCGTCAGAATTATATATAAGTTTTTGTTCATCAATAAGTAGAGTTTTGAAGTCAAATTTCTACCAAGATTCAGTAATTCTTGAATGTTGGTGGCTTCCTTCAAATTTCAAATTGAAATCGTCATGGTGAAATTCAGTCAAACATAAGAATTCTTGAAACTTTGACCCATTCTCTTTGGCTAAAATGGGGTGCGTTTAGTTAAATTGTTTTTGGTAAAGTTTTTATTGAAAACAAGAGATTTTTAAAATCAGGAATCACTGAAATTATTATTTGATGTTTTCAGTTTGTGTTTCTTATAAGTATATCTTGAAAACATCTTTTTTGCTGTATTTTGTTTGTGATTATATGTTTTCAGTTCATTCAATCGATATGGTCAAATAAGAAGAAGCAAAAATCGTGAAGCAACAAGAAATCAAATCTATCTTCGAACACAAATTAGATCTATCTTCTGTCTAAGAATCAATCTATCTTTGAACACAAACTCAAGCTAAGAAATTAGATCTATATTGCAAACACTCCATTCAAACATATCCCCATTGAACTCAATCGATCTTGTCTCCAAACCAAGGTTGTCAAGATCAAGATTATACCTATGATCGTTTCCGTCTGTGTAATATGGGATCAAAGGATCAAATCGGGATTGTAAGTTCCTACTACAAAATCACTACTTTTTAATTTTTTTTTCCTAGGCACTATAGTTTATAATTTTATATCATAAATTAATTATAAAACACTTCAAATATATAGTTATTTACATATTAAATTGAGAAACAATGTGTGTTTATGTTACGAATGTTTATGATGATCCAGAAAAAGTCAACCAATCATACATCTTACAACTTGACTCTCTATCTTAATAGTTGAAATAGTTGGATACTGTTAGAAACCCGGTTAAAAGGGTCCGGACTGAGTAAAAGGTAGGATTGCATTGGTGACCGATTTTACGATCTCACGACCGATCCTATGTCCGATCTTGCTACAAAACGATCCTAGATCGATCCTGCTCAAAATTAATTGGTGGGAACATAGGATCGACCGATCCTTAACAACTATGATTTAGTCTTTTTGTTACTTATCACTGGTTGACTAGGTTATAGGGAAAAAAATATGATTTTATAATTTAGGCTTTATAAATGAAAAAACCGTCATATTTCATTATTTTGTGGGTTTAGTCCTCGAGAATTTTTTTTTTCCATCTAAACCCTTTATAATTTATAGAATCCAGTGTTTAAACAAACAATTATATCCGGTTAATTGGGGTTCTTTGTGGAAAATATTTTATGAATAAACCTATTAATTGGTAAAAATATAATGAATTTTCACCTTAAATTGAAATGTCATGACATTTTTAGTTCTTTTAACGCCGACCATTTGGATCCCTCTGAAACTTTTGTATGCTCATATTTCTATTTCAATACCTTAATAACCACTTCTTACTAAAAGAAAAAGAAAAGAAGGTAAGACGGAGAGGGTTGCACTGGTTTTGCAACGTCATACCGATCTGGACCAAAATTGTTAGTCGTTAGAAGGGCAGGATGACGTTCTCCTCTGGTACTGATGACACACTGGCATCCCGTCGATACCGTGGGATAACCATACCGTTTGTCTAAAAGAATTTGTGAGATTTGTGAGAGAAGTGAAGAACAATCCTATTCCTATGTCACATGGCAAATGCCAAATAATAATTTCTTCATCACATGGCAATTTATGAAAAATCTTTTTTTATTCCCTACTTTTTCTTTCTTTTTCTTTTTATTTTCATATGTTTGCATTTTCCTATAAAAGTGCCTTTCTTTATATATTTATTTCTAATAAATTTTTAATTTTATTATCATTTTTAAATTTTTAATTCTTTGATCATTTTTCGTTCTTTAATTTCAAATAAGTTCAAAAACTTTATTTCAAATATAATTGTAAACAAACATATAATCATAAAATTATTAGAATGTTGTTCATGACACATGATAAACGAGGTTATGGTTAACCCATGATTAAGGCTGGTACTGAGTAATTTTATGTCCTGGACGAGATAAAAAAACAAGAAAGAATTTTTATACTCCTTCTAAACTTCATAATATCATATATACCCAATTTTAATTATTAAACTAGTTTATAACCCACGTATTACGTTGATATTTTAATTAAATTTATTTATATAATATGTATATGAGTAAAAATAAAAACATACAAAAATAATAATTGTGTTTATTTTTTAATTATTTACAAATTAAAAAATAGAGTATATTTATTTTTTTTAAAAATATTAAATTGTATTTATCTTTTATTTTTTATAAGTTGTAATTATCTTTTTAGTGAGCGTAGAGGTGACACGTGACATTTGATGTTTTCCTTTATTATACATAATAATAATAATTTCCAAAACTAATTCAAATTTTACATTTGGATCTAATTATAATTATTATGGATAATAATGATAAATATTTATTTTAGGTAAACATTAGTTTTAAATGTTACAAAATCTAATTTATTACTAATTAATTAATGAAAAAAATAAAGTCAAAATTTAATGCAATTAAGTTAAGGTGTTAAATTTGGAAAAAGAGGTGGAAAAATAAAATTTTCTTGTATTGTAAAATTGACATATGACATGAATTGTTTTGTTTTATTATAATATATAGGTTAATCAACCCATGTATTACATGGGTTGATTTAGAAAATACAAATTTTTTTTATATTTTAATAAATTCTTATAAAATTTATATATAATTAAAATAAAAAAAAATTGAAAGCTAGTTAAATTAAAGATAACGAAATACTTAGTTGTTTGATATTAAATAAAAAAATATTACTATATTGTATTATTAAAAACAGATAATATGTGTTTGCAAAAAAATGTTCTTTTTTTAATTTTTATTAACTTCAAATATGAAATTCGATGTAAGAAAGAAAAAACTTCAATTATGTGAATGTGTATATATTTTGAAAATGATAAAACATAAAAATGGAATATCTGAAAATCAACAATCAAAATTTATTATATTCACAATTGAAGTTTTATCAATTAAATTTTAAATATTGTTAGCAAAATAATTAACAAAAATTTTTATCTTTATTTACTACACTTCTACATTTATATCCAAATTTTTACATTTGAATTTAATTATGATCATTAAGGATAATAATGACACATATTTATTTTAGGTAAATATTAATTTAATACTAATTCATTAATGAAAAAATTAAAATCAAAATTTAATGTAATTAAGTTAATGTAGTAAATTTGGTAAATGATATAAAAAATGACATATGTATAATTATTTTTTTAATTAAGGGTATAAGAGACATTTCATAAATAATTATGAGTTGTCATTAATCTGGACCATTGATTTCCTTCCATCAAATGGTCCAGGAAACTCCAAGTGGTTTTCTTATTTTATATAGTATAGATATCACATATATGTATCTTAAACGACATTAATATCATATATACTCAAATTTGTTAATTTAATTATTTTTATAACATTTAAAACACATAATTATTAATCAATGACCATTATACCCTTATTTATTTATTCTTTCAACTAAACTTTAAAATATTATATCCCTCTTAATAATATTATATAATTTATTTTTGTAAACTTTAAAATATAAATTATTCATACTAAAATAAATTAACCTGAACAATATAATCATAGAAAAACTTAGGTTTTTCCCATAGTTTACCTACAAAATTACTATACATAGGTTTTATGAGACAAATAAGAAATATATAAATAATCTCGGTTCAATGACAAAATAAAAAAAAGTTGTTTTTTATGTTTTTGCTCATTTGATTTCGAGTCGTATCATCTTAATATATTTTCTTATTTGTTTTTTTTCCTACAGTTTTCTATATACAATTAACTAATTACATATTATGTTATTTCTTTTCTTTTTGAATTTTATAGTTGTATTGCATTTTGTTTTTTTAATTTAGTATATATTTTTTATTTTCTATATACATTTGTTTCTATTTTCAAGTTTGCTTTCGTTTTATAATTATTCCTTTTTAGTTTACTTTTTTTTGGTTTTATATTTAATCTAGTATTTGAGTTATTACTTGTTATCCGATATTATCAGTTGTGTATATTTTTGTTAACGTCTCAATGATAATATATATATATATATATATATATATATATATATATATGTATATATGTATATATATATATATATATATATAGAATCAGGTTCATCAGCGTACCCAGCGTACCCTAATGTGAATGATCATTCACATATATTATTTTTGAATAGACATGTATAAGACAACATTATAAGACTTTTTTTCAAAAGAAGCAACATCATAGATCTTGTGAATGGTAACCATTCACATGGTGTGAAATGTTGAATGGTGTGAATGACCATTCACATGGATGACCATTCATATAAATATGCATTGAGCATTCACATAATTTTTAAGGACACAGAAAGTGTGAATGTATGTGAAATTCATATATCATGCGTATAACATTAAATTAAACATAGTTATGAGAAAAAAATTTAAAAAAAAGTTTTCTAAGGTTGGTACATTCGGGTGCACTTGATTTCGAGAGGTACCTTTTTGAACCTGAATATATATATATATATATATATATATATATATATATATATATATATATATATATATATATATATATATATATGTGTGTGTGTGTGTATATATATATATATACACACACACACACACACACACACACACACACACACACACAACATAATTTATTTATTAATTAACTGGTAACGAGAAAATATTTTAATATTAAAATTACCGGATGAAATTTGTAGATTATTACTAAATAAATTTATTTTATCATAATATAGTGTTATTTTCATTAATAAAGAAATCATTTTTTTTAGACAAATCAAAGTTTAGCAATAATTAGCTTATTATTATTAATTTGTTTTAAGAGAAAATTTATATGGTAAAAGTTTTACAAATTAAATTATATATAATTAATATGCGGGATATACTATTAAGAAATAATTTAATTGGGTAAATATGATATTATAAAGTTTAGTTAAAAGGATAAATAAATAAGGATATGATGATCATTAATTAATAAGTAATATTAATTATAGTTTTTAAAATAATTAATTAATGAATTTGTGTATAATTGATATTAATGATGTTTAAGAGGGATATATGTGATATTTTGAAGCTTAGTTGAAAGAAGAAATAAGTAATGGTATAATTGTCATTCGTTAATAGACAAAATTATTTATGTTTTTTTAAATATTACAAAATAATTAAAGGGTATATATGATATTTAAGAGGGATATATGTAATATTAATAATTAAAATTGAGTATATATGATATTGTGAGTTTAGGAGAGTTATATATGATATTAGAATTTTAAGTTGGATATATATATGATATTATGAAGTTTAGAAATGGTATATATGAAATTCTCCCAAAAAATAATGCCTTTTAAAAGAATGTAAACATACAACATATTATTTTTAAAGGAGTTTGGAACCTAGTCAAGCTAGGCAGCTCATCCTCACACCGATTATTATCAAATATATAAAATCCAGATACAAGTTTTAGAATTATTATATCACCTAAAACGATGTCTTCGTGCGTTTCTGAAAGCAAAAATGTCAATTATCTTGTCATAATCGACGTTTTCAAAAAAATATATTTTCAATGCTAAATATTGCTAAACTGTTCAACCTATCTTGACTCATCATAGTTCGTAAATAAGACTTTAACAACTTTAACTTTGAGAAACTCCTTTCGGCAATTGCTGCGGTGACTAGTACGGTCAACAAAATGATATAAACGATTAAAGTATTTGGAAACATGTCCATCTTCCTTGTAAACTCCATGATCTGAATCGATGTCCATGGTCTTTCTCCCTCATGTGCTTCTTTCGGCAACATTACTTGTAAAATTTGCAACTCCACAAACAAATCTTTCCCATCAATATCTAAATGTTTATCATTTGTCAAAGCAGATTCGAGATTCAAACAACACTCTTTCAAGATATCGTCATTTAAGTAAACTAATTTCGATGCATCAAACATGAAACCAAAAATAGATTCAAAATATTTTATTTGTTCAAATCTACTTTTTAATTGTAAAGGTGTCATATCAACTAAAACAAGAAAGTAGTCTATTCTAAACTTTTCTTTAACAGATTGTTCTTCTCTTTCAGTATTTGGAATCTCATCAAATTGTTTTTTCTAACATAAGAACGTTGTATAGGAAACTCGGGTTCAACTCCCGTTGTTTTGTAATTTCTTTAGCATTAATAATAACAGAGTCAAACCCAATTTCCTTATATTTTTCTAAAAAACTAACAAGTCCTTCTAAATTATTTACCACAACATCGAGAAACATATCTTTGCATTGTAACTTCTTATTTACTAGATTGATTTTAAACAAAATCTCATGCAAAATAACCAAACTTAGAATAAACTCAAAACTTGAAAATTCACCATTTACTAACGATTGTGCATCTCTACAAACTTTTACAATATCACTTACTTGAGCTAACTTGATTAATGCTTCTTTTATTTGAGAAATATATATTTTTATAGCTTTGACACTTTCTATGTGACTTTCTCACCGAGTTGTAGACAAATATTTCAAAGTCAAATCATCAATATACTCAAGTAAAACACTCCACCGTTTTGTAGAATTAACAAAAACATTGTATATAGTTTGACATGTCTCAAAAAAAGTTTTTGCTTTGTGACAAGAATTATCCATATTACACAAAACCAAATTAAGACTATGACAACCACATGACATGTAAAAAGCTCTTGGGTTTATATCAAGCAATTTTTTTTTGCACAGCTTGGTGTTTTTCCTTCATGTTAGATCCATTATCATACCCTTGCACTTCACATGATTAATATCTAAATCAAGAGATTTTAAAACATTTTGTAAAACATTGAAAAGACCTAAACCTGATGTTTCTTGTACGACCAAAAATTCTAGAAAATACTCCTCCACTTTTATAGAGGGACTTGATATATCAACACATCTTATTATTAATGTCATTTGTTCTTTGTGACTTGCATCAGAAGTACAATCAAGAATCACTGAAAAATAATTTTCCTCTTTGATGGTTTTGATTATAGCATTCTTTACCTCGAATCCTAACATATCAATTAATCCATTTTGAATTTTATGACTTAGATAATGATAATGAGTTTCTTTGCCTTTTATTCTACGAAAATGTTATTTCATTACATGATCAAACTCATCAATCATTTGAAGTATACCTAAAAAATTTTTATTAGAATTTTGATAAAGTTTTTCATTTGACCCACGAAATGCAAAGTATATGCAGCTAGGCATTTCACAATAGCAATTATTCTAATAATAACTTCTTTTCAATGTTCAGTTGCTTTTTTGATAAGTTCTTGTAAGTCTTTATAAATTGTTTGATTAATATTTAATCTAAGCCGCAACTCACACCATGACCTTAGATTAATCATATGATCTGAACCTTTTTCATGTGTGCTTAAAGTTTCACCAAGATGTTTCCAATCATTTATACATTCACTTGATAAATGGCTACTTGATCGAGCATTTTTAAATAATTTACAACAAAAAAAAAAAAATACTTTATAAAGCTCTTTTGAGTATACCAACCATTTCCTATCACAAGAATCACCATTTCGTAGCTTACGTACATAATACTCACAAGAAAAGTGTCTACCAAACTTCATTTCTCTAACAGGTCCCTTTAGTTACAAGTAAGTCTTTCATTTTTATGTCTAAAACATCCCAAACTTTAGGATCAACAAATATCAACATTCACTTCGGGATCATCATTTTCAGCATTTGTTGGATTTTCATTATTTTTCATTTACTTCATCATCAAGATTTTTATTATTTTCACTTACTTCATTCGCATCATGATCTAGATTTTCATTATTTAGATTATCTTCATTTATTTCATCAACGTTATTTAGATTATCTTCATTTACTTCATCAACCTTATTTAAATTATCTTCATTAGTTTCATGATCCAGATTTTCATCATTTTCATTTACTTCGGTATTTTTTTCTATGTTTATCAAAAGGTTTAGCTAAAGATCCATGTAAAGATTGTGTAAGTTTTTGTTGTCTGTTACTTCTTTTCCTATTTTGGGCTACCCAAGCTAAGGTTGTGACGGTGGAAACATAAAAGCTTATTGATGTATTAAAACAACTAAATAAGTTGTAAGTATAGAAAGATAACACATGAGTGAGTATCGTTTTTTTTATTCTATGAAGTTTCAATCAACACTTACACCTACAAACTAAAGAAATCAAAAACCAATTATTGACGAATGAGATAACAATTAAACTATTAACATATTTCACAATCTCACAGACAATAAAACACTAAACTGAAACATTATCAAGCTATCTTCATAGAATGACAGAAAAACAGAAAAATAAAATTAAAAATACAATAACAAAAGAATCACAAAGAAAAATAGAAAGTCAAATACAAAACAAAAAAACATAAAGTCACAGGTTATAAAAACAAGATCAAATACAAATACAAAAAGTAAAAAAAAAAAACCAAACTAGAATTCTAGAAACAATATAATTTTGTATATTGATGAATGATGAGTATATTTGGCACAGAGAGAAAGTCCCAGAGAGAAAAACAAAATCAAATACAAATACAAATATCATTTGCCTATAAACAGAACCAAATTCTTGAATTATTGACTTATTGTACATGTTTGTGACGACTGATGAAGCACCAATGACCAATCGAAGAAATCATAAACTGATAAACATAAAAGGGTCAATGGATTCATGATTCGAGTATTATACCTGTAGTGGATTATTGAATTTGATGAGACGAAACACCAATGACCTCTGATAGAAGCAGTGAGCCAGTGAAGCACCAGTGACCTCCGATAGAAGCACCATTACCTCCGAATGTCGATTGTAAGATGGTGGAAGAGAAAGGGAGTTCGTGAGCAGTGAGCAACAACGACCATCACACACCCATCTTCACATTTGGGTGTGACTTTAACTCTGCCTCTTTGACGCTCCGCTCTCCTCAATTCCGTCGCTTAAGATTTTGAATTTTGGGAGACGCAATGCCAGAACCATGAGCCGTCTGCCGTCGTGAAACACCCTTCCAACTAAAATAGATGTTTCACGAACAATTAACAATAATTATCAATAAATACTTGCGGAATTGTGGTCAAATTTAAAATTTTCAATATACAAAACCATCAACATGATTCTCCCCACTTTGCTACATAGCAATGAGCAAAGTGAGATGAATCATGGATCAAATGTTTGGGGTTATAATATCTAAACATCCGAAATACAAGACCAAGTAACAATTTAAGTCCATTCACTTGTATATAACAAAATGAGAGTCCACTACGCCCCAACCCCAAGCATTGTCAAAGCTATACCAAAACAATGAGCCGCTAGTCAAGCTCCAAGTCTACTACCACGATGGTCAAGTGTGACCCTTTCCCTTACCTGAAAAGGTTAACAACTAAAGGGGTCAACAAAGTTGAGTGGATTGCTAGATTAGTAAAGAAACATAATATACATGCATACAACAATAATCAACGAGTGTCCAACAATCAACATGAATGAGTGCTCAATTTAGGGTTAGAGCTAGCCCAACATATTGCTCAATTGAGACTTAGAGCTAGTCAAACGTGTTGCTCAATTTGGGCTTAGAGCTAGTCCAATGTATTGCTCAATTAAGGCTTAGAGCTAGCCCAACATGTTCCATGGATATCCAGGTGAGGTTAAATGAGAGTTTAACAAGTATGGTGAGGCTCAAAGTGCCTCACAGGTGCTCAATGAATCAACATGTAAGAATTGAGAGCAAATAAGCTACTACTATCAAGATATCAACAATTAGCTAAATAACATGTTCAACGAGGCATAGCAACAATATACATGAACATTATATAATATTAATGCTAGAACTCACAGTGATCGGTTTACAAGACTCCCAAGCCTTCCAATGTAGTCACAATAGCCCGGAGAATGGCTAAAGCTTGCAATCAAGCTCCTTTCGGCTCAATTCACCTAAAAGCATTCATAACGCGTACCCGTAAGCTCCCGGACACAATACAAACTTCTAAGAGTGGGATAAGAGTATTGGGACATCAAACAAAAAGCACCAAGTCCAAATGAGGCCCTACAAGTTCCGGAATGGATCAAAGGCCCTCAAACCCTTTAAACACTCAATTTAGAGGCGTATTTGAAGTATAAGACCCAAGCACCGACCCCCGACCAACCAAAACGAATTTTTAGGACAGCAGGGTGGTCATAGCATGACCCAGGGGGTAGCGCCGTGACCATGCTTCTGGTTTCGTCCAACTGCCCATTTAATGTCATAAATGCACTCAACTCCCTCACAACCTCCATCAATGCTTCTATCATTAACAAGGGACTTTACCAACCATATAAGTAGCATACTAAGATCACTTTAACACTTCTAAACATATTAGAATTATGTTCTATCATTCCATGATTCCATGGAGTTTATACGGACTCTGAACGAGTCCTAAAATGACCGAAAACCCCAACCGACAACACCAAGCTCCAATTGAGCTTGTATTCACTTCTAACCAATTCCATAGTAATACTAGACATATTTAGGCTATGTTTAGGTATTCAATTATGTTTAAACATTAAAACCAAGTCCCATAGTGCTTAGGAACTCATTGTGGCATTTCACCGAACACGTGGTATGCGGTTTAGACTTAAAACACCAAATTGAGTTCTTGCACGTGTTTTGAGTTTTCCGACACTTGAAAACACTTTAATAACATAATTGAATATTTTCTAAACACATTATACCATAATATAGCATTTCATTACTTCCATGGAATTCATATGAACTCCAATTGAGTTCAAAATGATCAAAACCCAAACTAAGCCTTCAAAACTCCAATTGAGTCCTACTAGCTTCCATTCAATTCCGTTGCTATAAATAACATATTTGGTTCATAAATTATCATTCAAAACATGTATTTTAAAGCAACCCAACTTCCATACTCCATTGGAGCTCAAAAGGAGCTCCAACTTGGGTTTTTACTCAAATCACCAATCCAACCCAATCAATCACGAATTTATGACTCAAATACATTTCTAAACCATATACATTAACCTATACTTGATTTTAGAGTCATTTACTAACTCAATCCAACAAACCCATTTAGGGCTAAAATCTTCAAATGAAGAACAAAGGAAGAAGATGAAGTGGAGATGGAAAAGAGGAGTGAAGGAGATGTTTATACCTCAATGGAGCTTCAATCTTCATCAAAACACTAGCCAAATTGTCGCAAACCAAAACCCTAGCTCCCTTTTCTCTCTTTTCTCTTCACTTTAGCAAGAATATCAAGTGTGTGTGTGTGTGTGTGTTTTGGGGTGGACGATTTTAAGAGAAAAGGGGGAGTCGATTTGGCCTTTGGCCACCCCAACCCTCCAACTCTTACCCACTTACAATATGCACCCCTCCACAACTCATCTTTTAATAAAATACAAACCACATTACTACAATTTGCATTTATTTAATAAATCAATATCCATAAAAATGAATTTGACATAATTATACTAAATGTATTCAAACATCACATTAAACCATTCTTATGTCATAACTAATTGTCATTTAATTATTTTATAAATTTTGGGGTGTTACACGTCGCTTGGGATTTTCAATTGTCAGATGCTGGAGTGTGGCATACTGATGCAAAGAATGAAGGAATTGGGCCCCTACAATAATCTAATGTAAATGGACCAGAAATTGGACCTACTATAAAGTGAACTGGGCTAAAATTTTGTTGCCCCCAGAGTTTTGCCCTGGGTTGAGGCCCAACCTTTCCCTAGCCAGCCAGGGCGACACACACACACACACACAGAAGTGGTTGAGCCTTGTAATTCTCTAAATGAGGTTCTGTCGTTCTGAGTTCGGCTCTCATAATTTTATATTCTTGTGGTTACTTCTAATATAAAAATATATTTATTTTTATTGTCATTTTAGTTTTTAATTATTTTTAGTATTTGATGTGTTTTCATTTTCAGGATACATATTATTTAGAGGAAATGATGGTTCTTTTTCTACTGCAGCCATCTAAATGCTGCTTTCTTATATAAGGACATAATGTACATTGAGCATTGATTAAATTTAAACGGATAATTGTACAAAAAACCCCCAACTTGTTAGTTTTTTTGTGATTAAAATCCCAAACCGTTTTTAATTGCATTAGTAAAACCCCGAACTAACTTCAAAATCAGTAAATCAAGGTTTTATCAATGGGTAACCGGTTGAAACCGGTTATTAATCCTACGAGGACCAGTAAATAACCTACGTGGAATAAATTTTAATTGTTGAAACTGGTTGCCAAGTATTACACATCATTTAAAACCCCCTTGATGATGTAATCAAGTTTAAAAATTACAATTAAACATTATCAACAGGGGTTTAAATGATGTGTAATACTTGACAACCGGTTTTAACAATTAAAATTTATTCCACGTAGGTTATTTACCGGTCCGCGTAGGATTACTAATCGGTTTCAACCGGTTGCACATTGATAAAACCTTGATTTACTGATTTTTAGTTAGTTCGGATTTTTCTATGCGTCGAAAAATGGTTTGGGTTTTAATCTCAAGAAACCGACAACTTGGAGGTTTTTGCACAATCATCCCTAACTTAAAAATAAAGTGAAGGTTAAATGTTAGAAAATCAGCTAAACAAACCATGAGCCGTACCATGAGCCGTCTGCCGTCGCTTGAGATTTTCAATTGTTTGTGGCATACTGGTGCAAAGAATGAAGGAATTGGGCCTCTACAATAACCTAATGTAAATGGACCAGAAATTGGACCTACTATAAAGTGAACTGGGCTAAAATTTTGTTGCCCCCATAGTTTTGCTGCCCTGGGCCGAGGCCCAACCTTTCCCTAGCCAGCCATTCAGGGCCGGCCCTGACACACATACACACACACACACACAGAGAAGTGGTTGAACCTTGTAATTCTCTAAATGAGGTTCTGTCGTTCTGAGTTCGGCTCTCATAATTTTATATTCTTGTGGTTACTTCTAGTTTAAAAAAATATTTATTTTTATTGTCATTTTAGTTTTTGATTATTTTTAGTATTTGATGTTTTCGTTTTCAGGATACTTATTATTTAGGGGAAATGCTGGTTGTTTTTCTACTGCAACCATCTAAGCGCTGCTTTCTTATACAAGGACATAATGTACATTGAGGAGTGATTAAATTTAAACAGATAATTGCGCAAAAAACCCCCCAACTTGTTAGTTTTTTATGATTAAAACCCCAAACTGTTTTTAATTGCATGGAAAACCCCGAACTAACTCAAAATCAGTAAATCAAGGTTTTATCAATGGGTAACCGGTTGAAACCGGTTATTAATCCTACGTGGACCGGTAAATAACCTACATGGAATAATTTTTATTGTTAAAACTGGTTGCCAAGTGTTACAGATCATTTAAAACCCCCTTGATGATGTAATCCCGTTTAAAAATTACAATTAAAAATTATCAACAAGGGTTTAAATGATGTGTAATACTTGACAACCGGTTTCAACAATTAAAATTTATTCCACGTAGGTTATTTACCGGTCCACGTAGGATTAATAGTCGGTTTCAACCGGTTACACATTGATAAAACCTTTATTTACTGATTTTTAGTTAGTTTGGGTTTTTCTATACATCAAAAAATGGTTTGGGTTTTAATCTTAAAAAACCGATAAGTTGGAGGTTTTTCTGCACAATTATCCCTAATTTGAAAATAAAATGAAGGTTCAATGTTAGAAAAGCAGCTAAACAAACCATGAGCCATCTGCTGTCGCTTGAGATTTTCAATTGTCTGTTGCTGGAGTGTGGCATACTGGTGCAAAGAATGAAGGAATTGAGCCCCTACAATAACTTAATGTAAATGGACTAGAAATTGGACCTACTATAAAGTGAACTGGGCTAAAATTTTGTTGCCCCCATATTTTTGCTGCCCTGGGCCGAGGCCCAACCTTCCCCTAGCCAGCCAGCCAGGGCCGACACTGACACACACACACACACACACAGAAAAGTGGTTGAGCCTTGTAATCTCTAAATGAGGTTCTGTCGTTCTGAGTTCGGTTCTCATAATTTTATATTCTTGTGGTTACTTCTAGTTTAAAAAAATATTTAGTTTTATTGTCATTTTAGTTTTTAATTATTCTTAGTATTTGATGTGTTTTCGTTTTCAGGATACTTATTCTTTAAGGGAAATGATGGTTGTTTTTCTACTGCAGCCATCTAAGCGCTGCTTTCTTATATAAGGACATAATGTACATTGAGGAGTGATTACCATGAGGTTTTAATGTTGTTTGTGTATGTATAAATAGTGGAAAAAGGAAAAAGCATACATGTATCCAACCTTTCATGGTCGTTAAGATAATTTAAACGGATAATTGCGCAAAAAACCCCAACTTGTTAGTTTTTTGTGATTAAAACCCCAAACTATTTTTCATTGCATAGAAAACCCCAAACTAAATCAAAATCAGTAAATCAAGGTTTTATCAATGGGTAACCGGTTGAAACCGGTTATTAATCATACGTGGACCGGTAAATAACCTAGGTGAAATAAAATTTAATCGTTGAAACTGGTTGCCAAGTATTAGACATCATTTAAACTCCCGTTGATGATGTAATCCAGTTTAAAAATTGCAATTAAAAATTAACAACATGGGTTTAAATGATGTGTAATACTTGAGAACTGGTTTCAACAATTAAAATTTATTCCACGCAGGTTATTTAACGGTCCACGTTGGATTAATAACCAGTTTCAACAGGTTACACATTGATAAAACCTTGATTTACTGATTTTTAGTTAGTTTGGGTTTTTTTATGCATCGAAAAATGGTTTGGGTTTTAATCTAAAAAAAAACTGACAAGTTGGAGATTTTTTTGCACAATTATCCCTAATTTAAAAATAAAATGAAGGTTAAATGTTAGAAAAGCAGCTAAACAATACATGAAGGAAATGTGTAAGGTTGCACAAGTGAGTTGTGAGTAACCGATTTAATTCCCTTAACATTCATATGTGATATGTGTACAGTTGTGATGTTGAGCCTTGCAATTCATATTTGTTAGTGTATAGTGTGTAAATGTTACATTACTACTGCATCATGGTTGATTTCATGAAACACTTTAGGGTCGTACCGATGAGCACAACTGAGCAGATGCAATCGAACGATCGAATAAATAATATTGGATATTGTTTATGACACGAAATGATCATTGAGATTAAATTAATGGGTGATTAATTATATCTCAAAGTACGGTGACTAAAAGTGCAATACTAGATGTTGTAGCGATTTAATTGTCATCGGGTGATAAATAAATAATTATCTAGTCTTTTATTTATTATTGGATATAAATAAAAGATTGATATATTTGAATTAGTATTATCATCTATTATTAGATAATTGAATTGCGTACCTGGCACCGCACGACCGTGTCATCACCGGTGGATACCGAAAAATCTCATTCGTGTATTTTTGTCATCAACTACAAAGGTACGGATTTTAATGATTTCATGTTACTTATCTTATGTATACTTGATGATCCGAGTACGAAATTCGTAAATTTTAAAAAGCTTCCGTTGTGCGTTTAATACGATTAAGGTTTATGTTTTTATGAAAAACCGATACAAATTCCCAAGAACATTCATGTACCTTTATTCTCAATTATGCATACTTGTGTTGTATGTGACGAGACCACCATGCGAAATGGGCGGAGTGTTGGCAGATCAACACGACCGTGCGAATTGGACGAGTGTTCAGTGTACTTGTGGGAACACCACCGTGTAATTGGAAGGAATGCACACGTTTATTTCTTGGCACCACTATATGAATTTGACGGAGTGCTGTCAAACACCATCATGCGGGTTGGGTAGAGTGTTGGCCATTGTTGTGTATCATTCTTGAACCATGTTATTATTACGTTATATATGTTTATTTTGTGTTTTTAAATCTTTTGCTCGATACATAAGGCTTACTCCGGTTGTGTGAACAATGTTTCAGGTAAAACTACAAAGGAAAGAGCACAAGTAGTTTTGAATCTAGCCTGATAAATATTGGACTTTGGTACGGAGACTTTCACATTTTTGATAATTCTAATTCTATAACTAGGATGAGTACATGTTTAACTTAATTTGAGTACAAGCGTACTCTGATGTTAGGATTATTATCGTATTGATTATTGTCGTATTGATGGTAACCTGTCATCTAGAGAATTATTGCTGAATCCATCATACACATCCCCTCGTAAAATATTCCTCTAGTTAGTGACAACGGATTCCCCATAAGACAACTCATTGTTAGAAAACTTCACGAGTGTCTATGTTTCTTCTCGTAAATATTCATAGTCGCCAGCTTCATTTAACAATGACGCACTCTCCATCCCGTTATAGACTACCGACATAGAAACTGAGATAAAACAACATCATCACGGCCCCCATTCACACATAAAGATGAAGACAAATTCGAAGCCGAAGAGTTTGATTGTGCATTAATAAAAACAGAGGACGAGTGTGAGCGAGAGCGAGAGCGGGAGGCAGCGGTGGAGGTGTTGGGTGGTGATACTATGCCTTCCATGGCAGACAAGAGCTTCAAAATATTGAATCAAGAAAACAAATTAACAACAAAATGTCGATACGAGGGGGATGAAGATCAAAAGAGGGGAGAACGGTGGTATTCTCACTTTCTCTCTCTCTCTACTTTCTTTCTCTATAAATCTTTGCAAATATGAAAGAGATAATTGATTAAAGATTGTAAACCCAACTCAAATTATCAGATGCAGGATCTCAAAAGTGAGAAATGATTATGAAAAAGAAAGAAAGGGAAGTTGATCGACTCTCACTTGGGTAAAATGGTAGCGTTTAGTTAATTTCTTGATCTATAATTTATATACGCACAATAAGTTATTTTAAGTATGAAAAATATAAACTTGGCAATCGTGATGAGTTTCAGGTTGTCAAGTTCGTGTTAACATGCATATTTTCTTGTTGAAATCTCATCGACTCATCTTTTACATGTTTATTTATGTATCGCCTTTGACTCGTACAAAAAATTCCATGTCGGCTCGTGTCGACCCCACATGTTGAGTTGTTGAATTTATTCAGTTTTTGGGTTTCAAATTCATTTTTTGTCTTTGAATCTGGTTTTTCAGTTTCTCTTTAATTTTCATTTATCAAACAAGATATTCAATTTTTCCCTCAAATTGAATTTTTTAAGAACATAGATCGAAGGTACAAAACCCAAATAATGGTTAAAATAATAAATTTTGGGCTAAAATAAATTAATATATTCGTTGTCTAGAACAATTATAGATCATAAATTTTATTTGTTAGCTTTTAATATTATTATTTTATTTTTAAATTATTTATATAAAAGTCTAAATGGGTCAAATTAATTTTTGGTAAATTATAAAACACTTTTTCTGTCCTGGTTTAAATGTTCACCTTTATATTTTTAGTTGCCCAATGCCCCAAACAAGTTTTCACTTAAAAAATAGATAACTAGAAATTATTAAGTTCTAATAATAACCCTAAATTTACAAAGTAGTTGTAGTTTTAAATAAGGGATTAAGTAATTAAAATTAAAAGGAAAATTGTCATGTAAGTATATATATAAAAGATACAATAATTATTGACTACCTCATACTCTGTGATATTATCAAATAGACATTTATTTTGGGACGGTACGATCGAGTAAGCATCATATACTTTACATTGATCAACACATTCTTAAGAGTTTTAACCTTTTTAAGAGGGTGTTTGAAATTGTTTTTGATAAATAACTTATAAGTATTATAAACTAATAAGTAGAGTGGTGGTCGCAATTTTTAAGAATTCGTCGCAAATTTTCATTGTCGTCGAATAGAATAAAAATTCATCGTAAAAGGTGTAATTTATTGTAGTGACATTATATTTTGTAATCAAATATTAGTTAAGGACCTGTCATGAAAATATCGATGGAAGAAAAAAAAAATTTGTATAGGGAAAATTGTGCAAAAAAACCCTAAAGTTGAATCATTTTTGTGATTAAAACCCCTAACTATTTTTTTATTGCAGAACCTCTAACCGGTAAATTTTTTTGAAATTAGAACGTTATCTGTTATAATAAGTCACTATGCTTACATGACACACACATGACATCCACATGGCAAACCCGACTTACGTGGCGCGTACGTGACACTACATGTATAATTTCTTAAACTGAATTTTCTGCATAAAGAACCCCGAAATTGGTGACTTTTTCGATTAAAACCCTTAACTATTTTTTTTTTCTCACCTCTAACCAACAAACATATTTACCTCTTCTCTTCTCCTTTACCTCCGGCAACTCCGATTACTCTAACCCTCTTTATATTCAATGTTGTTTATTTTATGTATATATGTTCGATTAACTTTTGCCGCTTAATCTTGAATTTTAACTTCAATTGTGCCGATGGAATCGATTTCGTTTTGTGTTCACAAGTTGCATTTTTAGGTTCAGCTTTATGTTCAAATTTGTGTATTTATGTTCCATTTTAGCTTTTGAATATGATCAGATAGAGCAGTGAGATTCGCTAGAGCTTAGAGGGTGGAAGTTTCATTGGGAACCGAATTCTTTGTTTAATAAATAAAATTTTAATAAATATACATGTCATCAAATGCAATCAGTGAAAACTCAATTTTAATTATCTTTGTTGGTTGGAGGTTTTTTATCCAATAAAAAATGATTTGGGGTTTTTAATTGAAAAAACTAAACAAGTTGGGGTTTTTTTACGCAAACATCTATCTAAAAATTTTACACGTCATCAAGTTGCAACCGGCTAAACCGGTTGCAAGTCAATTTTTTTGAAAAAAACCTAAATTTACAAAGTTTTAACCGGTTGGAGGTTTTTTGTTCAATAAAAAATGGTTGAGGGTTTTAATCGCAAAAATATCAAACTTAGAGTTTTTTGCGTAATTTCCCCTTAAAAAAATCATGTGGCAGATGCTTTTACAAAATTATGATTTGAATGATGAAACCTCATACTTTTTAGAACTCTTAACAATGTGTGTTGATCAATGTAGAGTGTATGATACATACTCATTGAACACTCATTTTAGTTTGTTTAAGTTTTAAAACTTCAAATAAGTAAATAAGCACATTCAAAACTCTATCTCAAACACCTATTAAGGCTGAAATTTAATTACTTAATTAAAATAAAACTATTTGTTAGAATTAATATAAAAAAAGATTTTAAACTCTTTTTATACGTGTAATTAGTTTAAAAAGTGGTTCAATCATGTTCAACAGGAAAGCTTGAAAGAAAGCAACAATGCACGGGTTGGTAGTCGCAGATGTTGTGCCTGGATTGAATCCCCCCGAGAGCACAACCTCAATTTTGAATTGTCTTATACTTTTGGAGGGTGTTTGGATTTGTGTTTGAAATAGTGTTATAGCGTTTTGGAAACTAATAATCAAATAATAGTCGTAACAGAAAGTGCTGCTAGAAATTTAGTGTTTGGTTTAGCTTCTGTTGTTTGCTATTACAATTTATCAAATAATCAGTTTTTAAGTGTTTGGATTTGCGTTTTAACTTGTAAAATATCAAAACAATCATTTATTAAGCAAATAAACTACATTTTAACTTATGAAAAGTGTGACAGAATTAACTTTAAACGCAAATAATCACTTATTAACGTATACAATCTAAACACTTTGAACCAATTATTTGCGTTATTATAACGTAATAAACTAATAATCTCGTTATAACGCAAAATCAAACACTTTCTTAATTCCATTTTTATTAAAAAAATTAAATTAAATTTAGTATATATCAGATTATGTAAGTTGATGTGGGTAAATCAAAGTAATGACAAATGTTTTGGAATTCAATAAAGTTCAGTGGTGTAATCATGAAATTAACATCCTAATTCCGTTTCGACTCAACAAAGCCTTTGCTATCTTTTCTTACTTTCTTTTTTCGTAATCTTTCCCTCACTTCGTCCAATAGGACCAATATCCTACCGCTGATATTCTTTCATTGCAGAAATTGAGAGAGAAAGAAAGTAGAGATAGAAAGAGAAACTGTGAATATCACCGTTCTTGATCGATATATCCCCTCTTTTGATCTTGATCCTTTCGTTATTAACTTGTTTAGTACCATCAGCTAACACCCCACCACAGCCTCCTCCTCCCATAGTCCCGTGTTCTTGTCGGTGAAGAATTACAATCAAACTCATCCACTTCTGATTCGTCTTCATCCGTAAATGGGGGCGATCATCAGGTTGTCGATTTAACAAAGTGTTTATGGGGTTGGTCCGTAACCGGACCGAGAGGGCGTGTGACATCCAATCAAGATTTACGAGAAATAGAAGCAGCAGAGGCTCTGTTGCTGTTAGCAAACAGTGAGGCGCCAACATCTTCTATGGAGGAATATGTCGTTACTAACGATAACTCTTCCTCGATTGATCTTCTTCACCGACTCACTATGGAAATGGAGTCATGGAGGAAGATATCGATCAGGACGGCAAAAACAATCATCTGAATAAGGATCAGGTTCTTGGTGCTGACAACGACAATGTATCGTCCTCATCAGATAACTCTTAAATTAGTTCTTAATTTCATCAACTTAATTTTCTTCTGAATTAATTAGTAACTCAATTCAACTGCATGGGATTGATTGATTGATCGACATGCATGATGATTCTTGTGATGGGATCGAGCATGCAAAGTTCAATCCGTTTTGTTAAAAAAATTTTTTGTTTTCGATCAATTCTTTGAGTCACCATGCATGATGTATTGATAGATGATTCATGTAGGGTTTTCTGTGATGGATAATATTGATTTTAGTTACTTTCTTCAACTCTGATTTTTCGACTCTTTAGTTACGAATTCCTCATCACAGAGTCGAAACTAAAGAGATCGAGCATGCAAAGTTCAATCCCTTCACCAAGACTCGTCATGCATGTCAATCAATCAATCAATCAATCCCATGCAGTTAAATTGAGTTACTAATTAATTCAGAAGAAAATTAAGTTGATGAAATTAAGAACTAATTTAAGAGTTATCTGATGAGGACGATACATTGCCATTGTCAGCACCGATACATTGCCATTGTCAGCACCAAGAACCTGATCCTTATTCAGATGATTGTTTTGTCGTCTTGATCGATTTCTTCCTCCATGACTCCATTTCCATTTCCATAGGGAGTCACATGAAGAACATCAATCGAGGAAGAGTATCGTCATCAGTCACGACAGATTCCTCCATAGAAAATGTTGGGGCCGCCTCACTGTTTGCTAACAGCAACAGAGCCGCCTCCACTGCTTCTATTTCTCGTAAATCTTGATTGAATGCCGAACGCCCTCTCCGTCCGGTTACGGACCACCCCCATAAACACTTTGTTAAATCGACAACCTGATGATCGCCCCCATTTACAGATGAAGATGAAGACGATCGCTCGTGCATTGTATGATGATGTTGATATTTATATGCTCAATGATCCATTCACCGCTGTCGATGCCCACATAGGAACCGAACTCTTTCAGGTTCGTAAATCTTTTATACTTTCATTCGGTTCCGTTGTTTCCACACCCATCCCACATTTATATTGTTTGATCGAATTACACAGAAATGCCTTCTCGGAATGCTCAAGGAGAAGATTGTGCTCTACGTAACACAACAAGTCAAGTTTCTCCCGGCTACCGACCTCATTCTGGTAAGCAATATGAAACAAAGTTTCCGAATGCCAAATTCCATATCGAAGGTTTTCTAACGATAAATCTGAAACAGCCAAACAGGTTATGCAAAACGGAAGAATTGCTCAAGTTGGAACATTTAAAGAACTTCTAAAACAAAACATTGGATTCAAAGTTCTTGTTGGAGCTCATAATCAAGCTCTAGAATACGTCATAGCGGTCGAGAGTTCAAGTAGAGAAACCGATCAAACAATCGGAGACGTAGATCCAACCTTGATCACAGTCACAGAAGTTACACAAACCAGGCAAGATTCAGACCATAACTTATGCATAGAATGTCGAAAAAATAAGGCAGATTGGTGCACGAAGAAGAACGGAAAAAGGAAGCATCGAAAAAGAAGTTTACTCATCGTATTTAACGATAGTAAAAGGCGGGATTCTAGTACCTATCATACTCCAAAAATCGTCTGTCACTTCTATTTCCTTCCAGGAATCAAACTAACTGCTACAAAGTTCCATTGAGAAACCATTCGTAGTATATCAAAATCAAACTAGAACTCAAAAAAGAATCAATAATTTTGACTAAATCCTTGACTTACCTTCAAATTTTAATCTTTCAAGCCCTAGTCCCGCCTTTCACCAGAGAAGATCGATAGCATCTGCGCCGAGTCAGGGGCAATATGTAGCCCTATTGCCTTCGTCGGTGAGAGAGAGACGACGAGAGGAACGGTGTCACCGAGAAAGAGACGGCTAGAGGGACGATCCGCGAGAGAGGGTGCTGCGGGAAAACGTTGTGAAAGGCGGTGAGAGGGAGTCACGGTGCTAAACTGCCAAACAAAAACCTTGACTAGAAATGTTAATTTTTCATCATTTATTCAAAGGGCTGTTTGGTTTTGCGTTATAAATATGATTATTAGCTTATTACGTTACAATAACGCAAATAATTGGTTTAAAGTATTTGGATTGCATACGTTAATAAGTGATTATTTGCGTTTAGCGTTTGTCCTACCACACTTTTTCATAAGTTAAAAATTGTAGCTTATTTGCTTAATAAGTGATTATTTGGTCATTTTACAAGTAAAAACGCAAATCCAAACACTTTAATAACTGATTATTTGATAATTATGATATCAAACAGCAGAAGCAAAACCAAACACTACATTTCCTGCAGCACTTTTTGTTACAGCAATTATATGATTATTAGTTTTCAAAACGCTATATCACTTTTTCAAACACAAATCCAAACACCCTCTTAAAATGTATAATTTGTTAATTAATAATTAATAATTAATAATAAATATTGTTTGCAGAGCAGAGAGAATATTTTAATCTCCACCGTCAGATTTGTCTACTTTTAAGGAAAACTATTGATAAGAAGTTTTCCTTGAAAAGCACAAAGAACAACTTTTTATGTAACAATTACATTCTTAACTACTAACCATCCAATAACTCACATCTACATCCACATGCTCGTACGCATGATAACAAACATGACATTATCGGCCATAGCGACTACCTAAGTGTGGTTTTTGGCCAGCCGTGGCTTACCGCCGTATCATTTTCATTGTAGATCTAGGGTTTCTGTTTTTTTTCTCATACCGGCGCTTTTAGGTCATGCTTTAGAAGAATAAGACGATATGAAGTTAAATAGGTTCCTTGCTTTGCAACTCGGGTTAGACGTTTTTGGGCTATTCGCATTCACCAGCCCATTTTGCACATGTATATGTCAGACATTATCCTTACTTTTATATTTTTTGGTATGCATCTATATGTACAATTATATTACTTACTTTATCATATTGTCTCTTTTTTTAAACCTTACTACATCATGCATTCCATCCTAATTTTTATACGCATATTTCTTTTGCACCTCTATCATTTAAATTTTACACACGTATAGAAGAATTTAAATTTTTTTAAGGTTAATCCGGGCACCGCCCGGGTTAAAAAATCTAGTTAAATATATTGAGAGGACATGTCCTTTCGGGAAAAATTCCCACCCACTTTTTAGAGACAACTTCTTATCCCAAAAACTTGAAAACTTTTTAATTTCCTAAAAGTAGATTTAGGTCATTATACCATTTACCGGTTAATGATCAGCTTAACATGTCAAATATATAGTTTTGAATAAGACAAAAATTGTTTAGAGACTTGAACACTCTGAAAAAAGTACAGTGATTTAATCGATAAATTAATAAAAGTTCGTAAGGTTTTTTAAATATTAACCCAAAGCTTTTGTTGAGTCGATATGATGACTTCTCATTCGGGTATAAAAATTAGGGAGAATTTCATATATACTCCTCCAAAACTTTATAATATCATATATACCCAAATTAAAATTTTAATATCATATATATTCCTCCAAAACATTATATATATATATATATATATATATATATATATATATATATATATATATATATATATATATATATATATATATATATATATATATTATGAAAAAAACCAACATGTTTTCCAATTTTTAGCGATTTAGTCCCTCCATGTTATCTTTTACAATTAAACCCCTTATGTTACCAATTCGTTGTTGGTTTTAGGAAGTGTACCTGTTGTAACCGGTAACGTGTCTAGGTGGCGTATTAGGTGTTAAATGAAGTGCTTACCTGTTAAATGAATGGTTTTGTGGAAGCTTATGTGGCATTTGAACATCTTCAAAAGGAAATTAGGGCAAAAAACCCTGATTTCATCTCTGAAGAATGAAACCCCCAAAAACGAAACCCTAGTTTCTTCTACCGTGGCATCTTCTACACCAGTGCACTGGAATAACGGATGGGAGCCAATCGATTGCGTTGGGCGACATTGCTACTGTGGATTACGAGCAGTAAGAGTCACCTCATGGACCATTCGGAACCCATGTAGAAGGTTTATTGGATGCCCTAATTACAAGGTAAGTTTTAGAACCCTGTAAATGTTGTTGTCTAGAATTCTTAAATGTTGTTACTTGGTTTAGGATCCAATGAAAAAGTGCAAGTATTTTCAATGGGTTGATCCTGAGCTTCTGTTGGGAAATAGTTTAAGTATGTTCAAACTGTTAGTTAGACTTCTCAGACTGTTAGTAGATTTTATATGTAAATCCAAAGTTCATGCTGCTAGTTGAAGAAACTCAAGCTGCCAGTGTAAAAGTTCAAGCTGCCAGAGCAAAACAACTCAAGCTGCTCTGTTCATGCTGTCAAGTGATTCAAGCTGCTCAACAGTTTCATAAACAGAAAGTGCTGATTTTCAGGAAAAGATATCTACATGAAGATTCCAGCATATCTACTATCAGATAAGTCATTATTCGTCAAGGAAACATATCAAGAAGCAATATAAATACATAGAATAGGTCTTTCTATTGTATAAGAGTTTCTGCATATTTTGAGTCTGTAATTGCTTTATTGATAGAGTTTTCATAAGCCTCTAAGGTTGTAAAACCCTAAGAACAGTCTGTGTTCTTCGTCTAATCAAACAGATTAGAGGTGATTGTAATCATTGAATTCAGCAATACAAACAGTCTTGATTACTTCTTGTGTGTTTATTCATTATTGATTCTGAAAGTTTTTGTTAAAATAATTAAGTGTTATTCCGCAAACTTCTTGATTAAACTTTGATTCAAAGTAAGATTATTGATTTATACTCTGATAAATTCAAATCAGTTAGTCTTGGTAATTCAGTTTTAGATCCTGACAAGTGGTATCAGAGACAGGTCGTTCTTTGTTTTTCAAAGTCGAAAACTTTCTTTTAAATTTTTAATTGTTTTGCAATGGAATTTGAAAATAACAGCAGTGGATCTGGGCAAGGACTCAAAGTGCCCATGCTCAAGCCCACTGAGTTTGAGATGTGGAAACTCAGGATTCAACAGCATATTCAATTCATTGATTATGCCATATGGGAAGCTGTTGAATTTCCTCCTGTAGTTGATCCAGAACTGGATGATGAGGGAAAACCAGTCAAAACTCCTCCAAAAACTGAACTTGAGAGGAAAGCTAGAATGAATGAAGTGAAAGCACTTACACTTTTACAAATAGCCATTCCAAATGCTTATCAACATCAGTTCAAAAAATTTTATACTGCTCATGATCTTTGGAATGCCTTAGAGAAAAGATTTGCTGGTAATGCCAGTACCAAGAGAAACCAAAAGGATCTCTTGAAGTAACAGTATGAAAACTTTTCTGGTGGCAAGAATGAAAACCTTACTCAAATTTTTGACAGGTTCAACAAACTGATAAGTGAACTGGAAAGTGCAAAAGTCAATCTGGATCAAGATGAAGTCAATAGAAAGTTTCTCAGATCTCTTGGAGAAGAATGGACAGTCTATGCTGCACAATGGAGAACAAAAGACACTCTTGATGAGATAGAATTGGATGATCTGTATAACAGTTTAAGAGTGTTTGAGACTGAGATTGATGCTAAAAAGAAATCCTTTTCTTATACTCACAATACTGCTCTTCTGTCTTCTGAAAAATCTAATAACTGTGATTCTTTTTCAGGTGGTGATGGCAACTCTGCTGAAACTCACTATGAGGCTTTTGTTGCCAATGATGGATTATTTGCTCTAAATGTTGAAGACTTGGAACAAATTCATCCAGATGATCTTGAAGAGATGGATTTAAAGTGGCAACATGCAATGCTGACCATGAGAGCCAAAAGATTTCTTAAAAGAACTGGAAGGACCAACTTTCAAGCCAAAACAGAAGGCAAACCAGCTTTTGATAAATCAAAAGTGGAATGCTATAAATGCCATAAGCTTGGTCACTTTGCCAGAGAATGCAGATCTCAAGGTCAACAGCCATCAAGGACTTCACAGCCCATTCAAATATCATCATCAACAGCACTTGTCTCTCAAGAGGACAATGTATTTGACTGGAGTGATCAGACAGATGAAGAATTTCAAAATCAAGCTCTAATGGCAGAAACATCAAATGTCTCCTCCACTGAACTACCATCTGAGGTACATTCTAAACTCTGCTCTCAATCATGCAAAAATATGGTTAAAAAATACAGAGATCATAATGAGAGCATGTGCAAAACTTTAGCTAAGATGGAAGAAAGGAGATATGAATACATGCAAGCCATAGAAGATCTGGAAAAACAGATCAATGATTATAAGGATAATGAGATTCAAATGGGCTATGATAGAACCTATCATGAGTGGGAGAAAAAGGAACTAAATAAGAAGATAGAATCTCTGAATAAAAAGGTAGAAGAGACTGAACAAAAGGTGTTAGAAGCTAATAAGAAACTAGAATCTGTTAACATAGATCTAGGAAACTTTAAGTTAGCAAATCAAAAGCTGGAACACCTAATGGAAGTCCAATTTAAAGATAGAGTAAAATCTCAGGTTAATCCCAAAGAAGGAATAGGATACAGAGCTACTCCACCCCCATACAACAACAAGTACATTCATCCAATGAGTGAGGTTGCTGATAGACTTGTCAATGAACCACTAGATGAGTCTATGACTATTGTAGATCCTATCCTTGATAACAGTCCTGAATCAAAGGAAAATAAGAGTCAAAATAGAGACTGTAACACAATGAGTGCACCCATAGAGGTCCAAGCTCCCAGTAAGAAAGGAAAAGAGAAGATGAATGTATGCAATGCTACTCCACAAGTTTCTGTACATTCTAACTGTAACACTGCATTTTCATCAAAAGGAAATAAAAGAGGTAAAACTGTTTCTGTCTGCACATGCCAAAAGAATGGTGTTCAAAAGTTTCCTAAACAACAGCAGGTAAGAGGAAATCAGAGAAACAAGAACCAGAAATTGACAGAAAAGTCTGGTTCTCCAATTCAAACTGTCAAAAGGTGTTTTCACTGTGGAAGGAAGAATCACTCAGCCAAGGATTGTTTTTATAAACCAGCTGTTGCAAAACAGACTGTGAATCACACAAAAACAAATCCTATTCAGGCAAAGCACTCAAAGGTGAAACCTTCCACATCAGTTCCAAAGAAAACAATTGATCACAGGTTTTCAAAAGTGAATAAAAAACAGTCCACACATCAAAAACAAGTTTTGGCAAAGCCTAAATCAAGTTTTAAACAAATATGGTGTGTCAAGGACAAATCTTCAGCTCAAACTGCTAATGCAAAAAATCAGACTGATAAGTCAAAATCTGAAGCTGTTAGTGCAAAAACTGAAGCTGTTAGCACTACAAACACAGCTCAAGCTGCTGAGCATCAATCTGGAACTGCTAGTGAATCATCTGAGACTGTTAGAAGAAAAGATGATCAAAATAGTTGGATACCTCATATAGTCACCAAATACTCTCCAAAGACTCCATCAGTGGATCTCACTAAATATAAGAAGTCAAAAACAGTATTTAGTTATGTCAATGTACAAGGCCAACCCAAAACCAATTTGGTTTGGGTTTACTCCACTACTGACTAAGCTGTTATTTGTGCAGGGCAACCACAAGTCTCCTCATAGAACAAGATGGCATTTGGACAGTGGATGCTCTAGGCACATGACAGGCAATTCTGAGTGCTTGTCAAATTTCAAAGGTTTTGATGGAGGTTTTGTTGCAATAGGAGGCAACTCAAAAGGAGGTAAGGTTACAGGTAAAGGTACAGTTAATGCAGGCAACATGACATTCCATGATGTTTTGTATGTTGAACAGCTTAAGTACAATTTATTAAGTGTCTCTCAAATCTGTGACAAACAAAACATTGTTCTGTTCACAGATTCTGAGTGCATTGTTCTTTCAAAAGATTTTAAAGTTCCTGAAAATCTTGTTTTACTAAGAACACCAAGAAAGGACAATGTCTACTGTCTGGACACAGATCTTTTGTCTAAATCAAATACTTTAAGCTGTTTGATATCCAAAGCATCATCAAATGAGTCTGCTCTTTGGCATAGAAGAATGTGTCACATGAACTTCAAGTCCATGAATGCTTTAGTTAAAAAGAACCTGGTAAGAGGCTTACCACAAAAGGAGTTCATTTGTGATGATCATTGTGTAGCATGCCTTAAAGGTAAGCAACACAAAACTTCTCATAAGGCCAAAGAAGTA
Source organism: Centrapalus pauciflorus (assembly GCA_020465985.1). Lineage (NCBI taxonomy): Eukaryota > Viridiplantae > Streptophyta > Magnoliopsida > Asterales > Asteraceae > Centrapalus > Centrapalus pauciflorus. Next base: position 78,271 of record JAANYP010002638.1, read on the forward strand.
AATTCAATCTCATCTGTTCTTCAGCTGCTTCATATGGATCTATTTGGTCGAACATCTGTTTTGAGTTTGAATAAAAGGGCTTACTGTTTAGTTATTGTTGATGATTTCACCAGATTTACTTGGGTTTACTTTCTTAGGTCCAAAGATGAAACTGCTGAACTAGTTAAGTCTTTTATCCTTAAGATAGAAAACCAATCCAATTCCAAAGTTAAGGTGATAAGATCAGACAATGGAACTGAATTTAAAAATCACATTCTAAACAGTTTCTGTGAGTCCAAAGGCATTGCAAGACAATATAGTGCTCCCAGAACACCACAGCAAAATGGTGTAGCTGAAAGAAAGAACAGAACATTAATTGAGGCTGCTAGAACAATGTTAGCTGATTCAAATCTGCCAATGACTTTCTGGGCAGAAGCTGTTAATACAGCCTGTTATGTTCTAAATAGGGTTCAGGTTGTCCAATCACAAGGGAAAACTCCCTATGAGTTATTCCATAACAGAAGTCCCCTAATAGCTTTCTTCAAGCCTTTTGGATGCCCATGTACTATCCTTCACACTAAGACTCACTTAGGGAAGTTTGAAAGTAAGGCTGAAGAAGGATTCTTTGTAGGATACTCAATTCAAAGCAAAGCCTATAGAGTATATAACAGTGTGTCTAAAACCATTGAAGAAAGTGCCAATGTTGAATTTAATGAAAATACTGCTAATATCAAAGGCACTGGTCCTGATTGGTTGTTTGATTTAGATTCACTAACAAATTCTCTGAGCTTTGTTGAGTATACTGCAGAAGCTGATGCATACAGGGTTGAAGCTGCTAGCACAATTTCTCATGCTGCCAATACAACTTCTCAAGCTGTTGGCACAAAGTTTCAGACTGCTGCAGATTCACCAAGTTGGGATGATTACACCACTCTACCACTTCTGTCTTGTGATCCTCCAGGGGTCATGAATGCTCCACATGATACAAATTCAGATACTGAAGTGCCACTCCCAAGTCCTGAGAGAACAGCTCCAACACAAAGGGACACAGTCCCAGATTCAAGTCAAGCTGTTCCTGAAGATGATCCTTTTACTGGTCCAGATGGAGATGATACAAATCTTGGATCCTCTTTTCAGACTGAGAGAGAGCCTACACTAAGGGTTCACAAGTATCATCCTCTCAATCAAATACTGGGTGATCCAAGCACTCCTGTACAAACAAGGAAAATGGTTCAAAATGAGACTGCTGCTGCTGAACAAACAGTTCCTGAATTCAGCCTAGCTGCCTTTGAGAATGCCTGTTTCATGTCTCAACTAGAACCTAAAAAGGCATCAGAAGCATTAAAAGATTCATCCTGGATTGAAGCTATGCAAGAAGAGCTTCTACAGTTCAAAATTCAGAATGTATGGACTCTGGTGGATCTTCCTAAAGGTAAGAGAGCAATTGGTACAAGATGGGTGTTCAGAAACAAGAAAGATGAGAGAGGGATAGTCATCAAGAACAAAGCAAGACTAGTAGCACAAGGGTACACTCAAGAAGAAGGCATAGATTATGATGATGCATTTGCTCCGGTGGCAAGAATTGAAGCCATCAGACTATTTCTAGCCTATGCAAGCTTCAAAGGATTTAAAGTGTATCAAATGGATGTCAAGTCTGCTTTTCTGTATGGGACAATTGAAGAGGAGGTATATGTGTGTCAACCTCCTGGTTTTGAAGACTACAAGTATCCAGACAGGGTGTACAAGCTAGACAAGGCTCTCTATGGTCTCCACCAAGCCCCCAGAGCATGGTATGACACTCTGTCATCATACCTTCTACAGAATGGATTCAAGAGAGGCACTTTGGACAAAACACTCTTCACTAAGTCTATCAAAGATGAGATTCTGCTTGTCCAAATCTATGTTGATGACATCATCTTTGGTTCAACCAATGATTGTTTGTGCAAAGAGTTTGAGGCTTTAATACACAAAAAGTTCCAAATGAGCTCAATGGGAGAACTCACTTTCTTTCTCGGATTACAAGTTAAACAGAAGCCTACAGGTCTCTTCATAAGCCAATCAAAGTATGTGAAGGACATACTGGACAAATTTGGATATCAAGACACCAAAGCTGCAAGCACTCCAATGGATCCTCATAAGCAACTTCATACAGACAAAGATGGCATAGATGTGGATATTCATTTATACAGATCTCTTATGTATCTAACATCTTCCAGACCTGATATCATGTTTGTTGTCTGTGTGTGTGCTAGATTTCAATGCTCTCCAAAGGACTCTCACTTGGTTGCTGTTAAGAGAATCTTTAGATACCTTAAAGGCCAACCACACTTAGGCCTATGGTATCCTAAAGACTCTCCCCTTGTACTAACTGCTTATTCTGACAGTGACTATGGTGGATGCAACATTGACAAGAAATCCACAACTGGTGGATGTCAATACTTAGGAGCAAGATTGGTCTCTTGGCAATGCAAAAAGCAAACAACTGTGTCCACATCATCCACTGAAGCATAATATGTAGCAGCTGCAAGCTGCTGCTCCCAGGTATTGTGGATTCAAAATCAACTAAGAGACTATGGTATGAATTTCTTATCCACTCCTATTTATATTGACAACTCAAGTGCAATCAGCATTGTGCAAAACCCAGTGAAATTCCCAAAAACCAAGCATATAGAAATCAGATTTCACTTTATCAGAGATTGTAATGAAAAGAAGTTAATCCAAGTTACCAAGATTCATACTGATGATCAGTTAGCTGATCTATTTACAAAACCTTTTGATGTAGGAAGGTTCACTTTCCTAGTATCAAACATTGGTATGGTAAACATGAATTAAAATTTTCATTATTATCTAATATGTATGCTTAATTTAAGGGGGAGTCACTGTTTTTATTAAAAAGATGCTTCATTTCTAAGTAACAGCTTGAGTATTTTCTCAAGCTGCTAGTTCATTTTCTCATGCTGTTAGTTGTTTTCACTTGATCTGTCAAAGTGTGCAGGGTATTTGGGTAATTTCTCAAATGTGTGCGCGGGACCCAACCTTTTCGAAACCTTTAAAGGTCCCGGTTTCGTTCAGTTGTAACTACCAGTTACATATTCTTCTTCCACGGCCTCTTGCTTTCTCTCTGAACGAATCACACATTCTTCTTTCAAACCCTAAACCGTCGTTTCTTCATCAATGGAGTTTGTAAAAGAACACAACTGCCTCCCATACAACCTAAAACACTCTGAACTTCAACCGTTTCATACAATGATGGATTTCCTCAGGCACTCCCATATCCATTATGCTCTATCCATTAACCCTACTATATACATCTCCCATATTGAACAGTTCTGGAATCATGCATCTGTTCAAACCATCAATGGAGTGCCTACCCTCATATCCAAGATTGATGGAACTGTCATCAATATCACTGAGGAATCCATCAGACATCACTTGCATCTTCAAGATGCCTCAGGTATAACCGACCTATCCCTTCAAGCTTTACATTTTGGTCTTCAAAATATTGGTTATAGGGGTCCTGCTGATTCTTTTACTTTTCTTAAGGCACACTTTTCTCCTAAATGGAAATACCTTGTGCATATTATTCAGCAATGTTTAAGCCCCAAAAGAACTGGTTGGTCTGAGTTTTCTTCAAATATTGCCACTGCCTTAGTGTGCTTTTCTACTGGCCAACAGTTCAATTTTTCTAACATGATTTTTCAGGGGATGTTAAGGCATCATTCCCTAAAGAATGGGAAATTTCTGATGTATCCTAGGTCTTTGGCAGAAATTATTGCACACACCTGCACAACTCCACATTTACATAAACGGATACATGTTTCCCATAGGCACTCACTGTCTTCAATCAAAAGGCTGTTAAAGCCAAGTGCCAATTTTGTAAGTATAGATGTTCCATTGCCCTCTGCAATGATGAACATCATTCCAGGAAACAGAGGAGAGGGTCCTGAGCAGACACAGCCCAACATTCCTGCTTTACCCCCAGGACCCCAACCCACTCCTCATGATACAAATATTCCATCTGATCCTTTTGTACAGCCAAAACGCCCACTAAAATACTTATATAAAAGGAAAAGGGGACCAGGAGCTCCTTCCTCCTCCTCCCCTAGACAAGAGCCATATATCCCTGTGCAGGAGGATACTTCTGCACAGAATATCCAAAGGGAACACTTTGAGGAAACTCCCATCCTCACTCAGGAGGTGAACATCTCTTCAGAGATGGTTCATATGGGTTCTGTGGCTGGCACTACTGCTGTTTCTGCAAAAGAGACACAGGACAGTGCCAACATCTCTAAGACCACACCCATGGCAACAGCCAGTGTACAAACACAAGCTGGAAGTCCCCAGAACCAAGAACATAGGGGCCCAGAGGTTTCTACTTCTGGTATTAATGTCAGTGATAGACCACAAGCACCTCAGGTGTTTTCTGATCTCGAGACTAGCCTGCAACTAATGCTATTAACGGATCCAAAGCTGAAACCTGTTGTAACTATGTTGGAATACCAAATGTCCATCATTGCTGCATAGGGGGCTCAAATATATGCACTCAAACAGGCAGAAGCAGCTCAAAATCAAAAACTGGCTTATCTTCACAAAGGGTTTACCCTCTGTGGGAGTAAGCTCATGAAATTAGAGCAGTTGATTCAAACCCACGTGGCAACGGTTGTAGGTCCTTCTGACCAAACCAATGCTTCCAAAAAGGGGGAGAATCAGGAGGTTCCTGAATCAGTCCAAGCATCTCCAACACCATCAGTCCAAGCAGCATCAACAGTCCCACCTTCTAGGCTAGCAGTCCCAACAGCTTCTCAAGCTGTTAGCCTAGACACTCAAGCTGCTTCTTCAAAAGCTACTGGAGTTGTGATCAGGGAAGGCATTCAAGCTCCATCAAGAATAGTCCAAGCTACATCATCTGCTGCAAAAGACAAGGGCAAGGGCATTCTCATTGAGTCTCCAAAGCATAAATTTTCCTCCAAAGAAGCCCAAATTGCCTTTGATGCTGAAGTTGCCAAAAGAATAGCAGAAAAACAGGACAAAGAATTAGATCAGCAAGCCCAAACCCCAATGGATGATGATGAGACTTTAGGTGATTACCTAAAGGGGTTTGTGGTTAAACAAGGAGCAAAGAAGAGAAAGATGCCAACAGGGCACTCCAAAGCTGAGCACAGAAGATTTTTGATAAATTTTGCATTTGCAGCTGGTATTCCAAAGAAAATGGCTCAGTCCATGACAACTGAAAGGCTGCAAGAGATTCATGTCAAGGAGATGGACAAAAGAAAGAAAGCCAAAATTTCCCAAGAAGTCCAAACATCAAAAGATCCAGTACCAACTGAAGCTGCTGCCAGTGCCCCTGCTCCTACCGATCAAGCTGTTGTTTACGTTCCTTCAACTGATCCATCTTCACAAGCAAAGCTGCATCAAGTGAAAAGAGTGTTGTTTGAGCAACAAATGCAAAAGGCCATGGAGATAGAGAAGTTGATTGATCAACATGATTTCACAAAGCCTCAAATCAACTACTGGTTTGCTAAGTCACTGGATGACCGTGACTTGAGAATTAAGTTTGTGATAAGAAGAGAGTCTGGTCCTGAAGAAGAGTATGATACTTTTTGGCAAATAGTTCAAAAGTTGACCAGAGATGAGCTGATAACGATGCACAACATTGGGTCTGTATCACAAGTTAGATCTTCTCTACCACAAGTGAAACAAGTCATCAGAGATCTGAAGTCCATTGTTGATCCTGAATTTATTAGAAAAGATGTAGAGGATGCCAACAAGAAGGGATTGAAAATCAAGGAAGTTAACATTTTTGTCAAATCCAGGACTTACAGAATCAAATTCACAGATGGATCTGGTATGTTCTTTAATCTTGAATTCTATGATCTTCCAAAGAATATACTACTCCAGATGAAGTCTGTCAGAATATCTTGTGATAGAGATGAGCTAAAGTGAGAATTTTTGAAGGCTGTAGATCATAAACTTGCACAGTTGTAAGTTTTTGAAAGCCTTGGTTTGTAAATAACAGTTTACTTATTCATTTCCATTTTTTTGTATAGAACTTAAAGTCTTGTGTAAAGAATTTAAGTTAGGGGGAGATTGTTGGGAAATAGTTTAAGTATGTTCAAACTGTTAGTTAGACTTCTCAGACTGTTAGTAGATTTTATATGTAAATCCAAAGTTCATGCTGCTAGTTGAAGAAACTCAAGCTGCCAGTGTAAAAGTTCAAGCTGCCAGAGCAAAACAACTCAAGCTGCTCTTTTCATGCTGTCAAGTGATTCAAGCTGCTCAACAGTTTCATAAATAGAAAGTGCTGATTTTCAGGAAAAGATATCTACATGAAGATTCCAGCATATCTACTATCAGAGAAGTCATTATTCGTCAAGGAAACATATCAAGAAGCAATATAAATACATAGAATAGGTCTTTCTATTGTATAAGAGTTTCTGCATATTTTGAGTCTGTAATTGCTTTATTGATAGAGTTTTCATAAGCCTCTAAGGTTGTAAAACCCTAAGAACAGTCTGTGTTCTTCGTCTAATCAAACAGATTAGAGGTGATTGTAATCATTGAATTCAGCAATACAAACAGTCTTGATTACTTCTTGTGTGTTTATTCATTATTGATTCTGAAAGTTTCTGTTAAAATAATTAAGTGCTATTCCGCAAACTTCTTGATTAAACTTTGATTCAAAGCAAGATTATTGATTTATACTCTGATAAATTCAAATCAGTTAGTCTTGGTAATTCAGTTTTAGATCCTGACAGCTTCCCAATGAATGGTACAAAGAATCTGTTACACAGATGCATAATGAGTTGAAAGAGCTGCAGGAAAATCGATTTTTAGAAGGAGCAGATGCATCAAGATACCAAGACAGAGTATTTGAAGCTGTTACACAGAAGGAGCAGATGCAGGAAAATCGATTTTCAGAAGAATTGTTGAAGAGTAAAACCGAGCAGTTGATGTTAGTTAGGTTTATGTTAGGATTGTTTTCAATGATCATCATTCTACTTGTTCTTGTAATCTTTAAATGAAAGGTAGCTTGTAATGTTTAAAAGATGGATGTAATGTAATGTGACTTTTGCAAAGTAATGATTAAGATATGTTTGCTTAGCATTGTTGTTATGTAATGAATACTATGGTTATCCATGTTTGCAAAGTAATTGATGTACAAAATGTGCATGAAAAAGTGCAGAAGGATATTGTGCATGAAAAAGTGCAGAAGGTTATTGTGCAACCTTAAGTGCAGGTATAGTTATTGATGTACAAAAAGTGCAGGAAAAATTGTATGTTTACAAAGTAATGATCAAGACAATAAATAGCACCAAATAAACATCACCATTTGTCATTATATGTTAATGTGATTGATGTACAAAAGATTAGCCCAAAAGTGGCATAACTACTGCCCAAAATAATCATCCCTCATGTACAAAAGATTATCCCAAATGTGGCATAACTACTGCCCAAAATAACCATCCCCAATGTACAAAAGACTATCCCAAACATGGCATCACAATCTGCCCAAAAAAAAAACATTAAGGTTTGTGATTTGTATCTAAGTATGGCATAAGAAACTGCCTAACATAAACCTCTAACAATCTAATCTAAAGACAGTGGATTGAATGATGAAGATCCTTTTCCATCCTTTGTCACAACTTTCTTAGCAAGATTCTTCAATGATTCTGGAAGAAGGCAGCCTCTTTTTTGGTTGTGTGATTGTTGTTGACATTTGTGTAGATACATGCTGATCCTCAGGTAGTATTTCAGGCTGTTCCTCAAGTTGTACAGCAGCAGTATCAGGCTCATCCTCAGTCTGTACAGGTGCAGCTTCTATCTCACCATCCAATACACTTTCAACTTCAATAGCTTGTAATTCAGCATCTAAAAAGTCTCCAAAACCAGCACTTTGTAACTCAACATCTAATAACTCTCCAAAACCAACAGGTTCTACTTCAGGTGCTAAGACATTTTCTGTTTCATCAGCCTCCAACTATAAAAGACACAACTTTAGTTGATATGCTTCAATGAAAACTAACTAAAAAAGTAAGGGACACCATGAATACTTGTACCTCTACTTCATGAGCAGACCTTCCTTGAGCAGTACCCCTACCCCTGCCTCTAACAGATGCAGTACCCCTACCCCTGCCTCTAACAGAAGCAGAAGGTTCACTCCTAACCTTTGGCCTTCCTTTTGGCTTTGAAGGTTTAACAGGTGCATCTTTTCTTTGGTTCTTGCAGGTCCTTTTATTATGGCCTGTTTCCCAACAATTTTTGCACGTTTTCACTTGATTCACCCTTGACACACCACTCTTTCCTGCAATTAAAAAAAAAGCAATCAAGTTTCATCAAGTCAGTACCCATGTAGTTAACTTTAAGTGTTCTTGTAATCATGTTTTACCTTCTGTTTCATCAGCACCTCTTTTTCTTTTTTGTTTTGGTCTACCAGGCATACTCTTATACTTCGGAGGTAAAAATTTCTGGTAGTTGCCATAGCTTGCTTCCATTCAATGGAGTTATGGAAAATTGATATGCTTCAATGAAGTTGGACTTGGAAAACCAATCACTTATATAATCCTCTGGGCTTTTGTGAATATAAAATATGGCAGCTACACCATGAACACATGGTACTCCAGACAACTGCCATAACCTGCCACTGCAGTGTCTTCTATTTAGATCCACAGTGAATGCATCTGCACCTCCCATTCTTGTTTCAAAAACATGATACCCACTAGGGTATACAGTCCACAGCCTGTTATGCATAGAATGCTTCTTCAACTTTGAAATAGCATGAGGGCATATATTTCCTTCCATTTCTTGAGCTTTGATTGACATGTTATACATCCTTTTCATCAGCCACAATCTTATCTCCTCCATCATTGTAATGATCGGTTTTGCTCTCGCATTTACAATGACCGCATTGAAACTTTCACTCATCCCGTTTTCAACAGCATCACAGGCTCGATCTACCTCAAAATATGCCTTACACCATGTCTTAGGATCCTTTTGCTTCAAATGGTTGTATGCATCAACACTGATTTTCTTGATGTCATCCATATGGCTCAAATACTCAGCCTCCATAGTAGCTTTTGAAGCAGCCCAAAACTTGTTCTTGTATTGCAACCCATTGTATGCTTTCTTGAAATTTGCATACACATGCCTAGCACATTGTCTGTGCTCAGCATGTGGAATGACATCTTTAACAGCTTCCACTAGGCCCTACCAAAATACCATGACTTAATGTTAGTATTCAGATGACAGTTAAAAATAAATGATGAAACAAGTCAGTACCTTATGCTGGTCTGATATGACAGTAAGTCCAACGCCTTGGTACACTTCAATGTCCTCCATAAGCAACTCTAAGAACCATTTCCAGTTATCTTTATTCTCAACATCAATCACAGCCCATGCTATTGGAAAAATCTGGTTGTTTGCATCACGTCCAATTGCAGATATCAACTCACCCTTGCATATACCTGTCACAAATGAAGTTGGTTAAATATATATGTATGATTTATGATTTACAGATGAGGCAACTTACCTTTCAAAAAGCATCCATCCAAACTAATCACCCTTCTGCAGCCCCTATTCCATCCATCCTTTAAAGCTTTGAAACAAATGTACATTCTCTTGAAATAATTATTGCCATCCGCTCCATGATCCACTTCAATTTTACAGGTGCTTCCAGGGTTAGCTCTTAGAATTTCATGCCCATAATCCCACAGTCGACCATAATGTTCCACCAAAGTGCCTTCAATTTGTAACTTTGCCTGCTTCTTGGCCCTTTGACATTGCCCTAAGCTCACACAACAATTGAAATCATTTGCCATTCTTAACATCATATCCTTTAGTTTGATTTTTGGGCTCAAAATAAAGTCCTTAATGAACCATGAAGCTATCCAACTAGGATTCACAAGTGGTGACTTGACAAAGTCCCTACTACATCTGTGATTATCATTCAACTTCTTGATTTGAAAGGTATTCTCTTTTTGTACCCAAGATGCCCACAATCTAAACGGACATTGCACACCATCTTCATATCCACATTTAACCAACAACCTATTATTCTCATTCTTCACAAAACGAAGCTGATATCCATTAGCCACACTATAGTTTATCAAAGCATGTTTTAATTGAGCTGGACTCTCAAACTTTTCTCCCAAAGTTGGTTTCATTAATTTCCATTCAACATGAGGATTGTGTGTTGGATAAACGACTCCTGGTTGTAATGTTTCTCAGCTGCATGTTCAACATCCAACTCAGCCTCATGATCAGAACCAATCTCATCTCCACCCTCAAAATTAACATCTATACCAGCTTCAGGATTAGGACATAATGCAATCAAGAAAGGATCATCAGATATGCTATCTAAATACACAAACTCATCAACTTCTTCATTTTCTAAAGAAATTGCATCATCACTGCCAAGACTAGATCCTTCATCACTTGCCTTGTATGATGAGTCTTCACTGTCACTTTCATCATACAGAATTGGATTATCTTCTTCAACTTCAGGATCATTATATATAACAAACTCTTCTAAATCTTCTTCATATTCATCAACATAAACCTTTAATAATGTATCCTTACTTCTGCATCCATGTTGAATGAACCCTTTCATTTGATCATCATTTGATAGCATCCTAAGACCATCTTCCAATTCTTCATTACCAAGAACATAGTAAAATGACATGTTTCTGACTTTGGTGAATGAATAAATCATACCAAATAACCCATTGAAATCTAGATTATCAAAGTTAACATCCATAAAAGTCTTCACCATACAGAATGCATATCTTAACACTGGTTCTTTCACAAACGTCCCAGCATAATACAAATCAAAAGAAAAAATATTTGCTTGGGATGATGATGATGCCATTCTCCTATCAAAAAAATCGAAATTAGGGTTCATAACCATAGGGTTCATAATGAAAATTAGGGTTCATACTGAAAATCAGGGTTGTTCATCAACGATTAGGGTTCGATTCACTTACCTGGTCCGTTGACCTCGTTCGTCCATGGAGGTCCGTTGTAGTTCGTCGTTGTCTGTCCAATAATTTGGTTGATTTCGTCCGTGGGTATCGACGGTTTCTCAGGGTTAGTCAATGGCGTAAAAACGGTAACAGAGTAAATGAGGGTGAATGGGGAACACTGAGTAAATGAGGGTAATAGGTAAACTCTTGTAAGGATGATGATATACACATCAGCAGCCACGTAGGATTTCTTACCGGTATCACCGGTTACAAGTCATTTATTTCACAAAACCAACAACGAATTGGTAACATAAGGGGTTTAATGGTAAAAAATAACATGGAGGGACTAAATCGCTAAAAATTGGAAAACATGTTGGTTTTTTTTTTCATATATATATATATATATACATATATATATATATATATATATATATATATATATATATATATATATATATATATATATATGTATATATATATATAGGGTTGGGTTCCGGTAAGAACCCTCGTTACCGTGAGAACGTGAGAACCACTCCAAAATGCACAAATTTTGTACATCAAATGCACAAATTTGAAATTAAAAGTTTTACTTAAAATCATTATTAGTCTTAAATATTAATAAATATCATAATCTAACACTAAAATTTCATTCAAAAATTATATTCATTAAATTATAAACTAAATGCACAAATTTGAACATCAAATGCACAAATTTTTTTAAATGCACAATTCGTACATAAATTAGATAAATTATAGCATGAGATGCAAAAATTTTTACATGAAATGCATAAATTTATTGAAAACATTTAATTTTAGCATCAAATGCACAATTTTATATAATGATTGCACAAATTTTAGAGTGGTTCTCACGTTCTCACGAAATAGAGGGGTTCTCATGTGAATGATCATTCACATATATTTTTTTTGAATAGACGTGTATAAGACAACATTATAAGACTTTTTTTCAAAAGAAGCAACATCATAAATCTTGTGAATGGTAAAAAAAGATCATGTGAATGGTCATTCACACCATTCACATTGTGTGAAATGACCATTCACATGGATGACCATTCACATCAATATGCATTGAGCATTCACATAATTTTTAAGGACACAGAAAGTGTGAATGTATGTGAAATTCATATATCATGTGTATAACATTAGATTAAACATGATTATGAGAAAAAAATTTAAAAAAAAGTTTTTTAAGGTCGGTACCTTCGGGTGCACTTGATTTCGAGAGGTACCTTTTTGAACCTGACTCTATATAATATATATATATATATATCAGATTTTAATTATTAATATCACATATATCCCTTTTAAACATCATTAGTATCACATATGTCAACAATTGTGATGAGACTCCGAAGCAAGAACAGGAACAAAGAAAGCCTGATCATACAAAACGTGTAAACGACGAACGTAAACCCACAAGTTCTCTTTGCAGTAAAATTATTCCATCCATGAAATCAGTTTTTAATCGTCTTTGGCAACATATATTCCACCGCCTGTGCACCCAGCGGTGGTTTTGCTGGTAATAAACATATACCCAGCTCTTCGGTTTCTTCGTCTTCATCTGAGAAGTCGTCTGAGTAGCATCATATCGGCAGCAACATGATTGACGATGAGATTGTTGATCTGACAAGGAATTTACATGGTTGGTCCGAAGGAGGCTTCGGTTATTGCATGATGAAGATGACAATGTGAATTTACGGGAAGCCATAAAGGCTCTAATCATGTCAGCGAACAGTGGTGGAATTGGATGTTAATCAGGAGCAATAATAAAAGATGCTACACTACTGCACCTTCCATCGCTAAGAAACACAAAGATACTTATAAATCTAATGAGGACATATGCTTTATATGTAAGTTCTGTTACAAAAGCAATTTATATCTTTAAATTGTTTTCAAAGCAATTTACAAATTCTTCTTTAATAAGTTGTTTTGATAACAATTTATAAATAGTTAAATGGTTAATTTCCAAAAAATAAAAATAACTTTATGCATTTTTTGCATATCAACATTATTTATTTATTTTTTAAAAATTAATATCACTAACTTTATAAATAATGATTAAAAAAATATAATAATATCATTATATGCATATAAAAGTAATGTTATTAATGACACGAAATATGAAAATATATAAATAATCATTAAATGGTTTTAATAACAATTTATAAATGATGATTAAAAAAGAGCCAATTGCTAAAAATAGAATCAACTTTATGCATTTTTAACATTTATAGCAACATTATTTTTTTTATCATTAATAACATCAACTTTATATTTTTTATCATTTATAGCAACAACTTTTTATATGATAAAAAGAATACAAAAGTTAATGCTATTAATAATACAAAATACAAAATTTGATGTTATTCATATGAAAAATACAAAAGTTGATGCTATTAGTGATAAAAAAATAAATAATGTTGCTACAAATAATAAAAAATCAAAAAATTGTTATTATTTTTTGTAATTGACCCATAAAAAATATACGAGTTAATTCCATTAACGATATAAAATAGAATAATTGATGTTGTTAATTATGAAAATATAAAAGTTGGTGTTGTTAACAATACAAAATAAACAATGTTGTTATAAATGATAAAAAATCAAAAAGTTATTATTATTTTAGTAACTGATCCATAATCTTAAATATTTTTATATTATAATAATTTAATTTTTTTTAATTTAACTATTATTCGTAAAAAAAATCGTATATTATAAGTAAAAGATACATATTAAATTTAAAATTTTTATTATTACATGCATATATCGGTTTTGGTAAATATATAAGTTTAAAATGCAAAGTCAAACACTTAAGAATCGTGATAGCAAACAATATAAGTTAAAACACAAATACTAAATTTCAATAGTCCTTTATGTTATAGTTATCATTAAATTATTAATTTCCAAAACGTTTCATAATTTAAACCAAACACCAAGTCATATGGAATATTAACTTTTTATAATATTAAATGGAATGTTTATTTTTGATTTTATGAAAATACTAATTTGGAATGCTAACATATTAACTATAATTGTTAATTGTGTGGGTTTTTTATAAAACTATCATTGGAAAAAAGTTAGAAAAGAAAATTATCGACGATAGGTTGTAATGAAAACCAATCTTTAAGAATTTACGGTTACAAAACTAACGAATATGAAAACTTTAGGTCCCGAGAGGTTCCCAAAGTATATAGCTTTAAGCTGTAGAGGGGGGGTGAATACAACTATTTACAAACTACACACTATTTTCTCAATGTTTGTATGTATTATCAACAATTTGTTAATTACAAACAAGCTTGAATGCGGAATAGTTCAAGCTGAGATGACAGATACAACAGTATGTTCACTAGTCTAAGACAAACTCAAACTAGTATACAATGAATACACTCACTAAGAAGCACTCACTGTGTTTACAAGACTTAAGGGAACAGCTTATGTAAAGCAGCTTAGACACACAGATACTGAATTACACAGCAGGCTTGCATGCATGAAAAACACACTTGCACGTTCACTCTTGGTTTTCAGCACTTAGCTTTCTTCACACTTCTTTCTGTCCTTAGAAGCTTCCTTTTATACTCACTCAGAAGATCTAAGAGAAACATCTTCATTGGACAGAATGAAAAAGGAGAAGTCTTGTTGAACAAGACAACAGTAACCTTTTTCTGCACTTTTCTGAAAGAAGCAGACTTTGTCTTCAATGTGCGTCAGAACTTTTTGTCTTTTTACTTTGTCTACTGTTGCATTGCCTTTACTAATAGGAATGTCAACTTGTGCGGCCTTTCTTGTCCTTGTAAAGGCCTTATATTTGATAATAAGAAAAAGGTCTGTCATCCTTTTCAAATAACCTTTTTTGTCTTCATGTTAACAGAACACTTGGGCAAGGCTGAGCAGTTCTGTTTTCCACTTTGTCTTCGACTTTGTAAACTGATCTTGTAGTCAAAAACAATACATGATGACTTGGAAACATATTCCATAAAGTGTTTAGCCTGTTCATAAAGAACAGGTTCTGTTCACAAAGAACAGAACACTTTAAAATTGTCCAGGCTGCTCACCAGTGTAGAGCAGCGTAGACAGTTTATGTCCAGCCTGTTCAGCAGACAGAACAGCTTGGACAAACTGTCTTAGTTGCAACACATGCAACACATAGAACAGCTTTAGACTAATATTGCAAATCATCTTTAGGCTTTAATAAGGCATATAACAGGCCTTAAGTTCAACCTTCAAATGCATCAACAAGTTTGATTATAAATCTCCCCCTCAGATGTAGAACAGGTTTGACTGAGGCCTTTTTGTGCCTAACAAGGTCTGTCACCCTTTTCAGATATCTGTTTGTCTTCATGTAACAGAACAGCATGGGCAGGCGGTGCAGTTCTGATTTCCACTTTGTCTTCGACTTGTAAACTGATCTTGTAGCCAAAAACAATACATGAGGACTTGGAAACATATTCCATAAAGTGTTTAACCTATTCACAAAGAACAGGTTCTGTT
The DNA here is from genome assembly GCA_020465985.1 of Centrapalus pauciflorus. Taxonomy (NCBI): domain Eukaryota; kingdom Viridiplantae; phylum Streptophyta; class Magnoliopsida; order Asterales; family Asteraceae; genus Centrapalus; species Centrapalus pauciflorus. The sequence goes on from JAANYP010002638.1 coordinate 93,714, forward strand.
CACAAAGAACAGAACACTTGTAAACTGTCCAAGCTGCCCAAGAGAACAGAGCAGCGTAGACAGTTTATGTCCAGCCTGTTCAGCAGACAGAACAGCTTGGATAAACTGCCTTTGTTGCAACGAATGCAACATGGTAAACAGCTTTGGGCTGATATTGCAAATCACTTTTCTGGTTTCAATAAGGCATATAACAGGCCTTAAATTCTACCTTCAAGTGCATCAACAGGTTTGATTAAAAATCTCCCCCTTAGATGTACAGTAGGTTTGACTGAGGCCTTTTTGTGCCTAACAGTTTCCTCCAGTTGAAATTGAGAAACAAGAGGAGATTTAGCAGCAGTAACCAAGCTTAGTGGATAAAGCAATTGTTAGCCTTGGTTCCATCTTCAAGTGATCAAAATCGAGTTGAAAATGGTTAGTAAATGTTGTCTAATGAGTTGAATTGTTATTAATCATAAGTAAGGTTGAACTGGGAGGATTATTGCTCCCTGGATCAGGAGAGATCGAATATAGGGATTAAACCCCGTGGTTGAACCAAAAACAGAGCATGCACTGCTCTGTTCATCGCCGCATCGTGGCGGCGCTTTGCTGGTCACGACCGCGATCAGGGTGAGGCGGTGTAGGTTGGTCGCTGGTAGTTGGAACGCGACAGAGAAGCGGATCGCAGGCGTGATGATCTTGGCCGTGCTCGGATGAACTCGGTAGCGATAGGAGGAGTAGCGTGGGGGGCGTCGCGATCGCGATGGTGCCCTCAATGGAGTGATCACGACCGCACCCCTGGCCGCACTCGTGGGGTTTGATCTGTTGACTTATGTTGAGTTCGTGAGTTTAATAGATAGTTTTCATATGTCCGTTGAGTAGTAGTTACATTGTAGTGTATTTATATGTTGTCAATCAATTGTAGTTGAGCCTGGACCGGTCGAGGCCGTTGTATATATTGAGATAATAGTCGTGCTTTAGGTGAGTTACTTACCTTCTTATAGTAGATGTACTAATGTTGATAACTACATTTCAGAGAGGTTGTTGTTACTATTTGGGTCCTGCACAGATCCCTTTTATACGTTGATAATCGTTAGCACACGGTAGAGTAAGTGGATTACGCATAGAGTTGTTATACGCAGAGTAGAGGCATGTTGGGTCATTCCCAACCTAGAGGTCCTGGCTTAGTCACTACTTTGTGGAGTGGGCTACGCAGGCTATTCCGGGTCGCTCCCGATGAGGCGTCGGGATGTTGTTGCTGGCCACACGTAGAGTTGATCATCCGTTATTATATTGTGCTAACTACTTTATAAAACTTATTTTAACGTTTTTTAATTGTACCTTACCAACTTCTAGCTGACAGTTGTTTTGTATGTGCATCTCAGGTACGAGACCAGAAGCTAGGGATATTGCGGCACCATTCGAGACCCGCCAAGTGGACAGTAGTTAGAGACTACTTCAGTAAGTAGCCTTTTGTACTTTTGATCTGGCATATCGGCCAATTCTATTTTGGATGATTGTACCCTATTCCAAAATCGTGGATGACTGGACTACGTTAACGGGGGTTGGTTCCCGTTCAGTTGTGACTCTTATGCTGATTGTGGATATTTAGTAGTTAATTAGCTGTTTACCCTTGTTGATGGTGACGATATTACTGGGTGACGTGGACTATAAGCCCTACATGGTATTAGTATCGGAAGTAGGGTGTTCCAAAACTCTTGTCAAATTGGTCGGACGAATAATGTGGTGAAATTGTAGGGTTTGTGGAATGGGTGATGATGAAAATTGTGCGGTTTGTGAAATGGATGAAAAATGTTGGTGGATTGATGGTGAAAAAATACGGTAGATATGGTATTGCAAATTGTTGCGCAAAATTTTGTTGTTGTAGTGGACGAAATGAAGAGTTCGTTCGGGCCCTGGTATTAGCGCGTTGTCGACTTGAAGCGGGTTGTTTGTCGGTGTTTTGATCCATAATTGAAGAGGATGAAATGTGTGGAAGCGTATATTTTGAAAGAGAAATAGTTTAGGGTTTGGAAGGTGTGAAGATGAATGTATGAAAGTGAAATATTTATATAGTGAAAATATTGCTTTACTTTTTTTGTTTTCTAATACTAACAGTCAAATGACCGTTTAAGATGAAAACAAAAAAATAGAAGGAAGAAGTCGTTGGGTGGTCAGGAGGCCGAGGAGAGGGTTGTGAAGCAGGGGCAGAGAAGCAGGGGGTGGTGTGGCCGTCGGCCTCCACACGACGTGGCAAGGTCGAGCCCTTTGCGGCTCTGGTATCCTTCCCTCTTACGGACGTCGTCTTTTAGCCATTTGCAATGATCATTTTACCATTAGTTTCTTAATAGTTATCATTAATGTTGTTATTATTATTATTTCTGTTACTATCAACCACTAAATTATTCTAAAGAAATTATAAATATCAATAAAATTAAGTAAATGAAAAAACCATAAAAATAAATAATAAAGTATTTGAAAAAACAGATGCATTGTAATAAATATTATTAACTAAATATTAAAAAAATAAGGTTTTGAGTTTTCATTTTTAAGTATAAAACAAAAATTAAATTTTTTTTAATAAATTATGAAATAAATTAATTTTATTGAGTACTCATTTTTACTATTTTTATATTAAATAATTTTTATGAGATCTAAAACATCTATGAAAACATAAGAATTGATATCCTTAGCATTATTGGTAGTTAAAAACTAAGAACTAATAATTTTTTTCTAATTTTAGATTTTTGTTTTAAATTTCTGTAGAAAAATTAAACGTTTTCGTAAACAATAAACCAAATTTGGACTTCTCAAAAATTTTGATATTTTTTAAAACTTTCAAAAAAACGTTCAAAAAAATTTACTTACATTTCAAAACGTTTAAACTTTTTCAAATTGTTTGTTAAACATCTTTTTTAAAAGATTTAAACTATAAAAATGATATTAAAAACCGACAATTTTAAAAGTTATTTATTTCAAAATTTTAATGTTTTTTGAATATATTTACATTTACTTTGTGATTTAAAAAAATTATCTTTTTTCTTAATCAAAAATCTATACTCAAAATGTTATTTTTTAGTTTTTATTTAATAATAATTATTATTCTATGTCTTTATACATAGTTCATCATTTATTTTTATGTCTTTTACATTAAACTAATTTTACTGATAATTTTAATTTTTTAAATTAGATTATTATTTAATAATAATAGAAATAATAATAATAACATTAATAATAACTACGGTAAATTACAATTTTCGTCCATGTGGTTATATGAAAATTATGAAACAAGTCTTTTTCAAGTCAAAATTATAAATTCAGTATCCATGGTTGGTTATTTGTTATGTTTTTAGTCTGTTGACCAGTTAATTTTTTAAAATATGATCATTTTGCCCTTAATATAATTATAAAAATAAGTAATGAACTTACTTTTTCTTATAAACTGAATAGTAATAATAAACCAAAAATGTTTATTTCATTTTAATTATAAAAAGACTGATATACGATAGTATCATTTAAAAAACAAAATAATCAATCACTAAAACAATTTTGGTAGCTTTTTATTGATCACTACCGCTTCACTATCCTTTTTTTTTTATATTCCCTCGTCGGAGAACAACCTGGGCAATCGAAGATTTGGAGACGAAGGCAATCAAAGATATGGAGATTTCTATGGTAAAACCAATAAATCACCCAACCATGATTTCCATTTCCCCATTTATTTTAGTATTTTACCTCCTAACTCTCCAATGTCCAAACATCCATGATGGCGTATCCCCTCTTGTTTTTCCTCTGTTTTTTTTTTCATCAGTCATCACCGATCTATTTAACGTTTATAACAGTGATGAAATCGATGCCCAAAAATAAGTTTCAAATCGAAGAAAACGATGGCTTGCTCCGGTGCTGAAAAGATCGATTTGCTAAGAAAGATCAAGGGCAAAATGGTTATATTTAGAAAATGGTCAAAGGACTAAAAACATAACAAATAACCAACCATAGATACTGAATTTGTAATTTCGGCGTGAAAATGACGTGTTCCGTAATTTACATATAACCGCAGGGATGAAAATTGTAATTTATCAACTATTAAACAACTAAGGGTGTGTTTGGTTTAAAGGATTTGAATCTCCTGCCCCCCATTTAGGATTTGGATTTCAAAATCCTTACATATCATGTTTGGTTGAAAAGAGAGGGAGTAATCTAATTTCAGCATTTGGTATTCCGTCAACCTTCTCTTTTCATCATCCTCCCTCTACCCCAATTATTATATAATCCCTTAAACTAAGTATTCTATAATCATTTCATTTTTTGTTTCTATCATTTTCAAATCTTATCATATCAAAATCCTATCATTTTTTGATATTATCATGTAACATTCCAAGAATCCAAACGTCACCTAAGAGTAAAATAATCATTTTAAATGAGCAAACGATAGAATCCGTAATAAGACTTCAACTACAAAGACCGTCCGTGTAATTTTTAATATTAAAAGACCTAATCCATATACATACCCTCGTTGCTAATCATAATTGGTCACGCCTAAAAAACATAAAACATGAAGTGTAGATGCATAAATAGTAACATTAAGGGTCACAGATTTTTTCCCATGTGATTTATATTTTTTCAAAAGATTTGCATTATGCAGCATTTTAATTTATCAGGATTTCATTAAAAATTTTGCATTTTCTTTCAAGAAAAATTTGTTAATCTGAAAATGCAAGCCAATTGGGATTTAAATCTACAGGGAGACTGGGTTTTAAATAACAAAAGAAGGATGAGGATTTAAAACATCATGAGATTTTAAGTCTTTACTGAAATTTACGAACCACACACAAGCTTTTAAAGGCAAAATCGATAAACCAAATGCTGCTAAGAGGAAGGTGAGTATACTTGTAGCTATGCTTTTAACAAGTATCATCTAAAGACTAAGAGGAGGTAAGAGGATAGTTGTCCTCTTAAAAATAGAGAAAAGATGGATACAACATAAAATGTGTTGAAAGATCTTACTTTTCATAAATACTCTTTTCCAAATATACAAACTACTGTATAAATTGACACAATATATAATATTATTGTGTGTGTATGTATATATATATGTGTATATATATATAACCCTAAAGTATAATATAAAGAAAAAATTAGACATGAATTGAATTCGAAATGTAAGGTTACAACTTACAAAAAGAACACCACCAAATACCAATGTACACTATACTTGCACTCTCAACTAAAATGAAAGGTTATTTTGGTAATTTCACAAACTAATTAAGGGTTATACAAGTGCCCCCCACATCTGCATTTCCAGCCAAGTGGCTTGTAATTTGAGTACCTGTTGCTTGATGATGATGGAGGTGAGTCATAGTATTGAATCGGCTTGACTCGGTCAGAACCCGGTTTGACTCGGTCATGACCCGGCATGGTTGGAACCTGCACCGCCATGCATGGGTGGCAGAGGTTGCACTTGTTGTGACAGCTTGGTGGTGTTGAACCCAGCCTTGTTTTTTCTTCATATAATAACCCCTGAATAAAATAATCATAAAACAGAAAAATAATTCTGTAAATAACTACAAAATAATTAAATATGTAAAAAAACATAATTAATTAATTACCCGGATGAGGGAGACTTTTGAGGGCTTTATTTGGCAATTAGCGGTAAAACAAAGGAAATGGAGAGTGATTAAAAGGGAGAGAGTGATGGATTTCATGGCCATGGAAGCATTTTATAAGCTTTATCTCTCATCACCGGCGGTCCGGCGCGGCAGCCGGCGGTTGTTTTGAGTATTTTTTATTTCTAGTGAGCAAATTTTGGGAATGAAAACACAAACCCAAAAACTCACACACTCTCTCTCTCTGGCTCTCTCACCACCGGCTCTATCTCTATCTATCTAACTCTCTCTCTATCCAACATTTTGTATTATTATATTTGTATGTATGTATGAGAGATGTAGAGAGAGAGAGAGTAGAGAGAGAAGGAGATGAAAATAACAAGACATGAAGAGGGGAAGAGGAAGAAGTTAAAAGAGTAAATGGAAGATTATGGTCCCACTCCTACTGCTCTCTTTGTTCCTAGCTTTTACAACAATTTTTCTCATATAACCTTTTTACAATTATGTATATATTATTTATGTTTTTTAGAGTAAATTAATAAATGGTGTATGTGATTTATAACAAATTCTAAGTTTCATTTCTAACTTAAAAAAATTATATTGATAGTTTATATTTTAAAATGTTATCATGTTTTTCAATCTCTAAGCAACTTAAATTTAGAAAAAAAAGTCTAGTTTTGTACTTACAAATTAATTTCAGTTATGGTTTCTAATCAATTAATTTAGTTTTTTCTTTATATTAATTATTTGTATAATTATAATTGTTTAATTAATAAGTTATGTTTTACTTATTATTATAAGAAATTAATTAAATTTATTCACATATTTTATTTATATATTAATAAGTTTCATTATTAGTATTATTATTATTATTATTATCTATTAATTTTAAATGTATATTTAGTAATTTCTACATTTAATCATTTTGACAAAAATATTTTTTTTTATTAATTTTTGTTTATTAAAACATTTTCTGATATGTAACATCTGGTACTTAGCTTAACATAGATTAGACACTTAATGTAACTTTTATTTAGTTTAGCAATGTAATTTTATATTAAATTGATAAAATTTATTATCAAGGGTTATATTATGCTATCTGAATAAAGTTAAGATTAATAAGTGTAAACTTTGATTTTGTCAAACTTATATTTATTAAAATGTAATATAACACTTTGCTTAGTCATTTGTCATCTGCTTTATTCACACAATGTTCAAGACTCCTTACACTAGAATGCTAACTTCTCACTAAGATTTTTATTACAAATCTTGATGAAATTTGGAAATTCAAGTTGCAAAGTGATTAATTAGCAACAGTCTTCAAGTTCCTAGCTAAATATCAAGCTAATTCATCATTAAATCACCAATTTTTTTTTTTTGTGAGTGTGTGTTACTGGAGGTTAGTTGACTTCCAGTAAGTTTCATCAACTTGGAATCGACATCAAACATCAAATTGATGTTTAAACTTGCATAACTCACGTTAGCAATCACTTACATGCTTTCATTTAGTGTTTAATTTGATTGGTCTAGCAAGAATGGGGCTGGAATTTGAAATTGATTCAAACACCAAGAGACATATAGTCTCAGTGTGTGCATGCGTCCAAAACTAGTTCATGAGAACCCCAAGAATTTAAGACTTGGGGTGTGGCTGGGCTTGACTTTCGATTTGGCCTATGATTGCCCCATGATTCGTACTTCATGTAACATCCGTCTTTTGGACCTGGTACGTGTAATTATTTTAGTGGATAATTAGTTTATTAATATTAGGTTGGTCCAATTATATCCCGTTTCGTGGATTGATACGTGTCGGGATTTGGCTTGCGTGTCATCGGGTTATAATTTTAGCGGATGGATTATATTTTTGGGATCTGGGGATTAAATGGGTTAAGTGGGCATTAATAGTGAAAATGTGATATCGGGTTCGGGTTAATGGGTTCGGGACCGGCTAAAAATAGAAACGTATATGTGTTGCGTTCCTTTCTTTCTCCCTTATCCTCTTGAGTGAACCCTAAAGTGTTTGTGTGTGTGTTTTGTGTGAAAGACTCCAGCAAGAAACCAAGTTCAAGCTCCCAATCACTTGTGATATCTGAGATATAACTTCATCATCTTCTTGTGTGGTGTTCTTGAGCTTCAAGAGGTAAGCCTCCTTGAATTAAAGGTTTAATTTAAGTCATGCATTATGGAAGATGTATGAAATGGTTTCTTTGTGTTAGAAATGGTTATGTACTGGTTTCATGTGTCAATTGAGGCTGGAATTCGAGTATGGAAGGAGTTAATACTCCTGGGCTGAAGCTGAAAATCGCAGGTTGGGTATGGAGATTCCGCAGTGTCGTGGCGCGACCAAGACCCTGCAGGGGAAATCCGAGTTTGGTCTCAATAAGGGGTTTTGGGTCGGAATTGTGTCGGGTTCCTTCGGGATTGCTCGGGTTGGGTTTGTCTTAGTTTGGGGTCTCGTTGGGATTGCTTTGAGTCGGGTTTTGGGTCGGGTTTCGATTCGGTGGGATCCGTCGTGTCCGAGTCGGTTTTGTGTTAATATGGGATTGTCGTATGTGTAGCGGATTAATTGTGTTTAATCATTGGGATGTCTGTGTGATTACAGGGACCAGTGGACAGCGGGCCGGATTCGATCAGGGTGCTCAAACTTCTGGAAATCAGTCAGGTGAGTACTCGAGTTGTATTCTAAAACGCGCGCCGTCTTTATGCTTTTAGCTTTGTTGCAATCTTGTGCGTGTTGTATATATGAGACAGGGACGTGAACCTCATGTATATTCTATTTCCTTATACGTGTTGTGTATGAGATATGAGATTGATTCCAGGGGTCCGTGATGTGTTCCATACGGACAGTGAGTCGTGAAAGGGATAGCGCAGGTTGACTGTCCCTAACCGTCCTTGGGGCGTATATATACGGCAGGGCCTGTAGCCGGGTCGCTCCTCTGCTACAGGGTATTGCTGCTCACTGCTGTGTGCGGTGTGTTGGCCGGGGAGGGGTCCCCGTAGGGCTTGTGTTCTATCCAGATCTTAGGGGTGAGCAGAAACCGAACCGAAAACCGAAAAAACCGAACCCAAAAAAACCGTAAAACCGGAAAACCAAAAACCAAAAACCGAAAAAACCGTTTCAAATGGTTTGGGTTAGGATTGCGTCTCAAAACCGAACCGAAAAACCGAAATCGAAACCGAAACCGAACCGAAATTAAAAATTAATTTAATTTTTTAAAATATTTTTTAAGTTGATAGTAGGTATTGGTTTTCTAGTAAATTATTAAGTATTATGTTTCTAAATAAGTTGCTAGTTACTATTACAAATGAAAACAACTATATAGTCTAAATAAGTAATAATAAATACTAGTTAAAATAACCATTTTAAGATTAAAAAATCAACTAAAAAGAATGGTTTTAAACCCAAAAACCGAAAACCCATAAACCATGGGTTCAACCCGAAAAACCGAGAAACCAATCCGGGAAATCGAAAACCCGAACTCGGAAGAAACCGAAACCGAACGGTTTCCAAAATCCAAAAACCGAAATAAACGGTTTGGGTTCGGTTTGGGCATGAAACCGACCCATGCTCACCCCTACCAGATCTCATACTTGTGCTTATATACCTGGGATGCGTGTTGTGTAAGTCAAGTTATTTGGTATTGAATATTGACTAGTGTTTGATATATGTTTGATTATGTGTGTTTGATATTGATTGTTTGTATGTTTGAACTTGGTGTAATGTATTACAAGAAGTTCAAACATAAAGTTCAAAGATAAATTCAAACATAAGTTAAAACATAAGTTCAAACATAACTTTGATAGTTGAAGTTCGAATTTAAGGTAAATTCGAATTTGTCAATGAGGACAAAATCGAATGGGCCTTGGGCCAGATTCGAATTTGTCCTAGACAAACTCGAATCTGTCAGTACATTTAAGGGTTAATTCGATTAATTAAGGGACTTTTTGCAGAATCGATCAGAGGGATTAGCAAAAGGCGATCTCGAACTTGCAAATTTCCAGAGAGTTGTTTCGGAGAGAATCATCGTGTAGGGACGTTCTAAGTCGTTCGTCTATCACCGTGGTAGTCTCCGTGTTTCGTGTGCGTGGTCTTACCGTCAAGCCGCTAACGAGGATTCCGCACTCGTTGGAAGGTGTCGCGTCGAGATAGATCCGTAGTGTCAAGACCTTACAAGTGGTATCACAGCCATTGAGTGTTCGTGGTGTTCTTCGTGTTTATAAGCAACATCCTTGGTTTCTTGACGTTTTGGACGGTTGAAATCACGTTTTTGGAGATTTTCCGAGTTTACCAAGTCTGATATCGGGAAATACTTTGTATTAGTTCAAGTTTTTGATCGAAATCTTGAGGCGTTTTTCGAACTTGCGGCGCTCGAGTTTATTAAGGGGGTATTAGAGTTTACTCATTTTCGAGTTTGTCAGAAAATACGCTTCTTTCGAGGTTCCTTAGGGTTGATTCGAGTTTGGCCATTTCGATTCTACTAAGAATTCGAATTTAGTACAAATTCGAATATAGGACATTCGACTTTAATAGACCTTCGAATTTTCCATTAATTTCGAATTTAGTTGGATTTTAAACTTAATTTCGAATTTAATTCCAAACAAATTTAAGATTAATTACATTCGAATTTCCTCAAATTCGAGAGAAATTAACTCAAATTAATTTCGAATTAAATTATTTAAGTTTAAATTTAAAAATATTTGAAACAATGACAAGTCTACAGAGGTTTATTGAGATGGATCACGAGGTCGGAAAAGCGAATTCACCACCTAAGTTGATGAAATTGGAAGATTACTATTGGTGGAAGGATAGGTTCGCCGACTTCGCAAGATTTAATGATATGCGGATGTGGATTTGTATAGACGAGGGATACATTCCACCAACGGCTGAGATTGAAGGACGACAAAAGATCGTTCCATATTCAAAGATGAAGGACGATGATAAAAAGCTTTATAAAGCCGAGAACCGGGCATTCGCTATCATTAGAATGGCACTACCTCAGGAGATCTTGCACACTTTTCGTAATCAGAAAATAGCAAAAGAGCTGTGGGATTCTTTGGAGAAACGGTGTGAGGGTAACCCGAGGGTCAGGAAGAATAGAATGGAAATGCTCAAGCAGCAGTTCGCGATCTTCAAAGCCTTGAAGAACGAAAAGCTGGATGAGACAATAACCAGATTCTATCATTTGCTAACTGAGTTAGACAGCCACGATGTGGAGTATAGTGAAACAGAGAAGATCGTAAAAATTCTGGATGCTTTACCTGCCAAAGGGAGATGTATGTGGCACTAATAAAACATGATGAAGACAAATTCTATACTCTTACTCTAGACAGTGTTATAGGAACGCTGAGAGCCTATCACTTTGAATTGCTAAAGAAGGAAAGGGATTATGAACAAGTACAGGATCCGGACATGTACTTTGGGAAGTCTAAATCTTTAGCGGCAACTGATGTGAAGATGGCTACAGCTTTCTTTTCGGGAGAGACATCGACACCGGTTGAATCAGAAGACTTAGTGAGTCGGGCTTTCTTAGGGTTTACTAGACCAGAAGAAAAGCAGAATCATGCTACATCTACATCTACATCTCAAGGGTATTCAAAGATGCCCATGAGCGCAAAATCAACTGAAGACCATCTGAATCTGTTGGCTTCATTTGTGGCCGCCTACGGCAATTGCGTTCAAGGCAAAATCAACGATCCTGCGCTTTGGGATGAGGATTACGATCAGGTAGATCCTGATGACTTAGAGGAGATGGATTTGCAATGGCAACTGGCCATGGTAACTCAGAGAGTTAAAAGGTTCATCAAGAGGACAGGCAGAAACCTCAACGTTAGTAACAATAAGATTGGGTTTGATAAATCCAAGGTTAAGTGTCACAACTGCCAAGGGTTAGGACACTTTGCTAGAGAGTGTCAGAGACCGAAAGTAGAAAACTACCAGAACCAGTACCAAAATCAATATCAAGGTAGATATCTGCCAGGTAGTTCAACCAGTTAAGCGAATATAGCTGGTCTGTTATCCAATGTCACATCAGACAGACAACTATATGGAACTTATGACTGGAGTGCACATCCAGAGTCGAATGCTAGAGCCTTTATGGCTGAAGTAACCGAGACTGGAAGTGAAGGAGCAGAGGAAAAGACAGGGGACAGCACTCAAAATGAAAGCAGTTCGATGTTGGTAGAAAAGTCAGAAGATCAGACGATTCTGGAGTTCGCCGCACAGATGGCCAACGTGGAATCAGATCATGCCAAGGTATTCTGAACTTCTCTATTCTCCGTGATTTATGTGCTTTATGTGCTACATCTAACGATAGGTTAAATTTAGTACTGGAATCACATCAAACTATATCTGCTCAAAATGAATCATTAAAATCAGACAATGCTAGCTTATTAGATATCAAGGAAGACCTTAGAAATAAGCTTAAGGCAGATGCACAAGATGTCATAGTTCTAAAAGACAAGCTGAGCGAACAGTGTGTTAGATTAGAACTGATGTATGAACATGTTGAGGCATTGACAAAAGAGCTTAAAACCAAAGAAATAGAGCTAGCTGAATCTAAGGTAAAGGTAGCTGAGGCAAATAGTAAACTGGAAAAGTTTAGGAACTCATCACTGAACCTAGGGAAGATCTTAGATGCACAACGTCAGTCTAAGAAACCTGTAGGTTTAGGGTATCATGAGAGTCCTCCACCTTTCAATGATAACTATGTACCTCAACCTCAGGAGAAAACTGAGCAACCAGTAGAATCAGAGGAAATACCTGAACCTGTGTCTGAAATTGTTAAAGAAAATGAAACTAAGGTGACTAGTAATAATGTTAAGATTAAGAAGGTTAAATTTGTGCCATCCTCTAGTGATAAGCCTGTAGGACAACACAAAATTGACTTTAATGATCAGGAGGAGGAACAAGTCACTATAGTTGAAACGAAAGAACCAGACACTAGTGAGACACCTAAGTCAAATGGCACATATAAAAAGTCGATTGACAAAATGTCTTGCTTTAGATGTCACAAAAGAGGGCATGTTGTTTCTAGTTGTCCACATAGGAAAGTAGATTCTACACCTAAATCTGGAAAGCCGGAACAACATAAGTCTGCTACAAGTGTTGCAAGCACAAGTAGTTCTCTTACTACCGAGAAAACTGTGCAAGCCGCACCAAAATCTGCTGTGAAACAAACACCTGTGTCAGGTCGACCCAATGAAGTGATTAGGACTAATTCACCAAATAGAGTCATTAATCAATCTAGGTCAGGACCGCAACAGAATTATAGGAGTACTACACCTAGCAAAGCTTACACTCCGGTTAGGTCACACACTCCTGTAAGACATCAAACACCAGGTAGAGCTCAGGGATATCAATCGGACATGCATTATAATAGAAACTATTCAAGAGCTCCACAGCAAATGCCTACACAAAAGCCGAGAGTGAACTTAAATCACTCTGCACCACAACAGGCTCTAAATCAAAAACCCAAGTCACCTGAAAGGAGAGATGGGTATTTGAAAGAGTTCAAGTATGTGGACGAGAATGGTATAACCAAGTCAGTCATGGCTTAGGTTCCCCGTGATAACTAACCTCTTTTCTTTCATGTGCAGGAGATAACTACAGGTCTAAAAAACAAGTGGTTCGTCGACAGTGGTTGCTCCAGGCACATGACAGGGGAAAGAAGTCTACTCGCAAACTTCAAGGGAGGGAATCGGGGATTTGTATCGTTCGCTGGTAATAAGGGAGGAAATATTACCGGTACTGGAGTGGTCACTAATGGGACTATCAAACTGGATCAAGTTTATCATGTTGATAAACTGGTTCACAATCTCATTAGTGTATCTCAAATCTGTGATAAGAAGAACTCAGTACTTTTCACTGATACTGAGGTGTTAGTGCTGAAACCGGGATTCAAAGTACCTGAAGAATGGATACTGATGAGGGCTCCAAGGAAGAATGACCTGTACATGCTCGACATGAACAAGCCGGAATCTTCAATGGGACCAATTTGTCTACTATCAAAAGCTTCAGAGACTGAATCGGTTTTATGGAACAGACGCATGGCACACTTGCACCTAAGAAAAATGAACTACATAACGAAAAATGGATTGGTGCAAGGTGTTCCCATGAAGAGTTTTTAGTTCGAGGACAAGTGTCTACCGTGCAAGAAAGGAAAACAACATAAGAAAGCACACAAGTCCAAGACTCAGAACTCCATAGCTGCCACGTTCGATTTGTTGCATATGGACCTCTTCGGACCGATCAACAAAAGGAGTATAGGTGGTAGTTGGTATTGTTTGGTTATTAATGATGATTACTCACGTTTTTCTTGGGATTCTTTTTAGGTACAAAGGACAAGACGGCTGCCAAGCTCATCGGGTTCTTAGACCAAGTGGAAAACTCATAAGGGACGCGAGTTAAACGAATCAGGAGTGATAACGGAACGTAGTTTAAAAACACGGTTATTGGTGTATATTGCCTATCAAAGGGCATAATGCATCAATTTAGTGCACCATATGAGCCACAACAGAATGGGGTGGCAGAACGGAAAAACAGGACTTTGATTGAGGCAACAAGGACCATGCTTTCGGATTCAAAGCTTCCCACCATGTTTTGGGGGGAGGCAGTGAATACCGCGTGCCATGTTTTAAACCGGGTCCTTACTGTCAAATCATTGAACAAAACCTGTTATGAAGTTTTGAATAAAAGGCCACCAAATTTGATTGGCTTCGAACCTTTTGGGGTACCATGTACGTTAATGAAAACAAAACATCAACCAAAATTTGGTGAAAAGGCTGACGAAGGTTATTTCCTAGGTTTTGTGCCTAATTCACCAAATAAAAGGGTTTTTAATAAATCAAATGGTATAGTAGAGATTGTGTATAACATTGATGTCACAAGTTATACACATGAACCCCAAACTGGTCCGGAATGGATATTTGATTATGACAAATTGTTTGACTCATTTAACATTCCTTTGGATGGAAATGTAGGAACAATCGAACAGGACCTGTCGTCATTAAACTTGAATGACGAGGGTCAAAGTTTTCCGAGGACCACCTTTCCATCAACATCCGTGCCTACATCAACTGAAGATAGATCTCTAGAAGAAAATGATTCTGAATTGCCTACAAACGAAACTCAGACAACTAGTTCTAACTCTGAAGATAGTATCCATGAGGAGGAAAATGTGGAGTCTGAAGTCGTTCCCCCGTTAGGAGAGATTGGATCAAATTTGGGAGATAATCTTAGGGTTGACGAGATAGAATCATCCTATTGAGAGTATCATAGGAAATCCTAATGCTGGCGTGAGGACTAGGAGTAGTTTGAATAACAACACAGTGTTGTTGTCGATGATCAATGACTCCGAGGCGTTTCACACTTGCTTGTATTCATGTTTCATCTCGCAAGTAGAGCCGAAAAATGTGCAAATGGCACTGAAATACAACTCTTGGGTTGTAGCGATGCAGGAAGAACTGTCACAGTTTAGGAAACTTGAAGTGTGGGAGTTAGTTCCGTTACCTCGAGGAGAAGTTGCCATAGGAACCAAATGGGTTTTTAAGTGCGAAAGAGATGATCGGGGTACAGTCACTCGCAACAAAGCAAGACTTGTGGTAAAGAGTTTCAACCAAGAGGAAGGAATCGATTACAATGAAGTGTTTGCGCTAGTGGCAAGGCTTGAAGCAATCCGTTTGTTTCTAGCTTTTGCTTCCTTCAAAGGTTTTAAAGTTTATCAGTTGGACGTAAAGAGTGCTTTTCTTTATGGGAAAGTGAAGGAACTGGTTTATGTAGAACAGCCGCCCGGGTTTACAGATCCGAAATATCCAGACAGAGTGTATCGGTTAGATAAGGCTTTGTATGGATTACATCAAGCACCGAGGGCGTGGTACGAGACTCTATATGATCATCTTTTAGACAATGGGTTTGAAAGAGGGAGAATAGAGAGTACGCTGTTCGTGAAAAGAAAAGGTGAACATTTCATCTTGGTACAAGTGTACGTCGATGATATCATTTTTGGATCATCAGACGAGCAGATGGGTGAGTTAGACTTCTTTCTGGGTTTGCAAGTCGAACAGAGGAAAGAAGGCATGTTTATTCATCAGACAAAGTCTGTCTACGACATCTTAGAGCGCTTCGGGATGGAAGGAACCAAGCTGATAGCTCACTTCAGCACGCCGATTCAAGTGAATCATAATCTCGGACCGGGTACAGAAAGTGATACCGATGTGGATCCGACGTTATATCGGGCCATGATTGGGTCGCTCATGTATTTAACTGCTTCTAGACCTGACATAATGTTTACTGTGTGTATTTGTGCTAGGTTTCAAGCTAATCCAAAAGAGATGCACATGAAAGCTGTGAAGCGGATTCTAAGATACCTCAAGTAAAAACCGAAGCTGGGACTTTGGTATCACGCGGAGGGTGATCTGGAATTGGAGGCATTCACGGATTCAGACTCTGGAGGATGCAGCTTGAATCGCAAGTCAACAACTAGAGGTTGTCAGTTCCTAGGAGGGAGGCTCGTTTACTGGCAATGCAAGAAAAAGACTTCGGTAGCCGTGTCAACGTGCGAGGCCGAATATGTTGCTGCGGGTAGTTGTTGTTCACAAGTTTTGTGGATGCAACAACAATTGCGGGATTACGGTTTGACTTATACCCATACTCCTATTAGGATAGATAACCAGTCAACTATTGCAATAACCAATAATCCAGTTAAATACAGTAAAACCAAGCACATAGACATAAGACATCACTTTATACGTGATTGTGCTGAAATGAACATAATTAAGCTGGTAAAAGTTGCAACGAATGATAATAATGCTGATTTATTTAACAAAGCATTGATAAGTCACGTTTTGAGTATTTAGTTCAACTAAACGGAATGCGTAATCCATAGTAAATTGACCTTAGTAGAGTTTATTTCTTTTAATAGCAGTAGAATTTCTTTCTTTTTATAGTAAGTTTAGTAGCGTAGGAAAATTTATTTTTATAGTAAGTTAGTAGGTTATTTTATTTTCTTTACTCTTATTTATGAAAAACAAAAAAAAAGAGAGAAAACCATAAAAAGTTCAAAAAAAGAGAATATCAGAAATTGAGTTAAGTCTTAGGTACATAAGTTCAAAGTGACGAAAATTAGCACAGTCATTACAATCTCTAAGTGTTAAGCTTTCACACATAATGCACCTAAAATTCTAAGTGTTATACATTATCTAGTTTGATATGTTGGTAGGCAAAATACACATAAGGAGTCTCAAGGCTAATTAAATATTCAAGAAAAAGTCAGACGTGTCACTAACTTAGATGTATGACCAAATGGTCGTAATTTTTATGTTAGAGACATACAGACATTGATTCTAAATGAGGTATGAAAATTTTCTGGGGGATGTATAGCAACATCAGATACATCTTAAAGAAAAGGAAAGAATAGAAAAATCATGATACTGAGTTGAGAGTCAAAACAAGTAACTCTGTTGTACGTAAGTACATACCTGTTGCCTCTGGTTTGACTCGAGGTAGCAAGATAAGTCGCTTTGTTGTACGTCAATACAGACATGTCACCGCTGTCTTGCTAGCTTTAAAATAAACTTTAAGACAAACTAAGACACTCTGTTGTATGTAAATACAGAACTGTGTCCGACGTTTGCCTTTTAAAGAAAGTTTGCAATACCGAAAAGTTATAATCATTGTGTGTATGCCTTGATCATAAAAGTATGTCTGAGTTTGAGTCACGTAAGGTAATTTCTTGTTAAATAAAAAGGCCAAGGGATATTCCAAAGTGTAACATGTTTAAAGGGAAAATAATACCAACAATCGTCTAGAAATGTGTGTCACAACAAACAATCAAAGGAATCAAAAGTTCCTAAGTGTGAAAGTAAAATACTGAAAGTGCGTATTTGACACCGCTATCTGATTGAACCTTTCTTTGACTATTCTCGCCAAAAACATTCTGTTAGTGTTAAATATAGGATGTACATTTTAAAAGTATTGTAGATTAGTTTAAATTGGAATTTTGTTCAAAATTTTATTTTACTTTATTTTTATTTTTATTTTATTTTATTTTATTTAGATAAAAGGTCAAACTTACTGAGGATGCATTCTTAGTTGAATAAACAAACATTGCGTGAAAATCTTGTGCTTAGTGTAAATGAATTGTGCATAGTTTGTTTCCGTCACACACAACAGTTGAAAAAGTCGAAAAAAAGTTAGAAAAGTTGAAAAAGTTGAATTTTATTCAAAGATTTTCAAAATTTTCAGTTAAATTCGAATTTAATACAAAGTCGAATGATACATTCGAAATTGTCAGTAAAATTGAATTTGAAGACAAATTCGAAGAAGGTTAGTATATATAGGTCAACAGTGACTCATTTATGTCACCTACCTTCGAGTTTAGTAGTTCGAATTTGTCTGGGCGATTTCGAGTTTGTCCATCGAGTTTATCGTATTCGATTTTTTCACCTATTCATCGAAGTTTTGTACTTTGTGTTTGATACTATAGCCAAATCTAGGTATAAACATCACCATTATACAAGATTTAGGAAGTTTTAAACTCAATTTGAGCCAAAATCGACTAGATTTGAGGTTTTAAGGGTTTTGAACTTTGTGATTCAAAATCACAAAGTTTAACCGGTGAAACTTCAAAAAAGTGGCAAATATCTTCAATTAGAATCTATTAGGACTAGTGAATGTGCTTTCTAAGTCTAAAATGGTTTAAATCTTGGATTTACGTTTTAAAAGTGCCGACATTCGAGTTTGTTCACATGCTTCGAATTTGTCCCTAAATTCGAACATGTCATTAAACTCAAATTAAGGTTAAATTCGAGCATGCCATTCGAGTTTGCTATTAAAATCGAAATGTTTGAATAATTTTAACGTCAAACTTGTAGAAACTCATAAGTGTTGGATTTTGAACTTACATAAGTTTAAAATAGAACAAATTTGAATTTAAACAAGTTACATTTTTATTTTGTCCCTTCTAATATATTTTATACTTTAATGTGCAGATATGGGGGAAAGAGCTTTTATTCAAAAGCATAATATGGTCGTGTCACCGGATCGTGAGCTTCCTGAAGCTCAGGCATTTCGCCAGATGGTGGACTTTTTGGCCAATTCAAGGTGTCGTATGCCCTTTCTCATAATGTGCAGATCGTACTGCCTTACGTTAGGCAATTTTGGGATCATCTGCAAGTTGACTGTACAGTGACTCCGACAGTGTTGAGGACTAGAATAGCCGGGCAACCTCTTGTGTTCTCCGCCAATATGTTGCGTAGGGTTTTGCAGCTAGGATCAGTCGAGCAGGAAGCTGGGCCTATCGACTTCCCTTTGGAAGTAAGGCAAGCATCATTTTTGAGAATGAGGTATGGCCTTGATGTAGCTAAGGCATCTTACATGAAGAGTGGTCTAATAGGGCAATGGAGGTATCTGGCACATGTCTTTATGGTGTGCTTTGCTCCAAAGAAGGCTGGATTTGACTATATCGTGTCAAAGATGCAGTCGGCGATGATAGCATTAGTCTATAATAAGAAGTTCAGCTATTCAGAGATGTTCTTTGCGGAGTTTGTTCATCAAATAACAGCTCCAGCAAGAGAAAGGGTTTTGATGTATCCGAGGTTCGTTATGATGCTGATCAGACATTTTTTGCCGAACTTACCACAGCTGAACAATATTCAAAGTGTCGCTGTGATCGACAAGTGAATTTTTGCTGATTGTCAAGCGCACAATGCACGTAGGGGTGAAGTGGTTAGACCACTGGATGCACCACTTTTTGGTGCTGTGGTAAACCCAGATTTTGAAGCCCCCGAAGGTGCGAATTGGGCTGGGGAAGTACAAGTTCAGCCACAGCAGCCGCAACAACAACAACAACGACCTCACAACAACCAAAAAGGAGGCAGAGAGCTCAAGTAAGACAGACTCAGGCTTCAAGGCCTTCAAGAAGCAGGGTGCAGGAGTCAGTAGAAGCAGGTCAGTCATCGGACACTGCGGGTCCCTCTAATGTGCTACCAGTAACCAGGTAGTGACCACCTCTGAGTCGTCTTCAGAGGAAGTTGAGGAAATCGAGGTTGAGGCACCAGCAGAAGAGATGGAAGATCCGGCTGTCAGAATAGGCAGATATGGATCCAGAGTACTGGTTATTGATCGAGAGGCAGAAAAGAAGAGAGCATCTAGAGATTCGGATGAAGATGACTCTGATTTTGAGATTGAAGATACTGCTCCTTTGGTGCCTAGGAAAAGGGCCAAAAGGCATAGGTTTATGCAGGGAGCTTCGTCTGCTTCCATTTCAGAGCCTGAAATTCCATCCGCTCAACCATCCGCTCCGCCATCCGTTCAACCATCTATTCCACCACCACCAATCACTCCGTCACCTATCACATCAATTCCATCCACTTCATCCACCTTCACAGACAACTTAAGGTTTTCAGAGCTCCGAAATAAAGTAGATTTCCAGCAAGTCCAAATCTTCCAACTTACTAAAGCTGTCGGCGAGCTTCAAGCGCATAACGCAAATATTGATAAAGAAAATCTTGAATTGAAGACATTTGTCGCCGATCAGGCTGCAGAGCTCAGAACTATGAGGTCCCTCATTGAGAAATTAATGAAAAATCTAAAGGCTCAGGGGGAGACTAGTTGCAGAGATATAGAAGAGTTGAGAAGAGAAGATGACGAAGGCAATGATCCCGATGCACAAAAAGATAGTGAGCCGGTAGATTTTTCTGCTACTCAGCATGCTGAGGTTCAGGGGGAGCTGAGTCAGTTTGGAGCTGAAGGAGGTGAGGCTAGTTCCTCAAAGGCCATAGAAAGTGAGATGATAGACGCTTTAATGGATATTGAGGAAGAAGAGATAGAGTTTGACTTTGAGGATGAGATTGAAGAGTTGGAGGAAGGAGAATTTGTGCCAGAGGACATAGTTGATTGGAGATCAGATGATGAAGTGATAGAAAATGAGGATGACAATGTCGATGAAGTGATTGTAAGCTCACAGCCTATCACCGAGCTATATGTCCAAAACAATCACAATGTGATTGATATTGATGACATCAAACTAGCCTCAGTAGAAGATTATGAACTTGAAGAAGCCGAGAGAGAGCCATCTAGGGCTGAATTGTTGAATCTATGGTTCCGGAAGGAAGAAAAGAAGACAGATCCTAAGATGAAGAGAAGAATGAGAGTTCCGGGCTCCAAAAATCTATCAGGTGGAATTATAAGCTGGTTCTTTGACAGAGAACTGCAGCTATTCATACTGAAAAGGATAGATGGACTTCAATACCTAAGGCGGACACTCAAAGTATTTAATATATTGCCGAAGGTTGAAGTAAAGGAGTGGCATGGAAAGAGTTAATTAATATTGGTGACGACCCGTACGCTGAAGTGATTGCGAAGATTATCAGAAAAGAGGGTCGGTCAGGTAAATTTGAGAGACTCAAGCCAAGGACTGGAAAGAGAGTGGAAGATGAAACTAGAATTGATCCTCATACAGGTAGGCCATGGGACAGAATGGAGTACAAACCTGTAAAGTGTTTGAAGAAGGTGCCGATGAAATCGATGCCACAAGATGTTTTAAGTAACATGAAGTGGTGGTATGTCGATAATGAAACTACTGAAGCTGTGATGGAATATACGCAAGACAAAGTTATTTTGAGAGTGTATGATCCATTGCACTTAATAAATCTGTCAAAGAACGACCTAAAGAAGCTACATGATCAACCTATCTTCTTTCACGAAGGATGGAGATCTGAAGCCAGGAAGTTCCAGAAGATAGTGAGAATATGTATAGATATAGGTCTATATGCAGGAAGTAGTCTATATGGTCCAAGTACTTAGTCAAAATGTAAATAGTTAGAAGCCATCGTCAAAGGGGAGTCTGTTTGTATATCCTGTGTGACGATAGCAGTCTAAGTTTTGATAGCATTTTGTGTAAGTCAAGTTATTTGGTATTGAATATTGACTAGTGTTTGATATATGTTTGATTATGTGTGTTTGATATTGATTGTTTGTATGTTTGAACTTGGTGTAATGTATTACAAGAAGTTCAAACATAAAGTTCAAAGATAAATTCAAACATAAGTTAAAACATAAGTTCAAACATAAGTTTGATAGTTGAAGTTCGAATTTAAGGAAAATTCGAATTTGTCAATGAGGACAAATTCGAATGGGCCTTGGGCCAGATTCGAATTTGTCCTAGACAAACTTGAATCTGTCAGTATAATTAAGGGTTAATTCGATTAATTAAGGGACTTTCTGCAGAATCGATCAGAGGGATTAGCAAAAGGCGATCTCGAACTTGCAAATTTCCAGAGAGTTGTTTCAGAGAGAATCATCATGTAGGGACGTTCTAAGTCGTTCGTCTATCACCGTGGTAGTCTCCGTGTTTCCGTGTGCGTGGTCTTATCATCAAGCCGCTAACGAGGATTCCGCACTCGTTGGAAGGTGTCGCGTTGAGATAGATCCGTAGTGTCAAGACCTTACATTTTGCTTTGTGCAGATTAATATGGCAGATCAGGGTGAAGGTTCAGGCACGGGTAAGCCGCCCAGTGACGAGTATATTCGTAAATCCGAGTTGTTAGAGGTTTTGACAGAGTTTTATAGACAGCAAAAAGAGCAAGTGGGCGAACAGGGTTAGGGTGTGGGGCCAGTTGTTCGGCATACCGAGACAGAGTCAGGGGGTGGTGCTTCGTCATCTTCTCAGCGGGGTGAGTCTTTTAAAGATTTTATGATTGGGCCCCACCGTAGTTTCGAGGTGACGGTGAGCCGGGGGCGCCCATCGCATGGGAGCGTGAGATTGAGGCTGCCTTTCGGGTAGCCCATGTCGATCCGAGAGACATGGTAGGTTTTGCGGCTTATCAGTTACGGGGCGGGGCTTCACAGTGGTGGAAATCGATTGAGTCTTCGGTGACCCAGTCCGCCGAGTATGCCATGACTTGGGAGCAGTTTCGGGCAGTGTTTGAGCTTCAGTACATTCCTCGGGACGAGTGCAGAGAGATGGAGCGCTGATTTATGCATCTGCAGCAGGGCAGTATGACCGTCCAGCAGTACGTTGACCGTTTTAACGAGTATTCTCAGTTTGCACCGCAGCATGTCGACACGGAGAGCCGTAAGGCTGATGCTTTTATCGATGGGCTTCGATCCGATATCCGTGAGTTTGTGGGACTGCATGATACCCCTACTTTCACCACAGCTCTTGAGATGGCCCGCATGAGGGAGCGGGAGATTATTAAGCAGAAGGAGCAGCCCTCTTCTCAGAGACAGCACACCGGGACATCTGAGCAGTCGTCTAGTGTGTGGAGGTCCTCCGGGGAAGCTCCCAGTGATCAGCGTCCGGAACAGTGGCAGTTTTTAGGCCAGGGTTCGGGGCAGACTTCCGGACAAAGGCGGGATCGAAACAGAGGTAGAGACCGCTGATCGAGACGTCAGGGCCAGAGTCAGGGGTTGGGATCAGCGGTTGGGGGCTCAGAGCCAGAGCAGTGTGGGACAGGGGTCCCAAGCATTTGGCAGCTGTCTCGAGAGTTCTTATGGGGATCGGGAGTGCCCGAAATGTCACCGGCGCCATTCGGGTCAGTGTTTGTCAGAGCAGCCTCGTTGCTTCAGGTGCGGCTAGCGGGGCCACGCCGCGTCAGTATGTACAGTTCCCGAGCCGCTATGTTTTCGCTGTGGGAGGCCGGGACATCGTGTCAGGGACTGTCCGGAGCCGGGGCAGGCTGTACAGGGGGCTAGCTCGAGTGGGGCCAGAGCAAAGCCGTCGTCATCTAGCCGCCGTGATTCTATTTCGAGGGGCCGAGGACGTGTATTTCAGGCGACAGCGGAGGAGGCACGGGATGCCACAGATGTTGTTTCGGGTACGTACATTTTTAACGGACTTCGAGCTCGTGTATTGTTTGATTCCTGGGCCGATCGCTCCTATATGTCTGTTATCTTTTGTGCGTATTTTAGTGTGTCTTCTTCTTCTTTGTCTGTTCCTTTGGTTGTTCAGAGAGTCGATGGGAGTTCGATGTTAGTGAGTCGGGTATATCGGGACTGTGTTTTAGAGATAGATTCTCATCAGTTTACGATCGATTTGCTGCCGATTGAGATCAGTAGCTTCGATGTGATTGTGGGTATGGACTGGTTGACTGCCAGACGGGCTGATATTATGTGTGCTAAGAAGATCATCCGTATACCCATTTTTGACAGTGAGAGCGTCATTGTGTATGGGGAGCGTCACAAGGAGATATCGGGATTGTATCTATGGCCAGGGCTCTACGATATGTGTCTAAGGGGTGCGAGACCTTCCTAGCTTATGTAGTTGACGCGAGGAAGGAAAAGAAGATCTTAGAGGATATTCCGGTGATTCGTGAGTTCCCTGAGGTATTCCCAGAGGAGTTGCCTGGGTTACCGCCAGATCGCCAAGTGGAATTCCGTATAGATCTTGTTCCTTGGGCGGTGCCGATTGCTAAGACGCCTTATAGGCTGGCACCGACAGAGATGCGAGAATTGATGTCTCAGTTGCTGGAGCTTCTAGATCATGGATTCATCCGTCCGAGCTCATCACCGTGGGGTGCGTCGGTGTTATTCGTGAAAAAGGACGGCAGCATCCGGATGTGTATCGACTACAGGGAGTTGAACAAAGTGACCGTGAAGAACCGCGATCCGCTTCCACGTATCGATGACCTGTTTGATCAACTCCAGGGATCGAGTTTCTTCTCCAAGATCGACTTGTGGTCTGGGTATCATCAGTTGAGAGTCAGGGATGAAGATGTGCCAAAGATAGCGTTCTGGACTCGTTATTGGCACTATGAGTTCCTTGTGATGCCTTTCGGATTGACTAACGCACCCGCCGCTTTTATGGATTTGATGAACAGGGTGTGTAGAGCCATGTTGGATAGGTTCATGATTATGTTTATCGATGACATCCTAATCTATTCGCGGAGTGCCGAGTACTATGAGCAGCACCTCCGAGAGGTTTTGACACTGTTGCGCAGGGAGAAATTTTATGTGAAGCTGTCTAAATGTGAGTTTTGGCTGCGAAAGGTACAGTTTTTGGGTCATGTGGTCTGTGCCGAGGGTATAAAAGTGGATCCAGCCAAGATTGAGGTTGTAATGAGTTGGGAGCCTCCGAGATCAGTGCTAGAGATTCGTAGCTTCTTGGGTCTCGCCGGGTATTATCGACGCTTCATCCAGGACTTTTCGAGGATTTCCTTGCTGTTGACGAGATTGACACGGCAGTCCGTTCTGTTTGAGTGGTCCGAGGATCAGGAGCGTGCGTTTAGAGAGCTGAAGACCCGGTTGTGTCAGGCTCCAGTGTTGGCCTTGCCGGAGAGTACCGACGAATTCGTAGTGTATTGTGATGCTTCAGGATCTGGGCTGGGCTGTGTTCTGATGCAGCGAGGGAAGGTGATCGCCTATGCTTTGCGTCAGCTGAAGACCTATGAGGAGAACCATACCATGCATGATCTAGAGTTAGACGTCATTGTGTTTGCGTTGAAGATTTGGCACCATTATCTGTATGGGTCTCGGTTTATTGTATATACCGATCGTAAGAGTCTTCAATATTTGTTCAGCCAGAATGATCTGAATATGCGACAACGTCGTAGCATTGAGTTGCTTAATGACTACGATTGTAAAATTCAGTACCACCCGGGCCGGGCTAATGTGGTAGCTGACACGCTGAGCCGTAGCGCATGCGGCCAGACTGTGATATCCAGGGCCTCGAGGCTTGAGATTACCTCGACATTCACTGACAGTTTGAGATTAGCGCAGTAGGAGGGCATGCAGGGTGATAATGTGAAGCGAGAGCGTCTAACAGGGCAGCTTGATGCGTTGATCGGGGATGATCATGGGATATATGTGTTCCATGATAGAGTCTGGGTCCCGAGGGTTGGGAATCTACGGCAGTTGATTCTTGATGAGTCGCACAGATCGAGGCTATCTGTTCATCCGGGGAGTACCAAAATGTATCGTGATCTCCATGAATTTTATTGGTGGCCGAGAATGAAAAGGGATGTGAGCCGGTATGTTGAGCAGTGTGTGACGTGTCTCAGGATCAAAGCCGAGCACCAGAAGCCGCACGGTCATCTCCAGCCGTTAGAGATTCCCGAGTGGAAGTGGTACCATATCACGATGGATTTCATTGTGAGACTTCCACGCACGGTCCGCGGGAACGATATGATCTAGGTCATAGTGGATCGACTAACGAAGAGTGCGCACTTCTTTGCCGTTCAGGGTACTATCACCATGGATCAGTTGGCGAGACTATATATCAACGAGGTGGTATCGCGGCATGGGATTCCGATGTCGATTACTTCGGACAGGGATACGCGGTTTACATTTCGGTTCTGGCAGAGTTTCCAGCGGGAATTAGGTACCAGGGTGTCGAGCTGAGCACGGCATACCGACCGCAGACTGACGGGCAGACTGAGCGCACCAATCAGACCCTTGAGGATATATTGCGAGCATGTGCTATCGACTTCAGTGGCAACTGGGACATGCACTTGCCGTTGGTCGAGTTCGCGTATAATAATAGCTATCACGCCACGATTAAGATGGCTCCATTTGAGGCACTATATGGGCGCAAGTGCCTGACCCCTGTGTATTGGGGCGAGGTCGGTGAGCGACCTATTAGCGGGCCAGAGCTGTTAGGAGACCAGTGACAAAGTGGCTGTGATCAGGGAGCATATGAGGGTCGCCCAGAGCCGTCAGAAGAATTATGTCGATCGCCGTTTGAAAGAGCTGGAATCTAGTGTTGGAGAGTGGGTATTGCTTAAGGTGTCGCCGTGGAAAGGGGTCATCCGGTTCAGACATCGTGGGAAGCTAAGTCCGCGGTATATCAGGCCATTCGAGATTTTTGACAGGGTCCGGGATCAGGCCTATCGACTGCGATTGCCTTCAGAGTTGGCCGGTGTGCATGATACTTTTCATGCGAGTCATCTCCGGAAGTGTCTGGCTACAGATGATCAGTATGTGCCCCTATCCGAGATTTCAGTCGACGATCAGCTGCGATATGTGGAGCAGCCCGAGGCCGTTACGGATAGAAAGATCAAGCTGAGAAATAAAGAGATTGCCTTGGTGCTCGTTCAGTGGAGACACCATAAGGGTACCAACGCTACCTGGGAGCCCCAACCAGAGATGCGATTAAGATATCCTCACCTGTTCCAGAGCTCGAGTTAGTATCCGGGACGAAATCTCTTTAAGAAGGGAGGATTTGTAACATCTGTCTTTTGGACCTGGTACGTGTAATTATTTTAGTGGATAATTAATTTATTAATATTAGGTTGGTCCAATTATATCCCGTTTCATGGATTGATACGTGTCGGGATTGGGCTTGCGTGTCATCGGGTTATAATTTTAGCGGATGGATTATATTTTTGGGATCCGAGGATTAAATGGGTTAAGTGGGCATTAATAGTGAAAATGTGATATCGGGTTCGGGACCGGCTAAAAATAGAAACGTATATGTGTTGCGTTCCTTTCTTTCTCCCTTATCCTCTTGAGTGAACCCTAAAGTGTTTGTGTGTGTGTTTTGTGTGAAAGACTCCAGCAAGAAACCAAGTTCAAGCTCCCAATCACTTGTGAAATCTGAGATATAGCTTCATCATCTTCTTGTGTGGTGTTCTTGAGCTTTAAGAGGTAAGCCTCCTTGAATTAAAGGTTTAAGTTAAGTTATGCATTATGCAAGATGTATGAAATGGTTTCTATGTGTTAGAAATGGTTATGTACTGGTTATATGTGTCAATTGAGGCTGGAATTCAAGTATGGAAGGAGTTAATACTCCTTGGCTGAAGCTGAAAATCGCAGGTTGGGTATGGAGATTCCGTAGTGTCACGGCGCGACCACCAGGGTGTCCGCGGCGCAACCAAGAGCCTGCAGGGGAAATCCGAGTTTGGTCTCAATAACGGGTTTTGGGTCGAAATTGTTTCGGGTTCCTTCGATATTGCTTGGGTTGGGTTTGTCTTGGTCTGGGGTCTCGTTGGGATTGCTTTGAGTCGGGTTTTGGGTCGGGTTTCGGGTATTGATCGGGTTTCGATTCCGTGGGATCGGTCGGGTCCGAGTCGGTTTTGTGTTAATATGGGATTGTCGTATGTGTATCGGCTGAATTGTGCTTAATCATTGGGATGTCCGTGTGATTACAGGGACCAGCGGACAGCGGGTCGGATTCGATCAGGGTACTCAGACTTCCGGAAATCAGTCAGGTGAGTACTCGAGTTGTCTTCTAAAACGCGCGCCGTCTTTATGATTTTAGCTTTGTTGCTATCTTGTGTGTGTTGTATATATGAGACAGGGACGTGAACCTCAGGTATATTCTATTTCCTTATACGTGTTGTGTATGAGATATGAGATCGATTCCAGGGGTCCGTGATGTGTTCCATACGGACAGTGAGTCGCGAAAGGGATCGCGCGGGTTGGCTATCCCTAACAGTCCTTGGGGCGTATATATACGGCAGGGCCTGTAGCCGGGTCGCTCCTGTGCTACAGGGTATTGCTGCTCACTGCTGTGTACGGTGTGTTGGCCGGGGAGGGGTCCCCGTAGGGCTTGTGTTCTATCCAGATCTCATACTCGTGCTTATATACCTGGGATGCGTGTTGGGTAATCGGGACAGGGACAGGGACTGTGTGCTATGTGTTATGTGCAGTGTCAACCCTCGTGTGCTCACGAGCTTTATGGATCATGTCTTCGAGTCTAACATGTTCAGGGAATCAGAAGGGACCACAACAGCTGTAGAGATAGGTTCGGGGCTGACTTGAAGATCTGTTGTTTGTTTGTGTAATGACTTGAACTGCTTGTAATAGTGTTCTGGGGATATCGTAGTGGTACGTTGTATGATGATCAGGGATGTTATGTTAGTTAATTCGGGATTGCGAATGAACTGACTTGCATTTAACCTTTGTGTTTAAAGTTTTAAATTTGCCATAATCTGCATTATCCTATGACACGTGTGTTATAGATCCGTTGCGTTATTGCCACTTATGATATTGGGTTGATGTGGCATTTCCGGGATCGGGAGGTGTAACACTTCATCCTTGGCTCAGCCTTGACTTTGCTTCCTCTCGACCCTAGGCATTTGTATGATGCACCCCCGAAACTTGTATAACCAGTGGGTGTGTGCAAGACATTGACCGCAAGACTTATAGTCTCGGTGTGTATGGTGGTTTTGGGTGGAAAACAAAACAAGTAAAAGATTTTATGTGTGTGTGTGGTGTGTTGTAGTGAACTGTAAGCATTGTGACATAGTTGTATGTGAGTTTTTAAGGCTTTGACCCCGAGACTTAGTCTCGTGGTGGTCTTCCATATATTGAAACAACATATATGAGTCTTAGGGTGCATTTAAGTGTATTGTATATCAATCAACAAGATCAAATAACAATTGAAACATACGTATAAGTTACTAAACCCAGAGAATGACTTACAAACATATAAATGAACATACTGATTATAAGTAAGCTTATATATGACTTCATTTTGACTTGATTAAGCAGGTTAATCATAAATATAACCTGTGAATGAAAGACTAATTTAATTAAAGACACTGTAAAAGATAACTGAGATAAAGAAAGACTAGAAAAATAGAGACAAATACTTTATGAATCTGAATTACCTGAGTTGACTCAAGGGTGGAATAATTAACTGTTAGAGATAATATCAAAGACATAACAAATCAACTGTAAGTTATAAGTTTACCTATTATACATGTTGATTAGATGTGAGGCATATTGTTGCTCTACTTATTGACACTTTATTCTATAATGAGAAGTTGTGAACACCATGGTAAGGTGTTGCCCTGTGATTCATGATAGCAAGTTATTTATCAATTATCTTATGTTCATACTCGTTTCTATTACTTGACCTTGAGACTTGTAATATCTTGCTACAAATACTCAAAATATTTGATTTGAACTCAGACTTTGACATGATCATGACTATACTACACTTGTTCACATGAACGTGTGTCATTGAACACTCTGATGTCTCCGACGTCGAATATACTAGTTAGTGGTTGATCCTCACATGTGTGTGATCTTGGTATTGACATCGTTCTATGATCCTTAGTATTATGTCTCATAAGGTCTTGCAGGTGGCGGCTGCTGAACTCATCACACTTGGACCCTCATGATATTAAATCTGCATATTGTAAACGCATCTTAATTGTTAAATCTATATACTCAATAAGTGTTGTTTATTAGTTGTCACGAATCTTTTTACCGACAAAGGCAAAGGACCAGCGGACCTAGTTCCTAGGAAACAAGATTTGAGGTTTGAAGGTTACTAGACCACTGCTCAACTTACATTTGTAGGTTTCTAAGGTTATGAAAGACATTTATAAAACAATTTCATAAGCAACGAAAGAAAATATAGTATATATACAATCTATATATAACCCAAACCAGATCTAAAGCTAATAAGAGAAAAATGTAAACAAGAACATAAAGAACAAGATGAATATGGATTCATACTTTGGGAGCGACTAATGAAGATCCCATTGAATCATTGACACCTTGTAAACCACAAAAGAAGGTGATCTCTAAAAGTAATCACCTACTAGGATAAGTCATGGCATAGAAAAGAATACTAGTTCTTACTTTGGTTTTTTAAAGAGAATAAACTTATGTAAGATCAATTCAATGGTCTAAAGAGAATTCTCTTTAATGCTTAGAATATTTATGGTGTAAGAATGAATGAGGAGGCCTTGTGTTTATAGGGAATGAGGAGGGGTTGCAAAAGGAAACAGGAGATCTACATGATATGGATAGTTAGGGCAACAATGAAGGAGAGGAGGGGAGGTCATGGCCTCTTCGGGCCAGGCCCTTCTCTTCATTTCAAGTTCTCTTACTTCTTCAAATATGGTAATGTCTCCATTCTCATATTTTGCAAACCCTAATTCACATTTCATTAAACAAGGCTTTAATGTAGTATAATTGATCAATAGAATAATAATGATCAAATATTTTCAACCTTTGATAATATCTTCCATTTCATAAATGGAAAGTCATTTCATCATCTAATTAGAAACCCTAATTACTTTCCTCATTAGTCCTTTATCCAAATCAAGGTCTATTGTCATTCAATAAATTATAACACTTATAATTTCTATCTTTGACTTGATCAAACTCATAAATCTATTTATGCAAACATAGATGTTATTATGGAAAGTCTTTGTAAGCTCATCATCCTTTTTGTGTGACCCTTTCGGTTCATCTTGGAGTAGCTATGTCATTAGGGTAACATCGCTAGGGCACTATAGGACTAACAAACTCTCACTTAACATAAGCATGATGCCAGCGTATGATATAGGCGATCGTTGGCATCTAGTAACACGCCACTGCCACTAGCCTTTAATAAATGTACTGCTTCGTGTTAGTAGTTGTGATTGATTTCGATAAATGTCACTTTGACTCATTTTTCAATTATCACTTCGTTAGCTCGATGTCTATATGTTGAAGCAGAGACATGGATCTCTTTCAACCTCACCAAGGTTCAAAAAATTGTGTTCACTTGAATTGGATGTAAACTGACGAGTCGAACGTTCCAGCTGACCGAATCAACACGTTTGGGTATGGCCATGCTCATTTTTCAGTTTAGATCCTCAAGTGGCCCAGAGACATCTCTCCCACTAAGTAAGAGGAAAAAAATATTGTCCGACTACATATGTCCTCATTATGGTTCACGAGATGCTTAACATCAATCTTTATAGTTACTCGTTTTAAAGATAACGTTTGATCATCTCAGGAACCAAGACGTGTCTTAGGTCTAAGGATACAAACAGAAGATCACTTCGAGATTACTATTGACTATTATCCTTGAAATGATCTCGGAAATGGGTATATCCAATGTTAGTTCTCCAACTTGACACATGTGAGTATGATGCATCGTATGCCTACATTCATTTCCTCTGAATATCACCATTCAAGTCACATCAATCTTAATACATTATTAATCTTATAACAATGATCGATTGTGGATGTTTAATGTATTCATATTACTCAATGATTTAAACATGCCAAGATAGAACATAGAATATATATAAGATTTTGAACATGACATAAAATTAAAACTGTAAATTCCATTAACAAAATCAAATAATGTTTACATATTCCCAAAAATGTAAAAAAAACTAGCTATTACAGATTCAAGCCTAATATATATGACTTTTAAGTTCTATATTTCTAGCTTGACGTTCATGCTTGGCTTGAGATAATGGTTTGGTGAGTGGGTCAGCCACATTATCATTTGTTGGAACTTTACTGATCTTGACGTCTCCACTATCGACCCATTCTCTGATGAGGTGATAACGTCTGAGTATGTGTTTAGACTTCTGATACAACCTCGGTTCATTTGTATGTGCAATGGCTCCAATATTGTCGCAAAAGATCTCAAGTGGTCCAGTCATGCTTTGGCACTACTTGTAACACCCCAAAATTTGTAAAACGATTAAATAAGAACTAATATGATAATTGAGTTAGTAAACGTAATGCTTTGTTATAATTAGTAAAATTATATTGAATTATTAAATAAATGCAAATTGTAGTAATATGTTGGTAATTTAGAAAATAAAAAGGGTTGTAGGAGGTATGTGTTTTGCCAATGTGTGAATGTAGGGGGGTTGGAAGTGGCAAAAAGGCCAAAGCCTTCTTTTTTCCTCCCCTTTTCTTTGTGTTGGTCGACCAACACCCAACACACACACACATTTCAGTTTTTTAAAAGAAAGAAGAGAGAAGAGAGAAAGGAGAGGCTAGGGTTTGGAGATTTGATGATCAAAATTGAAGATTGAAGGATCATCCTAGATATTGGAAGCATCTTGAAGGTATAAACATCTCTTCTATTACTCTCCATCTTCTTTATCTTCTCCATTTCACCATTTTTGGAGAATGGAACCCAAATGGGTTTAAGTTGAGTTGTTTAGTAAAGGCTCTAAATTTTTAGTATGTTGTTATATGATCAAAATAGAGTCAAAATATGTAAGTACATTGGTAGTTTGTGTTAGTTTGAGTTAATTTTGGTTGAAATCCAATTTAGGGCTCAAATTAAGCCATGGATCAATCGGTTGCATTTGAGATGTTTTGGAAGCTCAAAATGAGCTCAAAAGTGTTTAAATATGTTGTATAATCGATTTCAAGTGTTGGTTTTGAGTTTGGTTGAGTTTAGGAATTTTGGGTGTTAAACCCGTAGGGGGAAGAAGTGCAGGTCTGTGAGCGACTCGCTGAGTCAAAATTTTCTGCTCACAAAATTAGAGCGACTCGACGAGTCACCCCAGGCGACTCGCTGAGTCAAAACTGGTTGTCCAAAAAATTGATTTTTAGCTATGGGGTCCTATGCTAACATCTAATACTACTAAAATACATCTAAATTAAGTATTTAAAGGGTTCAAAAGTCTAATTTCAAATTCGGGCCTCATAGAGTCCCAAAACGGACCGAGGCATTCGGTTTAGAACCCGAAACCTTGTCGGAGAGGTTTTTAGAATTGTTTAGGGTATGGAAGCTTATGAGCAACATATTTATAATTGTTATAGGTGGTTGGATCGATCGGAGCCCATTGGAAGCGACTTAACTTGAGTTTGATCGTTTCGGTTCATTTTGGTAGACCAAAGCTTTATTGTGCAAATCACTGTGAGTTCTAGCATTAGTGTTACATAATGTTTTTTTTTATTGTTGTTTGCCTCGTTAAACATGTTGTTGAGCTAATTATTGATATCATGATAGTAGTAGCCTATTTGCCCTTAAGTCTGTTATGTTGATTCATTGAGCACATGTGACGCACCTTGGACCCCACCATACTTGATATGCTTTCATTTGATCTTACCTAGAGTTGGATTGATTGTTGATATTTTGATAGTAGATGCATATGTACCCTCAATTCTCACGTGTATGATTCTTTGGGCTTATGTGAGGCACGTTGGGCCACATTACACTTGATGTGCTTTGTGAAGATATACCTTGTTGAATACTTTGTGGAGCTATGTGTTGACATATTGATAATTGTTGCATACTCGATTTCTAATCTTCTATGAAAGATTTGTTTGGGCTTATGTGAGGCACGTTGGACCTCACTATACTTGATGTGCTTTGTGGAGCTATACCTCGTTGAATACTTTGTGGAGCTATTTGTTGGCATATTGATAATTGTTGCATACTTGATTTCACTTCTTCTAGGTATGGTTTATTTGGGCTTGTGTGAGGCACGTTGGACCTCACCATACTCGTTAAACTCTCATTTGACCTCACCTGGATATCCATCGAATATGTTGGGCTAGCTCTAAGCCTAAATTGAGCAATATGTTGGACTAGCTCTAAGTCTAAATTGAGCAACATGTTGGACTAGCTCTAAGTCTCAATTGAGCAATATGTTGGGCTAGCTCTAAGCCTAAATTGAGCAATATGTTGGACTAGCTCTAAGTCTAAATTGAGCAACACGTTGGACTAGTTCTAAGTCTCAATTGAGCAATATGTTGGGCTAGCTCTAAGCCTAAATTGAGCAATATGTTGGACTAGCTCTAAGTCTAAATTGAGCAACACGTTGGACTAGCTCTAAGTCTCAATTGAGCAATATGTTGGGCTAGCTCTAAGCCTAAATTGAGCAATACGTTGGGCTATCTCTAAGCCTAAGCGCTCAATCTCTTCGATAGTTGGACATACTTGTTGATTATTGTGCATGCATGTATATTATGTTTCTTTACTAGTTTAGCAACTCACTCAACTTTGTTGACCCCTTTAGTTGTTAACCTTTCAGGAAAAAGGAAAGGGTCACGCTGGACCGCATTGATATGGACTTTGACTAATGGCTCCATTGTTTTGGTATATGATTTGACATGCTTGGGATTGGGATTTAGTGGACTACTGTTATGACTCAAACATGAGAATGGATATAGCTTCTATTTACGATCATAAATTTTGATTGTACAGACATTGCAACCCTTGACCTTTGACCCATGATTCACCATCAATTTGCATATTGATGGGTAGTATAGTGAGGAGGATCATTTCGATGGCTTGTGTATATTGAAAATTTAAATTTGACCACTATTCCGCAAGTATTTATCGTTAATTACTGAGTATAGTCGACGATACTCAACACTGAACGCGGTTTCGGATGCTGGTATTGACCCACCTAGGCAACACTAGTAAAACAATCTTAAAATCGAATTCGGCCTAGGATGGGAATATAATGGGTAGACCGTAAGTCTATAATGTGGTATATAAGTACTCGTGTATATCTTTAATCCTCGTAATGTAGCTAATATGGATAATGATGGATTGTGTTAAAAATTTATGATATATAATGGACAAAACTCGTATTGTCTCCATTATTTGACTAACTTGATTGTGAAATATTTTCATGTAAGATAATGACATAATTGTCATATTTGGAGGAGTATAAAATGTTTTCAAAGAATGAGAAAGCATGAAATGTTGACTTTCCAATAAGGAAAATGAGAAAACATAAAAGTCGATAACTTAATAATAAAAGTGAGTTATGTGAGATTCTTGGCATGTTAATATAAGTGGCTAACCCCATCATTGGTGAGTTGATCATGATAAACTCAGGTGTATAAACTACATAACAATATTGAAAAGTCGGATAGAATTGTAATGACACTTATATTTGAGCTATGTAGATGGTGATGTATGTTGTGGATGAACATACGTGGATAAAATCATGGAAGGAAAAGTGTTGAAATTAGCTATGAATACCATGCGAAATATTTGAATATGATAAGTATGCATATGCTATGGGATACATTTAGCTATGACTCATTACAAAAACATAAACACATTTAGTTGCCATGTGAACATTGGTAGTAGATTGGTGTTTGCTATGTGCAAAATCATGTTCATAGAGATATGTCGGTAATGAGATGATATTTGGCATGAATCTCCTAATTTTGAGCATTCAGATTGTTAGTTGAGCATTTTGATGGCAACTTTAAATCTTGTGTATATGCATGCTTTGTTTGCATTGACATGTTTTAACATGACCTGTATGAACCATTGGGTTTGCTAATGTAATTTCCAACGTGCATGATTTATGAACGGAACCTTGATTGGAATATGCTACAGTTCCATCTATTAATGGATGATATATTTGTCGCATTGTAGTTGAGGTTGATCATAATAGTTGTCATACAATCTTTGAATATTAGATGAATGCATGCTAAATTGTCATTTTATGAATGAGTGGTAAGTTAGTTAATGATGAATTGATAATAATTGCTTACATTTTTAACTATGTGGTTTTGTTAAAAGTTGGTGTTGTTTTGATAATGTATGAGGGAAGTGAGTATACTATGACCCCTAAATATTGATAGGTTTCATTACTAGGTGACTTTTGATACTCCACATAGGAGAGAATTGGTCATGAGACGACCTATGATGAGGGATGTTAGTACTCTCACATTTTATTTCGAAAAATGTTGAAAATTTATATGTTGTTAAGTTATAAGACCCAAAAGTGGTTGTATCTTACTTGTATAAAGACGGATTGACCTTAATGCATAAACTGAGTGTAATATAGAGTAAGGTCATTGTTGAAAGTACAAATTGAAGTTAAACTTTGTGTTAACAAAATTTTGCTATCTGAATGTATTAGACAATTAAATAGATAATAAAGAAACTATCTAAAACTCAAATCGCAGAATATGGATGACTAGTATGAAGTTGTTGATTGCATAAATTTCATTTAAATGAATAAGTTAATCTCTTAAACCTGATGCTTACATAGTTACGTGAATGGATAATCTGGATATGAAAATCGAAATAGTAATCCTAATGGATGGATACAAACCTGGTAACGTAGAAAAACTAGAAGTACTTGGACAAACATGATAACATGTGTATATATAACAATGACAGTTGGTACTCATGTTAGTCCTGTAAAAGTGCATACATATCTTAAAGTGGGAGATAACCTTATCGAATAATAGTAATTATGAAGATCACTAAGGGATAAGTGGCGCATTGATGCATGTAGCATTAGAAATGAACTATATCCCTTAGACACTCTCATATTGCATTTCTATGATTCTTGAACATCATTCCAAGGTGCATATATTGGGTAAACTTGATTTAAAACTTAATACGGATCGTCTAACATGTGATGACTTTATCAGTTAAATAGTTAAGTTCATTTTGGATGATTTCTCTATGGCCATTTTATATGTCTTAGCTAATGATGTGGTTTGGCCTCGTCTTGTGTGGTAAGACAAATAATTATGCGAGATGATCTCAACCTTTGATAATGACTTAAGCATGAGAGATATTTTACGACCTTAATGTTGAGTAGGAAAAAGTGCTTGCTATTGAAAAAGACACGATGAAGAGTCACTGGTCTGTGCATGTATGTTAGACTCTTTTATGCACTTACTATAGAAGAAATTGACATACTTTAATATCTCAAGGTAATGAGTACTATTTATAGATTGTTGACCATGTTATGTAATGGGTTTTGTTAGTGGGAATGCCCAACATAGTTGACCGAGCCTCCATGGGTGCTCATTTGAGTTTGTGAAAGATTATCAACCCTGCGAACTTGTCATAATCATATGAGTTTTATTAGTAAAACTGGTCTACTGAAAGTCATAGTGATGTGACAATGTAATACACAAAAATTTAACACAAACGGATAAAGTGTAGTTGGATAATCTGAATTATGTTATTATATAATGAGTAGTACAGTGATGCGCATGAAAAACATATAATAGTTAGTGGATGAACATGTCTCTATTTTGAAAACTTGAAATAGAATAATGTGAATTGTATAGCTATGAATATGTTATAACATCATAGAAAGTTAAAACATATCAAAAGAGGCATACTTGTAAAATCACCTATGCTAATGAAATCTGAAAGTTTGTATAGTTAGTGATGGATACTAATGTATGTAGTTACCCATAATTGACTTTGGGAATAAACATTTTGAAAACACATGCATTGATGTCTCGGTACACGACCGAGTATTGAATTGAAAGGTCACTAAGTTGAGAAATAAAGGGATCGAGATAGTGTTGGTTCATTGGAATTTGGAAACAGCATCGTAGGTCTTTAATAACTTGTGAAATGAAAGCCGAGATGAAGGCCAAATATCCGGCGTTGTTTGAGCCCAATTGATTCCGTGGGCGGAATCCTTTTAAGTGGGGAGGAATTGTAACACCCCAAAATCTGTAAAATGATTAAATAAGAACTAATATGATAATTGAGTTAATAAACGTAATGCTTTGTTATAATTAGTAAAATTATATTGAATTATTAAATAAATGCAAATTGTAATAATATGTTGGTAATTTAGAAAATAAAAAGAGTTGTAGGAGGTATGTGTTTTGCCAATGTGTGAATGTAGGGGGGTTGGAAGTGGCAAAAAGGCCAAAGCCTTCTTTTTTCCTCCCCTTTTCTTTGTGTTGGTCGACCAACACACAACACACACACATTTCAGTTTTTTAAAAGAAAGAAGAGAGAAGAGAGAAAGGAGAGGCTAGGGTTTGGAGATTTGATGATCAAAATTGAGGATTGAAGGTTCATCCTAGATATTGGAAGCATCTTGAAGGTATAAACATCTCTTCTATTCCTCTCCATCTTCTTTATCTTCTCCATTTCACAATTTTTGGAGAATGGAACCCAAATGGGTTTAAGTTGAGTTGTTTAGTAAAGGCTCTAAATTTTTAGTATGTTGTTATATGATCAAAATAGAGTCAAAATATGTAAGTACATTGGTAGTTTGTGTTAGTTTGAGTTAATTTTGGTTGAAATCCAATTTAGGGCTCAAATTGAGCCATGGATCAATCGGTTGCATTTGAGATGTTTTGGAAGCTCAAAATGAGCTCAAAAGTGTTTAAATATGTTGTATAATCGATTTCAAGTGTTGGTTTTGAGTTTGGTTGAGTTTTGGAATTTTGGGTGTTAAACCCGTAGGGGGAGGAAGTGCAGGTCTGTGAGCGACTCGCAGAGTCAAAATTTTCTGCTCACAAAATTAGAGCGACTCGACGAGTCACCCTAGGCGACTCGCTGAGTCAAAACTGACTGTCCAAAAAATTGATTTCTCGCTATGGGGTCCTATGCTAACATCTAATACTACTAAAATACATCTAAATTAAGTATTTAAAGGGTTCAAAAGTCTAATTTCAAATTCGGGCCTCATAGGGTCCCAAAACGAACCGAGGCATTCGGTTTAGAACCCGAAACTTTGTCGGAGAGGTTTTAAGAATTGTTTAAGGTATGGATGCTTATGAGCAATATATTTATAATTGTTATAGGTGGTTGGATCGATCGGAGCCCACTGGAAGCGACTTAACTTGAGTTTGATCGTTTCGGTTCATTTTGGCGGACCAAAGCTTTATTGTGCAAATCACTGTGAGTTCTAGCATTAATGTTACATAATGTTTTTTTTTATTGTTGTTTGCCTCGTTAAACATGTTGTTGAGCTAATTATTGATATCATGATAGTAGTAGCCTATTTGCCCTTAGTTCTGTTATGTTGATTCATTGAGCACATGTGAGGCACCTTGGACCTCACCATACTTGATATGCTTTCATTTGATCTTACCTAGAGTTGGATTGATTGTTGATATTTTGATAGTAGATGCATATGTACCCTCAATTCTCACGTGTATGATTTTTTGGGCTTATGTGAGGCACGTTGGGCCACATTACACTTGATGTGCTTTGTGAAGATATACCTTGTTGAATACTTTGTGGAGCTATGTGTTGACATATTGATAATTGTTGCATACTTGATTTCTTATCTTCTATGAAAGATTTGTTTGGGCTTATGTGAGGCACGTTGGACCTCACTATACTTGATGTGCTTTGTGGATCTATACCTCGTTGAATACTTTGTGGAGCTATTTGTTGGCATATTGATAATTGTTGCATACTTGATTTCACTTCTTCTAGGTATGGTTTATTTGGGCTTGTGTGAGGCACGTTGGACCTCACCATACTCGCTAAACTCTCATTTGACCTCACCAGGATATCCATGGAATATGTTGGGCTAGCTCTAAGCCTAAATTGAGCAATATGTTGGACTAGCTCTAAGTCTAAATTGAGCAAAACGTTGGACTAGCTCTAAGTCTCAATTGAGCAATATGTTGGGCTAGCTTTAAGCCTAAATTGAGCAATATGTTGGACTAGCTCTAAGTCTAAATTGAGCAACACGTTGGACTAGCTCTAAGTCTCATTTGAGCAATATGTTGGGCTAGCTCTAAGCCTAAATTGAGCAATATGTTGGACTAGCTCTAAGTCTAAATTGAGCAACACGTTGGACTAGCTCTAAGTCTCAATTGAGCAATATGTTGGGCTAGCTCTAAGCCTAAATTGAGCAATACATTGGGCTAGCTCTAAGCCTAAATTGAGCGCTCAATCTCTTCGATAGTTGGACATACTTGTTGATTATTGTGCATGCATGTATATTATGTTTCTTTACTAATCTAGCAACTCACTCAACTTTGTTGACCCCTTTAGTTGTTAACCTTTCAGGAAAAAGGAATGGGTCACGCTGGACCGCATTGATAGTGGACTTTGACTAACGGCTCCATTGTTTTGGTATATGATTTGACATGCTTGGGATTGGGATTTAGTGGACTACTGTTATGACTCACACATGAGAATGGATATAGCTTCTATTTACGATCATAAATTTTGATTGTACAGACATTGCAACCCTTGACCTTTGACCCATGATTCACCATCAATTTGCATATTGATGGGTAGTATAGTGAGGAGGATCATGT
This sequence comes from Centrapalus pauciflorus, assembly GCA_020465985.1. Lineage (NCBI taxonomy): Eukaryota > Viridiplantae > Streptophyta > Magnoliopsida > Asterales > Asteraceae > Centrapalus > Centrapalus pauciflorus. Next base: position 133,956 of record JAANYP010002638.1, read on the forward strand.
CGATGGCTTGTGTATATTGAAAATTTAAATTTGACCACAATTCCGCAAGTATTTATCGTTAATTATTGTAAATTATTTGTGAAACATCTATATTAGTTGGAAGGGTGTTTCACTACTTCAAGATCTTTGATGAATTTATTCATCCAGACTGCCCTTTTAGCAGCATCCGATGCGGCTATATACTCTACTTCTGTAGTAAAATCTGTGACATTTTCCTATTTGGAGCTTTTCCAAGTAACTATGCCTCCATTCAATTAGAAAACGTATCCTAACTACGATTTGAAATCATCCAAGTTGGTTTGAAAAATGGTATCAGTGTATCCTCACACTTAGCAAAATTTACAAACCACCGTAGATCAAGATCATGTCCTTGGTTCTATGAAGATACTTAAGGATGTTCTTTATGGCAATCCATGACCTTCACTTGGATTCGACTGGCATCTGCTAGCCATGTTAATAGCATAAGCCACATCGGGTCTTGTACATAACATGACATATAATGAATCCTATTGTAGAGACACAGGGAATGTTATTCATCCGTTCCTGTTCATCAGACGAACCGGGACACCGATCCTTGTTCCGTTTTATGCCACGTACCATTAGTAAGTTTCCTCGCTTGGAATCTTGCATGTGAATTAGAGTTAACATTTTCTTGATGTATATATGTTTACTTAATCTAATAAGTCTCTTAGATCTATCTTTAAAGATCTTGATCTCGAGTATGTAAGCTGCTTCGCCTAAGTCTTTCATTGAGAAGCATCTTCCAAGCCAAGACTTTACTTCTTGCAAGGTTGGAATATTGTTCCCAATGATCCGTATGTTATCAACATACAATACAAGGAAAACCACCATGCTCGCACTCGCCTTCATGTAAACGCATGGCTCATCTTGGTTTTGTTGAAAAACAATTTTGTTTGATTTTCTCATCAAAACGAAGATTCCAGCTTCAAGATGTCTGCTTAAATCCGTATATGGATCTTTGAAGCTTACACAATTTTTTAGTAGACTTTGGATTGAGAAACCCTTCTGGTTGAGACATGTATACGTCCTCGCATAAGTCTCCATCAAGGAAGGAGGTTTTCACATCCATTTGCAATATTTTATAGTCATAATATGCGGTCATATTTCATAGTCATAATATGTGGTTGTGGCAATTAGTATTCTAATTGACTTAATCATGGCCATAGGTGAAAGGTTTCATCCTAACCGATCCCTTTGGTTTGAGTATAACCTTTTGCTTCAAGTTGTGCCTTATAAGTGTGTACTTTTCCATCCATGTCTGTCTTTTTCTTAAAGATCCATTTGCACCCTGTAATCTTTTTGCCTTTGGATGCATCTACCAAGTTCCAAACTTGGTTCTTATACATGGATTGCATCTTATCATTCCTAGCTTTATACCACTCTATGGGCTTAGTATCCTTCATGGCATCCTGGTAGTTAATGGGTTTACCATGGTCCACTATAACTGCTTCGTCTTCACCAGAAATGTAAAATCCATATATTTCTGGTTCTTGACAAACTCTACCAGATCTATGAAGTGTATGTGTTTGAATAGGTGCTTCAACAGTCTCTTGTTGAGTTTCAATGTTATACTGTTGAGAGTTCGATCCACTAGCCATTGTTGTATATTGTGGTTCATGAACATCATCAAGATCAACTTTACTCCCACTAGACTCTATGTCTAGAATTTTATTTGTCTAGAAAAACACCTCTTCGAGCAACAAGTATTTTGTTTTTGATAGGGTTAAGTTAGTAATATCCACGAGTTTCCTTAAGATATCCCATAAATACACATTTCGTTGATTTGGGTTAGCCTCTAGTCATACGTAAGCTTCACAACCCCAAATCTTCACAGAAGACAAATGCATAACATTTCCGGTTGACATTTCATATGGTGTCTTTTGAACGGCTTTTGTTGGAACGTTATTTATTATGTGAGCAGCGACTTCGATAGAGTACCCTTGAAAAGATAATGGTAGACTTGCTTGACCCATAATTGATCTAACCATATCTAACAGGGTTCGATTTCTCCTTTCAGATACACCATTGTATTGCGTAGTGTATAGAGGAGTTAGTAAGAAATAATTCCACACCTTCTTAGATTGTTATTGAAATCTTGGCTCAAATATTCGCCACCATGATCAAATCGTATAACTTTTATTTTCTTGTCGAACTGATTTTGTACTTCGTTCATAATTTCCTTGAATTTTTTGAAAGATCATATTTATATCTTACCAAATATACATAATCATATCTATTTAAATCATCAATAAATGTAATGAAGTATATATAACCTCCTCTAGCTTGTGCACTGAATGGTCCGCATACATCAGGTATGTATCATTCCTAACAATTCTGTGGCTCTTTCATTCGTTTCGGAGAACGGAGCCTTAGTCATCTTTTCCAATAAACAATATTCACATTCATCGATTGATTTATAGTTAGATGTTCCCAAAATTCCTGGTGATTGGAGTTTGGCGATGTGATTCTTGTTTATATGTCCAAGAAGACAATGCCAGAGATAAGTTTGATTTATGTCACACTTAGATCGCTTGGAATCTATATTATAAATTGAACGATTCATTTTCATTTGATCGAGATTTATTTTAAAAATACCATTGCGAGAATACGCATCGAAATAAAATATATAGCCTTTAGAAATAAAAATTTTGTTAAGCTCAATGGTAAATTCAAATCATTCATATTGCAAACAAGAAAAAGAAATAATAGATCTAATCATGCTAGGCACATAGACATAATTTTCTAATTCTATTATTCTTCCCGAATGTAGATGCAATTTATAAGTCCCCACGTCCTCTTCAACAATCCTTGCTCCATTTCTGACGCACAGACTCGTCTTTCGTCTTCCAAGCTTCCTTCTTCTTTTCAACCATTGTACATTATTACAAATGTGAGTGCCAAAGCCAGTATCTAATATCCAGAAGTCAAACGAAGATTGGATGAGTTCAATCGTAAAAATACCTGAAGCACCGCTCGAATTGGTCTTCTTAGCTTTCAGCTCATCGAGGTACTTCTTGCAGTTACGCATCCAATGATCTGCTTCACCACAACGAAAGCAGTTCATGTTTTTTTTTGGCCTTAGCTTTCTTTGACTTCAGTTTTGACTTTGATTAGCATTTTCATCTTTGATTTTCCTCTTCTTGACCTTTCCGGCCTAGACCATTAAGACTTCAGAAGTTTTCGGCTTAGAACCAATGTTCTTCTCCAAAGTCTTCAGTATAACATGATGCTGAACATAGACTTTCTCATTCCATTCATGTTAAAGTTAAGCACGAACTGGTCATACGACCAACTCCTTGTTATTTGGAAAACCCAGCTTCTCAAGATTATTAATGTTGCTTTTCATCTTAAGAACATAGTTTCCCACATCACCGTCACTAACCATTTTGCTTCCCATGAGCGTCTTGATAGTTTCATAGTGTTCATGTCAAGGTAGCTGTTGGAACATGTTCTTCAGCGTTCAAATCATGTCATATGCCTGCATGTCTTCCATATCAATTTGCAAGGTAGTAATCATAGATGCTAGCATTAGAAAGCTCACATCAATCGCATCCTCTACATGCTTTTGTCATGCAGTTCTATCAGCTCTATCAGCTCTGAATACATTCACATCTGGTCCATCAGGCAAAGGTTCATCAAGGATGTAAAATTTCCTTTCTTGCTTGAGGACGATTCTCAAGTTACGATTCCAGTCAACGAAATTTGTACCAATCAGTTTCTCCTTTTCAAGGACAGATGGCAGTGATAATGCATTTGTGTTAGAGTTAGGAGCCATCTACATGTACGTGAAGTTCTTTTAGTTAATTGAATAAGTACTTTTCAAAAATAATACCTTTTGCAGTTTCGTAAAACATTGGTTTTTGTTTTTGAAAATATGAGAACCATAGATAATTAACCTATGTAAATGGCTAAGGCACTGTTTTCACAGTATATAGGTAGGTTTGAAACCAATTACATCATATGCTATTCCCCTTTATGAGATTCAAAGGCATGTTTATTCTCATCTATGCCTTGGTCCCATATCGGATAAAAAAACCCAATAAAGTTGTCCATTTAGTGTCGTGGGATAGTTGGCCCAAGACTACTTAGAATTCGCAATAGTCACCTTATCAAAGAAACAAAAACCATGAGATTGGCTAAGACACTTCTCTCATGAATCATTATCATTCTATTCCAAGTGGCATTCAAATGGATTAGATAATCTTAAGTTTTGAAAAAAGTTTTATCTAATAAAATCATTTCACATTTTATCAAACATCGATTTCTGATTCGATCCAATTATATATTACTAATCTAAGTTCTGTTACATCGGTGTCAAGAGAAATCCAGGTGGGAGGAGAGTCACATCGGACAACTTAATATCCTTTCCGCCTTTGGCTATTTGCACCGTTTTGACAATTCTAATCATGAAAACGATTTGTAACAGATTATTTATTCATCACATCAACATCAAATTTAATCTTAATTGTTTTTATTATAACTCCATGAAATAGTTTAACAATTGAATATAACGTATAAACAATTAAATATATCATGGCAAAAACATGAGTAAATTTCAATAATAATTCTCGGACGCCTGATTGAACTATGTTCTACTCAAGCATAGCAATTTTAGGGCCTACGAACATATCGAAGTCGGTAAATTCCATGCATAACCAACTTATTTTAATAACTGAAGTTATAATTATTATTCAAAGAATTATTTTTGAAGGATTTAATTAAATCATAAAAGACTTTAGTTTCCATATTTAAAACCTTTTTAAATATAAGTAAGAGGTCACGGGTTCGACTCCCGTCCGAGGCAAGTTGCAATTTAGGTGGGAAAGTAAGTCTTGTGGTAAAAAGGAGTAGTTTAGGAGTAGGAGTAGGATAGTTTGTCGTTCAAAAAAAAATTTTAAAACCTCTTTTAATTCTTCAAATCTCCATATTCAAGAATAAGAAGTTTCCTAAATTAAAACATTCATCTTCATATGATTTCATCTTTTATTCAACATAAAGATTCAAACTTTTAAAAAGATTGAAACTTTATCACTAAACAACCATGAAATCGATTAGTATTTCAATGATATGATTTTATATGCATCAAATAAAACCATAGAATAAGAAAAAAAGAAACCCGGGAAAAACCATAGGGTTCCTACACATGAAGGGGCAGAACCCTTAGGGTTTTACCATTCTTGTCCCGTTTATTATCTATTAGCCTAGGATTTGATATCAGTGTTAGGTTTTAGGGTTCTAAAAACCATTTATAAAACAATTTCATAAGCAACAGAAGAAAATAAAGTATGTAAACAATTTATATAAAATTCAAACAAGATCTAAAGCTAATAAGACAAGATAGAAAACAAGAACATAAAGAAACAAGATGAATAAGAATTCATACCTCGGGAGTGACTGATGAAGATCCCGTTGAACCCTTGACACCTTGCAAACCACCAAAGGAGATCTCTAAAAGTATCACACACTAGGATAAGTCATAGCTTAGAACAGAATACTAGTTTTTACTTTGGTTTTATAAAGAGAAAACCTATGTAAGATCAATTCAATGCTTTTGAGAGAATTCTCTCTAATGCTTAGAATATTTTTGGAGCAAAAATGAATGAGGAGGCCTTGTATATATAGGGATTGGGGAGGGGTTGCAAAGAAAACAAGACATCTACATGATATGGAATGTTAGGGCAACAATGAAGAAGGGGAGGGGAGGTCATGGCATCTGAAGGCCGACTCCCTCTCTTCATTTCATGTTCGCTTACATCTTTAGATATGGTAATGTCTCCCTTCTGATATTTTGCAAATCCTAATTCTCAATTCACGATCAAGGTTTTAATTTAGGTTTAATAATTAGTCAATAAAAACTAATTATCAAATAGTTACAACCTTTGATAATATCTTCCATTTCATAAATGAAAGTCCTTCCATAATCTAATTAGAAACCCTAATTACTTTCCTCATTTGTCCTTGATCCAAATCAAGGTCTATTCTCGTTCAATAAATTATAACACTTATAATTATTATTATTGAATTGATCAAGCCTATAATTCTACTTATGGAAACATAAATTATATTTATGGAAAGTTTTTGTAAGTTCATCATCCTTTTTGTGCGACCCTTTAGGCTCGTCTTGGATAAGACTAACAATATTTTGGTATTGATTAAAGATGGATGATAGTGAGAGTTGGGTAGTTGTGACAAGTTGTATTTTGAAGTTGTAATAACTAGATGACTTGTACCTTTTATAACTTTAATGTCAGTTTTGTAATGTAATTTATTGCTAATTGTTTAATAAAACTATCCTAGTTTGTGATTATTACTGTATTGATAGTTGGGATTTAATGACTAAGACTCAGTAAAATTAGATTTTACACAATCTATCTATATATTTGATTTATTCTCATTCTTATCTTAATATATAAATTTTTAATGCTATTAATGTTGTTTTTTGAAATTCTAAACATGTAAAATATGTACATTCATTTATTAATCTTAAAAATTATTCATTTTTATTTTATAGACTTTTATTAGTATACTATCGTATTTTACATATAAAATAGTGTTAGTAAAATTGTATTATTTCAAAAAAACTTTAACAACCTTGTAATCTTTTTAACATTTTTAAAATTTTTAATAACATATCATGTTTTCTAATTTTTGAAGAGTATAAAATACTAGTTTAATTATTAAATATAGATTACTCTATTAATTTTTTTTCTCTTCTTTAATATTTTTATTTCACAAAAAAATGGTAAGAAACATTTTAAATTATTTCTAACAAGCTATTGATAAATTTAAATAAGATTTTTTTATAAAAAACTGCTTTATGACACTATTTTAATTAAAAAAATATATACACTAATTTAATATTAAAAATAAAACACTATTTTATGACATAAATAAATATTAAAATCTTATTTACGATTATCAAAGTTTTTTAAGAAATAATTTAAAAAGTTTCTCATATTTTTTTTGTTTATGAAATAAAAAATAAACATAAAAATAAGAGAACAAAAAAAGTAAAGTATAATTTATGTTTAATAATTTAAGTAATATTTTATACTATTCAAACATTAAAAAAAATGATAAGATATACTCATAAAAAAATTTAGAATGTTAAAAAAATTACAAGCTTGTTAAAACTTATTGAAAATAATATAATCTTACTAACATCATTTCATATGTAAAATGTATAATAGTTTACTAATAAAAATTTATGAAATAAGAATGAATGATTTTTATAATTTATTTATTACAAGTTTAAAGTTTTAAAAACAATATGAATAGTATTTAAAAATTAGTATATGAATATAAGAAGGATTAATTAATTAAATATATAGATAGACAGAAAAAAAAATTATAAAACAAAGAAAAACAAAATAAATATTTTCACAAGAAAGAATGAATGTAGAAATAATTAAATAAATATTTCAAATTAATAGGTTATAATATTGATAATAACTAGAATAATAATACTATAAAAATATGAAACTTATTAATATATAGAAAAAAATACATGAATAAAATGTAATTAATTCTTATAATAATAATAATAATAATAATAATAATAATAATAATAATAATAAAATATCAATTATTAATTAAGAAATTATAAATATACAAATAATTAATTATAAACCTAAAACTAAATTAATTGATTAGGAACCATATATGAAAGGGATAATTGTGCAAAAAACCTCAAACTTGTCCGTTTTTTGTGATTAAAACCCTAAACCATTTTTCGTTGCATAGAAAACCCCGAACTAACTAAAAATCAGTAAATCAAGGTTAAATCAATGAGTAACTAATTGAAATCGTTTATTAATCCTACGTGGACTAGTAAATAACCTACGTAGAATAAATTTTAATTGTTAAAACCGATTTCCAAGTATTACACATCATTTTTATCGCTCGTAAATGAGGTAATCCCGTTTAAAATTACAATTAAAAATTATCAACGGAGTTTTAAATGATGTGTAATACTTGGCAACGGGTTCCAACAATTAAAATTTATCCCATTTAGGTTATTTACCGGTTCCTGTAGGATTAATAATCGGTTTCAATCGGTTACCCATTGATAAAACCTTGATTTACTGATTTTTAGTTTGTTCGGGGTTTTCTATGCAATGAAAAATGGTTTGGGGTTTTAATCACAAAAAGCGGACAAGTTAGGGGTTTTTTGCGCAATTATCCCTATATGAAATTCATTTATAAGGGCAAAATCAGTATTTTTAAAAAATTGAGTTGCTTAGGCACTAAAAGCGTGACAAAGTTTTAAAATATGGACTACCAGTATAATTTTTCAAAGTTAGGGACGAAAACTAAAATTTTCTATGAACCACAATGACCATTTATGTAATGTACTCATTTTTTTATAATCAAATATGAGGCAAACATAGAACAAGTAGTAAAACGAGCAGTTAGAATCCAACAAAAATAAAATAAATGATAATACGTTTCATTACTAATAGTCTCGCATCTTGACCTCTGTCTAACTCTCCTTAGCCGAGAACTAGCAGCACCCTGTTCAAAGGTAATTTCTCGAACATGGAAGCTAAAACATCCATCTTTTAACATCAACAATAATTACCCAAGACAAACATAAAACCCATATTTAATTATAGGATGAAAAATTCAAATATACGAAAAAGTTAAATTCACATCAACACAAAGCACATGGTATTTATAAATCTACATGGATATGACTAACAAACTACAATGTCTCAACAATTTATTACAGCAACACAGAATCCCCCATCCCAAATACATCCACAAACGATCAAATTACCAAAGTTCTAGGGATCCTTGGGAATTTTGCAATTGAAGCCTAAGATGAAGGTCCAGTAGGAACTTTTTCCTAAAAAAATATGAGTCAACGAATAAGCGGATAGCTTAGTGAGTTGATAGATATATAATTTCACATAAGTTTCATGCACCATGTATTAGTAATATGAGTAACAAACCTTCGTCTCATATGCGTGTATCCCAATATATGTCCATCGTTAAGTCATCGTGCTATGGTGCACGGATCCCATCATACACTTGTATCTTCGTGCGAGGTAGCACGAGTTCTTTGTCCCAATGTGGGTTAAACACCACCATAGTGAACTTGTTCAATCATTTATATAGCCGAATATAGTGTTTATTACCAGTACAATTTCTATGAAAATTTCCAATAAAAAATGTCCAACTTCGAAAGCCTTTAGGTCTAAAGTTTAGACTAGTCCTGAAGTTTGAAAATTAGTCCCGAAGTTCGCATCATAGGAATCTGAACTTCACAATTTTATTCCCAATATTGATCTTCAATTCCGAAGTTCAGGTCCCTTGACATCCCAAGTTTGGAACCTAAATGTTCCGAAGTTGCCCAGTTCCAAAGTTGGTACTAAGTTCCAACTTATTACTGTTGAATCCTGAAATTCAGTTCCCATATGATCCGAAGTTCGGATCTTTCACTTCCGAAGTTCCATACTTGTAGTTCATAATTTTTGACAATTTTTCATATATATAGATTTTGGTTACTTTTAAGCATCAATCACCATAATAACACTATATTTTTCTTGTATAACATGTATCCAACATCTTTAAAAATGTTCCTAATGGATTATGAACCATTTAAGGCCGATCTATAAGCTTGTGTGTATAAGCCATCGTACACACATGCACTAAAACACACACAAATGTTTGTTTTTAATATCTTGGAGTAAAATCTGATGCTAAAACTTTGCGGAAACATTGTAAATACTTTGATTCGGCTTTCCAAACTGATAGTTTCAACATGCAACAACAAATCAACAATGAATCTTACATTTGGTTCATCTCTAAAACCAAACCAAAAACCTTATAAAACCCCAATTAAACTTGATCTTACCTCAAATTAATAATTATAGTCATTTAGATCCTTTCAACCACTAATATTCTGAATTTCAGCCTTTTATTTCAACAATTTCTTGAATCCAAATTCTAAGGAGGGAGGGAGAGAGACCTTAATTGCAAGAATGATATCTATTCTTGCAGAAACCCTTTCTTTTTTTTTTTTTTTTTTCCAAGTTTGAATTAATTACGATTCCTTCTTTTAACTATTACTAGTTTATAACCCACGTATTACGTAGATATTTTTAATTAAATTTATTTATATAAAATGTATATGAGTAAACATACAATAATAATAATTGTGTTTGTTTTTTATTATTTACAGATTAGAAAATAGGGTATATTTATCTTTTTTTAAAATATTAAATTGTATTTATCTTTTATTTTTATAAGTTGTAATTATCTTTTTGGTGAACATAGGGGTGACACGTGACATTTGATGTTTTTCTTTATTATACATAATAATAATAAATTCCACAACTAATTCAAATTATTACATTTGGATCTAATTATGATTATTATGGATAATAATGATAGATATTTATTTTAGGTAAACATTAATAATGACACATATTTATTTTAGGTAAATATTAATTCATTAATGAAAAGAATAAAATCAAAATTTAATGTAATTAAGTTAAGGTAGTAAATTTGGAAAATGAATTAAAAAAAATGGCATAGGTATAATTATTGATTTTAATTAAGGGTACAAGAGACATTTCATAAATAATTATGAGTTGTCATTAATCTGGACCATTGATTTCTTTCCATCCAATGGTCCAGAAACTCCTAGTGGTTTTCTTATTATATATAGTATAGATAGATAGATTTCTTTGAAATTTTGCTTTAGTTGCATAATTAATCTTTCAACTTATCATTAAACTCCAACCATGCATTATATAACATTCAACTTTTCTTCATGATTCCCACTTTTAATTACTTCAAAGTACATAGCTTTGGTAATTAAATATCCGGTTACATAAAAATTAAAATACCGGTGTTACAGAAGCTACAACATGATGATTTGAATATATTGATGGCTTCGTGTGGCATGTTGAGCCAAAATTCTTACGATGGATGTAACTTGTTTTTTTTGGATATATCCAGTTAAAAGATTTTAGTTGGATCTCTAGAAACACGTCTGAAATTTTGATATCCGCAAACATAGAAACCTTCAAAAACACAATTGATTGGCAAATTTGAAATTGGTTTTGTGAAAAATACTACGAATATTGTAAATATTGGATGACGAGTTAAATTGTAAGTACATTCCCAAATTTTGCATGGCTCAATATTTTAGACCATTATGTAGCCGAATAGTTGAATCGAGCAAGACCGTGATCTAACGTTTCAACATCGTCATTACACATTGGGCAAAGAATAGATGATAAATCAATATTGCGATGATCTTGAGCAACCCACACTGGAAGACAACTTTTTATTACTCCCCATATGACGCATATACTTTCCTTAATATTTATTACGTATCATTAAAATGGATTCCCAAAAGATAGTATTGAAACGTGAAACTAATAACTTGTATCCAATCTGAATTGTTATCAAATAGTTTACTTTGTAATTTGACATTTTTAGGTTGTCCATTACAACTTTTGATTTCACTTTTATTTCTAATGGATTCAAACCCTTGCCTCTGTTATTGATATCTTCCACTATATATATAAAGGTTACAATAGGTACCTATAACAACTTTTCATAATACAAAGGATACTATATATCTACACTATTACTCCCCCATAGTCTTAACGGTATGACACCGAACGTGAGACTATCCCGGAAGTCATCAAACAACACCTTTGGGAGGCCCTTTGTAAAAATATCCGCGAATTGAAACCTTGACGGAACGTGTAATACTCGAACAAGACCTTTGGCGACTTTCTCACGAACAAAGTGAATGTCCAGCTCAATGTGTTTTGTCCGTTGATGTTGAACCGGATTGCCAGACATGTATATGGCGGATACGTTATCACAATAAACAATTGTAGAACGAGTGAGAGGGACATGAATTTCTAGTAAAAGGTTGCGCACCCACGAGGTTTCGGAGACTACATTAGCGACACCTCTATATTCGGCCTCGGCACTAGATCGGGATATCGTCGGCTGACGTTTGGAAGACCAAGATATCAAGTTATCACCAAAGAAAACACAATATCCAGAAGTGGAGCGTCGCGTATCGGGACACCCAGCCCAATCGGCATCCGTATATGCAACAAGTGTTTTAGTTTGAGAAGGAAAAATTTGCAATCCTATGATAAAGTGCCTTTAATATATCCGAGAATGCGACGAAGTGCTTGTAAGTGTTCCTGTCGTGGGTCATGCATGAATAAACAAACTTGTTGGACGGCGTACGTTATCTCGGGTCTAGTGAATGTCAGACATTGAAGTACTCCAACTAGACTTCGATACTCAGATGGGTCAGATGCGGGAGGCCCTGAATCTGCAGAAAGCTTCGAGTGAGTATCGACTGGAGTACGAGCGAAATTGCATGAAGAGAGGTTTGCCCAAGCAAGAATGTCACGAACGTACTTTTCTTGCGATAAAAATAGCCCATTTGAGTTCTTGGTGACAGATATTCCCAAGAAATAATGTAAATCGCCTAAATCCTTCATTGCAAATTCGCGGGAAAGATTGGATATGATGGATTCACGTAGAGATGCAGATGAGGCAGTTATAATTATATCGTCAACATAGAAAAGTAAATATGCCATGTGCAAACCACGGCGAAAAATGAAAAGGCTCATATCAGATTTGCTTTGGGAGAAGCCGATGGTTGCAACAAAGGTTGCAAAACGGTGATACCATGCCCGTGGGGCTTGCTTGAGACCGTAAAGAGACCGTTTGAGACGACACACATGATGAGGAAATTGAGTACTTTTGAATCCGGGTGGTTGATGCATATATACAGTTTCCTTTAGGTGACCATGTAAAAATGTATTTTTGACATCTAGTTGACGAATATCCCAATTCCGTGAAAGAGCTAGAGTCAATACAAGTCGAATAGATGTCGGTTTCACCACTGGACTAAATGTCTCCAAACAATCAACCCCCACTTGTTGAGATTTGCCATTACACACCAATCGAGCTTTGTAGCGTTCAAGAGATCCGTTAGCATGTAATTTGTGTGTAAATAGCCACATACACCGGATAATATTTACATTTTTCGGACGAGGAACAAGTTCCCACATATCATTTTTTTAATTAATGCACCATATTCATCACACATTGCCATATGCCAATTTTTATCCGTGAGGGCATGTCAATGGGATTTTGGGAGTGGAGAGACGTGAAGGGTACTGTTAGTGGTGCATGCATATTTAGGGTTAGGTTTATATATGCCATGTTGAGATCGAGTCACCATGCGAATTGGCAGGGAAGGGGGAGGAGGTGGGGGTGAACCCATACGCATATGGGAATTTGAAGGTGAACCCGTAGGAACCGTAGGTGGGGTGGTAGGAGGGGATGGAGTGGAGACCGTAGGGGGGGTTGGTGGTGGTGAAGCCGTAGGGTAGAAAAAGTTAGGAGTAAGATTAGGTGGCGTCGATAGATAAGGGGGTTGGTGTTGTTTAAACGGGAACACAGATTCATCAAACACTACATGGAGAGACACTATAAATTTGTGTTGATTTAAATCATAGCAAAGATAGCCTCTGTGATGTAAAGGATATCCTAGAAAAACACAAGGAGACGAACAAGGAGAAAGTTTATGAGACGGGAAGAAGGTGTGTGGAAAGCATAGGCAACCAAAAGTTTTTAGATGTGTATACGAGGGGAGTTTGAGGTAAAGACGGGTGCTGGGAGTGGAATAGCCTGCTATAACCTTAGACGGAAGGATATTATAGAGATATGTGGCCATAGAAATTGAGTAAGGCCAAAACGAGGATGGTAGCTTAGCATGAAAAAGAAGGGTACGCGACATGTTATTAAGTGTATGGAGTTTACGTTCAGATTTTTCGTTTTGAGGTGAGGTATACGGACATGTGAAGCGAAGATGAATGTCGTGTTTTTGACACAAGTTGTGAAATGCGTGGTTATTAAATTCCTTGCCATTATCACATTGGAATGATTTAATGTCACATCCAAATTGATTAATAATATAACTGCGTAAGGAACAAAAATACGAAAATGTTTGAGATTTGTTTGCTAACGGAAATGTCCACACGTAGTTTGTAAAATCATCAATAAACACGAGGTAATATTTATGGCCCATAGTGCCCAAAACCGAAGATGTCCAAATATCACTATGAATTATATCAAAGGGTACAATTGAAGTTGATAATGAATGAAAAAACGGTACAAGTCCCCGCTACTGTTGCACCTCATGAGATGCATCCCCGTCTGCAAATCCTTGACAATAAAACCACGAGGATCAAATTCAATCGACACATTATTATCTTTCGTAAAACGACGGACCACAATCAGGTTTTTAACAAGGTTTGGAACAACTAAAACATTTGTAAGAGAAAATGGTGTGGTGGGGGACGGTAAGTGGGTGTGTCCGTAGGCTGTTATGGGTATTTTGGTTCCATTGGCAACAATAATGTGATCAGAAGTGCATGAATTAAAAAGGTGTGAGAGTGTACCTTGATTAGCCGTCATATGCGAGGAGGCGCCAGTGTCCATATACCATTGATCATCAGGAGGTTGAAGAGTCATAGTGTTAAACGCAGCATCAATTTCGGTTGGAGCATATGATGATGGAGTCGACGATGGACGCGGGCCTAAAATACCTTGACCATACGATGTTAGAGTAGCATGACGGGGCGATGGATGACCGTGACGTGCCCAACCCGATGTAGGGTATGGACATGGAGGAGGTGCCCAAGACCATGCTGTCCATCGAAAAAGAGAGTTTTGAGATTGATTGTGCTGCCAATAATTGTTCCCACGGCCGCCACGTCCACGACCGCGTCTACCGCCTCGAGAGGATCGGCCGCCACGTCCGCGATTGGAGGCACGATAGTTGGTGTAGGAAGATGTCATATGACTATTCCCGGGAACAAAGGTACTGTATGGTACTGTATGGTAGCGGTGGGAAGAGGTATTGTATAGAGGTACTGTACCATAATGGATTCAAACCCTTGCCTCTATTATTGATATTTTCCACTATATATATAAAGGTTACAATAGGTACGTATAACAACTTTCCATAATACAAAGGATACTATATATCTACACTATTAATTTCATGAAAAACTATTAGGGGTCCCTTTCACTCATAATTTAGTTAGCAACATCATAGAAAAAGTCCAGTTACTGAGTTTTGTTTCTATAAATTGAGTTATCGTCCTTAAAAACTCTTTGGTTTGAAATTATTAGAAGTCTAACAATCACTGATAATTCCCCTTTATACTTGACTTAAAGAATTGAAAAAACACTGTGAAGACGAAGTCTGAAGATGAGAAAAGGATTGCTCACAGAAGTGGAATATCCAGTATGCAGTCACTAAAGAAGTCAAGCATGAAGTCAAGTCAGTAAGTCCCTGACAAATGAACTCACTGACTCTTAAGATAAAATGAAATATATGTCCGCTCAATTTAAAGCGGGAACATTTCAAATTACAAGGCAAGATGTCAGACACCTTTTTGTCTTGCATGTCCTATGAAGACAAAAACAAAAGTAATATTATTTTAATGTTATTGTTGTACCGTGTCTGCTCATTTAAAGACAATGCATCATTTTTTTCATTTAATACTTCCTTGAAAACCAATCATAGTATGACAACATCAAAAATATGGTTGAGAACATTATATGCATAATTGTCTATATAAGCACAAGCTCGGATCATTGTTCTCCACTTTTGGTACTTGTATTTTCAAGACTTTGATGAACAAAATATTTTCTCAGGAAGGATTTTTCAGTGAGCTGTTGAAAATCGAGTTGTATATCATCTGTCTTCAAAGAAAGTATTGATAATAGGTTTTAACTTGTTTTACCTTTGTAATTTATTTTATACAATCAATAAACATATTGATCTTTGAGAATATTTGTGTTCAAGTTTGTGATTACATTCAACCCCTCCTTCCCCTTCTCTAATCTCTTGATTAACTTAACTACTATTATTGTGAGCCATAATGGGACCAACAAAACTGTTTATTGCATGACATTTCACTAAGCATAACTCTTTAAAGATGATTATAAATAATGGTAGATTATAATTAGATCAATCTTTCAATCTTAATAGTGACCAAAAAGGGCAGTGAACGGACTCCCTAATATGCAAAATTCGAGACCACGTGTGTTGGTAGAATTTGAATTGAGTTTGAGTCAACCGTTACAAAAATTAATAGGATAACTAATCAAAGGTTGTATAGATAATGCCAAAAGATGATCGCTTGATTTTTAGCATTTCGAAAAAAACAAATTGACAATCAAGGCCATAAGAGGGATGAAATTTTACAAGCAACTGAAATCTGGAAAGTTACATACATAAGGAGGTTGTGTGTGTGTCTATATATATATATATATATATATATATATATATATATATATATATATATATATATATATATATATATATATATATATATATATATATATATATATATGTGTGTGTGTGTGTGTATTTATAGGATTAGGTTCAAATGAGAACCCTTGTATGTCGTGAGAACGTGAGAACACTCTAAAATTTGTGCATCCACTGTATAAAATTGTGCATTTGATACTAAAATTAAATGTTTTCGATAAATTTATGCATTTCATTTAAAAATTTACGCATCTCATGCTATAATTTATCCATTTTATGTACGAATTGTGCATTTAAGAAAATATGTGCATTTGATGTTTAAATTTGTGCATTTAGTTTATAATTTAATGAATATAATTTTTGAATGTAATTTTAGTGTTAGATTATGATATTTATTAATATTTAAGACTAATAATGGTTTTAAGTAAAAAATTTAATCTTTAAATTTGTGCATTTGATGTACAAATTTGTGCATTTTGGAGTGTTTCTCACGTTCGCACAGTAATGAGGGTTCTTACCGGAACCCAACCCTATATATATAGGGTCGAGATCCATGGAAAACTATATTAGACTAGAATACTGGAAAACCATATCAAATGTACATGTTCATTATGATAAAATGTTAAATTTCATGTAAAATTATAATATACATATGTTCAAAATTGCATTATGATTAACTAATTCATATTATTTACATGTTCATTAAGATAAAATGTTTAATATCATGCAAAAATGCGTAATATACACATGTTCATGCATATTGCACATTCGAACATGTGCATATTGTTATTTTGCATGAAATGAAATATTTTATTACAATGAACATGTAAATGATGTGAACTAGTCAATAATAATGCACATTGAACATATGTATATTATAGTTGTGCATTAAATTTAACATTTTACCGTAATGAACATATACATTTAATATGGTCTTCCAGTACTCCAGTCAAATATGATTTTCTATAGATCTTGAACCAATATATATATATATATATATATATATATATATATATATATATATATATATATATATATATATATATATATATATATATATATATATATATATATATATATATAATCATATATGAGGCAAACATAGAACAAGAAGTAAATCCATCTCTTACAACTAAACAAAACTATAAACAAAGAATAAATCGTTTAATTACTAATAGTCTCGCATCTTGACCTCTTTCTAACACTTCTTAAACAAGAACTAGCAGCAGTCTGTTCGAAGGTAATTTCTCAAACATGGAAGCGTTAACATGCTGACTTGAATACAGAGATGGCTTCGTGTGGCATGTTGAGCCAAATTTCTTATGATGGATGTAACTTATTCTTTTTTGGATTTATTTTAGTTGGATCTCTAGAAACACGTTTGAAATTTTGATAGCTCCAAATATAACAATCTGCAACAACAACAATTGATTGCCAAATTTGAAATTGGTTTTGTGAAAATGTCAAGTTACTACAAATATCGTAAATCTTGGATGACGAGTTAACTTATATGTACATTCCCAAATTCCACCAGCTAAATTTTTTGTTGGGTTTTATGTGACAACTTGCCACAATAACCACAATACAACACCCAGGATTAAACATAACCTATAATAAAACCATTGATCTGAAATACTTAGTACATTACAGGAATTTGAAAATGCATAATTAAAATAAAAGTTCAACACCGTATGTTAGAAGGTTCAGCAGCGGATTTACCCTTTCTAGAAATATGTAAACAACTAAAGGATAAGCAAAACTTAGTGGGTATAGAGATTATACATTCTACAAGTCTATATGCAGCACACAAAGAGTAACACCGGTGACAAACGTCGTGCACCCCTTCGCACACGAAGTACGGAAACATATATGAGCACGCAGCTCCATCGTGCCATTTGCACGGAATAACTCATTCAATTGAGGCGGAATTTACCATCGGGGATGCTACACCTTTCCTTCAGGACCATAGAGGGATCAGCTCCTGGTCATATAACCTCGGTAGCATCGATTTACCAGTTATAGCTCGAAATCCCATCACGTTGATGTACAACAAAGAACACGGAACATGTTTTAACATGTAAACAAGAAACATATACAAATAAAGTATATATAAACAATTTATACAAAACCCAAAAAAGATCTAAAGTTAATAAGACACGAACGAAAACAAGAACATAATTAAACAAGAAGAATAAGAATTCATACTTCGGGAGCGACTGATGAAGATCTCGTTGAAGCTTTGGCACCTTGCATGCCACCAAAGGATGTGATCTCTTAACGTATCACACTAAGTCCTAGCTTATAAAAAAATACTAGTTCTTACTTTAGTTTTCTAGAGAGAAAACTTATGTAAGATCAATTTAATTCTCTAGAGAGAATGCTCTCTAATATTTAGATTGTTTGGTGCAATAATGAATGAGGAGGAGACCTTGTATTTATAGGGAATGGGGAGGGTTGCAAATAGGAAACAAGAAAATGGAATAATATGGAAACTTATGGCAACATAGTGGATGAGAAGGAGGAGGTCATGGGCTTCATGAGGCTGGCCCTCCCTTCTTCATTTTGTTCCGTTCTTCTTCTAAATATGACAAAGTCTCCATTGTTTCATTTTGAAAACCCTAATTATCAGCTCATCAAAGAAGACACTAATTTAGATTTAATAATTAATAAATAATTAAATAATTATCAAAGGTTTCAACCTTTGATGATATCTTCCATTTCTTAAATGGTAAGTCATTTCATTATTTAATTAGAAACCTTAGTTACTTTCCTTATTAGTCCTTGATCCATATTAAGGTATATTATCATTCAATAAATTATAACACTTGTAATTTCGATTCTTGAATTGATCAAACCCATAAATCTATTTATGAAAACATACTTCTATTTATGGAAAGTCTTTGTAAGCTCACTATCCCTTTTGTACGACCCTTTAGGTTCATTTTGGAGTAATTGTATCACTAGTGCATCATTCCTAGGGAACTATAGGACCAACAAACTCCCACTTCCCTTGAGCATGATGCTAGAATATGATACTGACGATGGTCAGCGTCTAGTAATACGCCACCGTCACTAGCCCTTAATGAATGTACTACTTAGTGTCAGTAGCGACCATTGATTCAATCAACGTCATATGACTCAGTGTTAATTATTCTTTTATTTGCACGATGTTTTTATGTTGAAGCAGAGGCATAAATGTTTTTCAACGTCAACCAGGTTCAAAAATTATGTTCACTTGATCTAGATGTAAACTGAAGCAAACGTTTCATTGAACAAATCAATACGTTTAAGCATGACCATGCATTCCTTATCAGTTTAGATCATTAAGGGACCCAGAGAGATCTCTCCCAGTGAGTCAGAGAAATGAAGTACGTCTGACTACATACGTCCTTATTATGGTTCACGAGATGTCCAACTTTAATCTTTATAATCACCCGTCTTAAGGATAACGTTTAATCTTGTTAAGACATCTGATTCCCACATTAGGAACCAATATGCATCTCAAGTCTAAGGATACAAAGACAAGATAAGTTCTCTAACTTGACACATGTGAGTATGGCGCATTGTATGCCTATATTCAACTCCTTCGAATATGAATCCATTCAAGTCATATCAATCTTAATTCACTGTTATTCCCACAATAGTGATCAAATGTCGATATTTAGAATATTCAAGATATTTAAGGATTTGAACATGCTATTATCAAACACAATACAAACAAATGAAACTTGATCATAATGTGTATATTCAACCCTTTGATTATCATCAAGTTCATATCATATATATATATATATATATATATATATATATATATATATATATATATATATATATATATATATATATATATATATATATATATATATATAATCAGGTTCATCAGCATACCCAGCATACCCTAATGTGAATGATCATCCACATATATTTTTTTTTGAATAGACATATATAAGACAAGATTATTAGACTTTTTTTCAAAAGAAGTAACATCATAAATCTTGTGAATGGTAAAAAAAGATCATGTGAATGGTCATATACACCATTCACATGGTGTGAAATGACCATTCACATGGATGACCATTCACAGAAATATGCATTGAGCATTCACATAATTTTAAAGGACACAGAATGTGTGAATGTATGTGAAATTCATATATCATGTGTATAACATTAAATTAAACATGGTTATGAGAAAAAAAATTTTAAAAAGGTATTTTAAGGTTGGTACCTTCGGGTGCACTTGATTTCGGGAGGTACCTTTTTGAACGTGAATCTATATATATATATATATATATATATATATATATATATATATATATATATATATATATATATATATATATATATATATATATATATATATATATATATATATATATATATATATGTATATATATATATACTGTTCCCTAAAATACTATAACTGCAGAATATATTTGATTATACTAAGACATTCCTTTAGTGAATATCAATATCAAATAGTTATGAATCATATTCATAATCGCATGCAAGTATGCATAATTCTAACGTTGTTTTTATCTGCAATATTCAATCATTGGTCTCACTTTGTAAAGAAAACAAAGTATTGACTTCCATTTGGTTCTTTATCAACACATATTAATTTAAACATAATGGTCATTTCATTTATCAAAATTCATATTGTTATTTATCAGACATAAACACATTTATGTGTAATACCTTTACTCATGTGTGTTCATCCGGTAGTCCAATATTCAAAACTTCTCCTTGTTCTGGATTTGACTGGTATTTTATATAAGTTCAGTGCACATTGTGACACAATACATATCCGAATGGATTTGCATTCTTTCATGAAAATTGCATATGCTAGAACATTAAGATGTACTCAATTTATGTCATTTGATGTTACTAAGAAAACATTCATGGTTTCTCGTATCTTGATCACTTATCAAGATTCCATCAACTTATGTAACTTAACTTAAATTCCTTTACATCTATCTCTATAGATGTCATAAGTTGTTTCTTCCAATTTTCTTTATTTAAAAACAATTCATAAGCAAGATATAATGGAATTTCATTTTCAATAACAAGTATGTCTCCTTCATACATAATTAGAGTTGCTACTGCACTCCCACTAGTTTTATTATATTATATCTTCATTATGAATCAAACATTTTTCTTGTTTATTCATGTCCGGATGAAGATATATAAATAGAGATGAATGCTTCAATACTTTGAAACTAACATATTTTGTTAGAGTTGTATATATCTATAAAACCTTTTAGTACTAAGAATTCGTCCTCACATATTGGTTTTGATGAAAAACTATTATATCCGATTCTCATCCCACAAATTCATAATATGTATTGATGAAAGTGTTTTTCTTACTTATTCAAACATGATTGTCCACGAAACGTTTTCTGTACAGTAACATCCTCAAATTTAATGTAATATTTAAATTACTAATTATATGCTTAAAGGATAAACTAAATGATTTATTATCATTAATATACAAGAAGCAATTGATTTGATAATCAACTAATAATAGATTCCAAATTTTAGTTACACAAATTGTAATTGTAACATCCTCATAATTGAGATATTAATTTAATTAATTAGATCACCAAATGAGTTGTGTTTAAATGTTTAATCATGATTAAAATTAAAATCTTAGTGTAACAACCGGCACAAAATCAGGTTAGCATTTATAACTAAATCAATAGTCATTAGTAATTAATCAATATGATTAACAAATTCATAAGGAATTTCATTACAATCAGAAACAATTTCATCGGTGAGATTCGATGAAACGACAAAGTAATTAATCCTATCAATTTACGGCATGATAGATTAATTCAACTAAGTGCATAATAAAATTAAGATTAGTGACACTAATCATGCATTAACAAAATTACATAACTTTATGCAAGTCAAAAACAATTACCCAAAACTAGTATATTTCATAGGTATTTACAAAATTACATAAAAAGGAAAATACAAGAATACATTCTAAATACTTTTATACAAAAAACAATTGAAAATACCCTTTTATTGCACCCTTAGACGGCCACCTAGGAGGTACCAAAACTAGATTTTGACTTTCATTTTTTAAACAAAAACCCATTGACCATCTACATCAAATCCTCTTTGCACATCTTCCTTTCACTTCATCTAAGATCACACTCCACCTCAATTTGAAATACTTCTTTTTCTCTATAACTAGAGGCTTCATCTTTCATTCATTCTCACACCTTTGCAAAAGCAAAATTCTCTCTTTACTCTCCTCTAAAAATCGGCCAAGCCCTCACAAGAACACCAAAGTTGCATTTTTTTTTTAATTCTTCAAGTTCTTCAAGTGTTTCTTTGGTGCAACAATCCAAGAACACAACTTCTACTCACTTGCATACTTTTATTTCATCAAAGTAAGTAAGTAATACCTCATTACTTCTTTTATTTATGTTATTATAAGTCTTGCATAATATATAATCACCAACAACAACAAGTTTCATTAAAAGTCAAGTTCATGATCAACTAGTTTTGTTTTAAAGTTTGTTTCTTCAAATGTGTTTCTAAATATATAAACACATAATGTAAGAATAAATATTATGAAAACAATGTATACAAATGTGTTCACAACCTTTTATACATGTGGTTTTTGAATAAACAACAAGAATCACAAGTTGTTGCAAGGTGGTGAAATTTGGATTTTTCGACAGAAATATTACATAAACTTTGAAACATCATAACTAATTCAAAACTTAACGAAATGAGTTGCTTCTTGTTCCAGAAGATAGATCTATGTTATAAATAAATATATGGAGGTTTTTATAATTTAATTCGGAGTTTTGGACCCCAAAATACTGTTTGGGAACCGAAAGGTCTAACAGCTCAGTTATGACCAACATAGGGTTTTTTAACAAGCCTTTTCCCTAACCTAAACACCTCGAAAAATGACAGTTTTCATTTTCAAAAATTCCTTGTATATAGTAGTTTTATGACAATTAATACCAAAGTCCAAATCGTTTTGGAGTTTGGTAAAAAACAGCCACAAAATAGGCCGAAAAACTTCGATGAAACCTGGAAAATCCTTATAAATAAACTTGAACTTTTTAAATGGGTTTTTGTTTATGGACTTGTTAAGTTGGGTGATTTAAAACTTAAAAACCATCATACATGCTGTTGGGAAATAGTTTAAGTACATTCAAGCTGTTAGTTTAGACTTCTCAGACTGTTAGTAGATTTTACATGTAAATACAAAGTTCATGCTGCTAGTTGAAGAAACTCGAGCTGCCAGTATAAAAGTTCAAGCTGCCAGAGCAAAACAACTCAAGCTGCTCAGTTCATGCTGTCAAGAGATTCAAGCTGCTCAACAGTTTCAGAAACAGAAAGTGCTGATTTTCAGGAAACGATATCTACATGAAGATTCCAGCATATCTACTATCAGAGAAGTCATAGTTCGTCAAGGAAACATATCACGAAGCAATATAAATACAGAGAATAGGTCGTTCTATTGTGTAGGAGTTTCTGCATATTTTGAGTCTGTAATTGCTTTGTTGATTAAGTTTTCTTAAGCCTCTAAGGTTGTAAAACCCTAAGAACAGTCTGTGTTCTTCGTCTAATCAAACAGATTAGAGGTGATTGTAATTGATGAATTCAGCAATACAAACAGTCTTGATTAATTCCTGTGTGTTTATTTATTATTGATTCTGAAAGTTTTTGTTAAAATAATTAAGTGTTATTCCGCAAACTTCTTGATTAAACTTTGATTCAAAGCAAGATTATTGATTTATACTCTGATAAGTTCAAATCAGTTAGTCTTGGTAATTCATATTTTAGATCCTGTCAAGTGGTATCAGAGCCAAGTTAGTCAAACCAGGTTAGTCAAATCAGGTTTTTCAAACCAGGTTACTCTTTGTTTTTCAAAGTCAAAAACTTTCTTTTAATTTTTCAATTGTTTTGCGATGGAATTTGAAAATAGCTGCAGTGGATCTGGGCAAGGACTCAAAGTACCTATGCTCAAGCCCACTGAGTTTGAGATGTGGAAACTCAGGATTCAACAGCATATTCAATTCATTGATTATGCAATATGGGAAGCTGTTGAATTCCCTCCTGTAGTTGATCCAGAACTTGATGATGAGGGAAAACCAGTCAAAACTCCTCCAAAAACTGAACTTGAAAGGAAGGCTAGAATGAATGAAGTGAAAGCACTCACACTATTACAAATAGCCATTCCTAATGCTTATCAACATCAGTTCAAAAAGTTTTATACTGCTCACTCTCTTTGGAATGCCTTAGAGAAGAGGTTTGCTGGTAATGCCAGTACCAAGAGAAATCAAAAAGACCTCTTGAAACAGCAGAATGAAAACGTTTCTGGTGGCAAGAATGAAAACCTCACTCAAATCTTTGACAGGTTCAACAAACTGATAAGTGAACTGGAAAGTGCAAAGGTCAATCTGGATCAAGATGAAGTCAACAGAAAGTTTCTCAGATCTCTTGGAGAAGAATGGACAGTCTATGCTGCACAATGGAGAACAAAAGAAACTCTTGATGAGATAGAATTGGATGATCTGTATAACAGTTTAAGAGTGTTTGAGACTGAGATTGATGCTAAAAAGAAATCTTTTTCTTATAATCACAATACTGCTCTTCTATCTTCTGAAAAATCTAATAACTGTGATTGTTTCTTAGGTGGTGATGGCAACTCTGCTGAAACTCACTATGAGGCCTTTATTGCCAATGATGGATTATTTGATCTAAATGTTGAAGACTTGGAACAAATTCATCCAGATGATCTTGAAGAGATGGATTTAAAGTGGCAACATGCAATGCTGACCATGAGGGCCAAAAGATTTCTGAAAAGAACTGGTAGGGCCAACTTTCAAGCCAAGACAGAAGGCAAACCATCTTTTGATAAATCAAAAGTAGAATGCTATAAATGCCATAAGCTTGGTCACTTTGCCAGAGAATGTAGATCTCAAGGTCAACAGCCATCAAGGACTTCACAGCCCATCCAAACGTCATCATCAACAGCACTTGTCTCTCAAGAAGACAATGTGTTTGACTGGAGTGATCAGACAGAGGAAGAATTTCAAAATCAAGCACTTATGGCAGAAACATCAAATGTCTCCTCCACTGAACTACCATCTGAGGTAAATTCTAAGCTCTGCTCTCAATCATGCAAAAATATGGTTAAAAAGTACAGAGATCATAATGAGAGCATGTGCAAAACTCTAGCTAAGATGGAAGAAAGGAGATATGAATACATGCAAGCCATAGAAGATCTGGAAAAACAGATCAATGATTATAAGGACAATGAGATTCAAATGGGTTATGATAGAACCTATCATGAGTGGGAGAAAAAGGAGCTAAATAAGAAAATAGAATCTCTAAATAAAAAGGTAGAAGAGACTGAACAAAAGGTGTTTGAGGCTAATAAGAAGCTAGAATCTGTTAACATAGATCTAGGAAACTTCAAGTTAGCAAATCAAAAGCTAGAACACCTAATGGAAGTTCAATTCAAAGATAGAGTGAAATCTCAGGTAAATCCCAAAGAAGGAATAGGATATAAAGCTACTCCACCTCCATACAATAACAAGTACATTCATCCAATGAGTGAGGTTGCTGATAGACTTGTCAATGAACCACTAGATGAGTCTATGACTATTGTAGATCCTATTCTTGATAACAGTCCTGAATTAAAAGAAGATAAGAATCAAAATAGAGACTGTGACACAAAGAGTGCACCCATAGAAGTCCAAGCTCCCAGTAAGAAAGGAAAAGAGAAGATGAGTGTATACAATGCTACTCCACAAGTTTCTGTACATTCTAACTGTAACACTGCATCTTCATCAAAAGGAACTAAAAGAGGTAAAACTGTTTCTATCTGCACATGCCAAAAGCATGGTGTTCAAAAGTTTCCTAAACAACAGCAGGTAAGAGGAAACCAGAGAAACAAGAACCAGAAATTGACAGAAAAGTCTGGTGTTCCAATTCAAACTGTCAAAAGATGCTTTCACTGTGGAAGGAAGAATCACTTAGCCAAGGATTGTTTTTACAAACCAGCTGTTGCAAAACAGACTGTGCATCACACAAAATCAAATCCTAATCAGGCAAAGCACTCAAAAGTGAAACCTTCCACAGCAGCTCCAAAGAAAACAGTTGATCACAGATTCTCAAAAGTTAATAAAAAACAGTCCACACATCAAAAACAAGTTTTGGCAAAGCCTAAATCAAGTTTTAAACAAATGTGGTGTGTCAAGGACAAATCTGTTGCTCAAACTGCTAATGCAAAAGATCAGACTGCTAAGTCAAAATTTGATGCTGTTAGTGCAAAAACTGAAACTGTTAGCACTACAAACACAACTCAAGCTGCTGGGCATCAATCTGGAGCTGCTAGTGAATTATCTGAGACTGTCAGAAGAAAAGATGATCAAAATAGTTGGCTACCTCATATTATCACTAAATACTCTCCAAAGACTCCATAAGTTGATCTCACTAATTATAAGAAGTCAAAAACAGTTTTTAGTTATGTCAATGTACAAGGCCAACCCAAAACCAATTTGGTTTGGGTTTACTCCACTACTAACTAAGCTGTTATTTGTGCAGGGCAACCACAGGTCTCATCATAGATCAAGATGGCATCTGGACAGTGGATGCTCTAGGCACATGACAGGCAATTCTGAATGCTTGTCAAATTTCAAAGGTTTTGATGGAGGTTTTGTTGCATTTGGAGGCAACTCAAAGGGAGGTAAGGTTACAGGTAAAGGTATTGTTAATGCAGGCAACATGACATTCCATGATGTACTTAAGCTGTTTAATATCCAGAGCATCATCAAATGAGTCTGCTCTTTGGCATAGAAGGATGTGTCACATGAACTTCAAGTCCATGAATGCTTTAGTTAAAAAGAATCTGGTAAGAGGATTAGCACAAAAGGAGTTCATTTGTGATGATCATTGTGTAGCATGTCTTAAAGGTAAGCAACACAAAACTTCTCATAAGACCAAAGAAGTAAATTCAATTTCATCTGTTCTTCAGTTGCTACATATGGATCTATTTGGTCCAACATCTGTTTTGAGTTTGAATAAAAGGGCATACTGTTTAGTCATTGTTGATGATTTCACCAGATTTACTTGGGTATACTTTCTTAGGTCCAAAGATGAAACTGCTGAGCGAGTTAAGTCTTTTGTCCTTAAGATTGAAAACCAATCCAATTCCAAAGTTAAGGTGATAAGATCAGACAATGGAACTGAATTTAAAAATCACATTCTAAACAGTTTTTGTGAGTCCAAAGGCATTGCTAGACAATATAGTGCACCAAGAACACCACAGCAAAATGGTGTAGCTGAAAGAAAGAACAGAACATTAATTGAGGCTGCTAGAACAATGCTAGCTGATTCAAATCTGCCAATGACTTTCTGGGCAGAAGCTGTTAATACAGTCTATTATGTTCTAAATAGGGTTCAAATAGTTCAATCACAAGGGAAAACTCCCTATGAGTTATTCCATAACAGAAGTCCCCTAATAGCTTTCTTCAAGCCCTTTGGATGCCCATGTACTATCCTTCACACTAAGACTCACTTAGGGAAGTTTGAAAGTAAGGCAGAAGAAGGATTCTTTGTAGGATACTCAACTCAAAGCAAAGCCTATAGAGTATACAACAGTGTGTCTAAAACAATTGAAGAAAGTGCCAATGTTGAGTTTAATGAAAATACTGCTAATATCAAAGGCACTGGCCCTGATTGGTTGTTTGATTTAGATTCACTAACAAATTCTCTGAGCTTTGTTGAGTATACTGAAAAATCTGATGCATACAGGGTTGCAGCTGCTAACACGAATTCTCATGCTGCCAATACAATTTCTCATGCTGTTGGCACAAAGTTTCAGACTGCTGCAGATTCAACAAGTTGGGATTATTTCACCACTCTACCACTTCTGTCATGTGATCCTCCAGGGGTCCTGAATGCTCCACTTAATGCAAATCCAGACACTGAAGTGCCATTCCCAAGTCCTGACAGTACAGCTCCAACACAAAAGGAAACAGTCCCAGTTTCTAGGCTAGCAGTCCCAACAGCTTCTCAAGCTGTTAGCTTAGAAACTCAAGCTGTTCCAGAAACTGAACCATTCACTGGTTCTGATGGAGATGATACAAACCTTGGAACTTATTTTCAAACAGAGAGAGAGAGCCCACACTAAGAGTTCACAAGTATCACCCTCTCAATCAAATACTGGGTGATCCAAGCACTCCTGTTCAAACAAGGAAAATGGTTCACAATGAGACTGCTGCTGCTGAACAAGCAGTTTCTGAATTCAGTCTAGCCGCTTTTGAACATGCCTGTTTTATGTCTCAACTAGAACCCAAAAAGGCATCAGTTGCACTAAAAGATTCATCCTGGATTGAAGCCATGCAAGAAGAGCTTTTACAGTTCAAAATTCAGAATGTATGGACTCTGGTAGATCTTCCTAAAGGAAAAAGAGCAATAGGTACAAGATGGGTGTTCAGAAACAAGAAGGATGAGAGAGGGATAGTCATCAAGAACAAAGCAAGACTAGTAGCACAAGGGTACACTCAAGAAGAGGGAATAGATTATGATGATGTCTTTGCTCCAGTAGCAAGAATTGAAGCCATCAGACTATTTCTAGCATATGCAAGTTTCAAAGGATTTAAAGTGTATCAAATGGATGTTAAGTCTGCTTTCCTGTATTGGACAATAGAAGAGGAAGTATATGTGTGTCAACCTCCTGGTTTTGAAGACTACAAGTATCCAGACAGAGTGTACAAGCTAGACAAAGCTCTTTATGGTCTTCACCAAGCCCCCAGAGCATGGTATGACACACTGTCATCGTATCTTCTACAGAATGGATTCAAGAGAGGCACTCTGGACAAAACCCTCTTCCCTAAATCCATCAAAGCTGAGATTCTACTTGTCCAAATCTATGTTGATGACATCATCTTTGGCTCAACTAATGATAGTTTGTGCAAAGAATTTGAGGCCCTAATGCACAAAAAGTTTCAAATGAGTTCAATGGGGGAACTCACATTCTTTCTAGGGCTGCAGGTTAAACAGAAGCCTACTGGTCTATTCATAAGTCAATCAAAGTATGTCAAAGACATATTGGAAAAGTTTGGCTATCAAGACACAAAGGTTGCAAGCACTCCAATGGATCCTCATAAACAGCTCCATACAGACAAAGATGGCATAGATGTGGATATTCATCTATACAGATCCCTTATAGGATCTCTCATGTATCTAACATCTTCAAGACCTGATATTATGTTTGCTGTCTGTGTGTGTGCTAGGTTTCAATGCTCTCCAAAGGATTCTCACTTGGTTGCTGTTAAGAGAATCTTTAGATATCTTAAAGGCCAACCACATTTAGGTCTATGGTATCCTAAAGACTCTCCTTTTGAACTAACTGCTTATTCTGACAGTGACTATGGTGGATGCAACATTGACAGAAAATCCACAACTGGTGGATGTCAATACTTAGGAGCAAGACTGGTCTCTTGGCAATGCAAAAAGCAAACAACTGTCTCCACATCATCCACTGAAGCAGAATACGTAGCAGCTGCAAGCTGCTGCTCCCAGGTAATGTGGATTCAAAATCAGCTAAGAGACTATGGTATGAATTTCTTATCCACTCCTATTTATATTGACAATTCAAGTGCAATTAGCATTGTGCAAAACCCAGTGAAATTCCCAAAAACCAAGCATATAGAAATCAGGTTTCACTTCATTAGAGATTGTAATGAAAAGAAGTTAATCCAAGTTACCAAAATACATACAGATGATCAGCTAGCTGATCTATTTACAAAACCTTTTGATGTGGGAAGGTTCACTTTCCTAATATCAAATATTGGTATGGTAAACATGGATTAATTGGTTTTCATTATTATCGACTCAGTATGCTAATTTAAGGGGGAGACACTGTTCCATTGAAAAGTTGCACAATTTTACACTAACAGCATGAGTATTTTCTCATGCTGCTAGTTCATTTTCTCGGACTGCTAGTTATTTTCACTTGATCTGTCAAAGTGTGCAGGGTATTTGGGTAATCTTCAAAATGTGTGCGCGGGACCCAACCTTTCAAAACCTTTAAAGGTCCCGGTTTCGTTCAGTTGTAACTACGAGTTACATATTCTTCTTCCACGGCCTTCTGCTTTCTCTCTGAACGAATCACACATTCTTCCTTCAAACCCTAAAACCATCGTTTGTTCATCCATGGAGTTCGTAAAAGAACACAACTGCCTCCCATACACTCTGAAACATGCTGAACTCCAACCGTTCCATGCAATGATGGATTTCCTCAGGCACTCCCATATCCATCATGCACTATCCATAAACCCTACTATATACATCTCCTATATAGAACAGTTTTGGAACCATGCATCTGTTCAAACCATCAATGGAGTGCCTACCCTCCTTTCCAAGATTGATGGAACTGATATCCATATCACTGAGGAATCCATCCGACATCACTTGCATCTTCAAGATGCCACAGGTATAACTGACCTAACCCTTGATGCTTTACATACAGGTCTTTTTAATATCGGTTATAGGGGTCCTGCTGATTCTTTTACTTTCTTAAAAGCCCATTTCTTTCCTAAATGGAAATTTCTTGTACATATCATTCAGCAGTGCATAAGCCCCAAAAGAACTGGTTGGTCTGAATTTTCATCTAACATTGCCACTGCCTTAGTGTGCTTTTCCACAGGCCAACGGTTCAATTTTTCCAACATGATTTTTCAGGGGATGTTAAGGCATCATTCCCTAAAGAGTGTGAAATTTTTGATGTATCCTAGATTTTTAGCAGAAATTTTGCACACACCTGCACATCTTCTCATACACATAAAAGGATACATGTTTCCCACAGGCACTCACTATCCTCTATTAAGAGACTTTTGAAAAATAGTGCCAACTTTTGAGTGTTGATGTTCCATTGCCTTCTGCAATGATGAACATTATTCCACAACACAGAGGAGAGGGTCCTGAGCAGGCTCAGCCTATCATCACTGCTACACCCCCAGGACCCCAACCCCCTCCTCCCGATACACAAACTCCCTCTGATCCTTTTCTACAGCCAACACGCCCACTCAGAAACATATACAAAAGAAAAAGGGGACCAGGAGCTCCTTCCTCCTCCTCCCATCAGCAAGAGCCATATATCCCTGTGCAGGAGGATACTCCTGCACAGAATATCCAAAGGGAACCAGTTGAGGACACTCCCATTCTCTCTCAGGAGGTGAACATCTCTTCAGAGATGGTTCATATGGGTTCTGTGGCTGGCACTACTGATGTCTCTGCACAAGAGGCACAGGACAGTGCCAACATAGCTAAGACCACGCCCATGGCAACAGCAAGTGTGCAAACACAAGCTGGAAGTCCCCAGAACCAAGAAAAGAGGGGCCCAGAAGTTTCTACCTCTGGTCTTAATGTCAGTGATAGATCACAAGCACCTCAGGTGTTCTCTGATCTTGAGGCTAGTCTGCAACAAATGCTCTTAACGGATCCCAGACTCAAACCTGTTGTAGCTATGTTGGACCATCAAATGTCCATCATTGCTGCACAGGGGGCTCAAATTTTTGCTCTCAAGCAGGCAGATGCTGCTCAAAATAAGCGAATGGATTATCTTCACAGAGGCTTCACACTCTGTGGAAATAAAATTATGAAGTTAGAGCAGATGATTCAAACCCAAGGGGCAAAGGTTGTGGTTTCTTCTGACCAAACCAATGCTTCCAAAAAGGGGGAGAATCAGGAGGTTCCCACATCAGTCCAAGCAGCTCCAACAACAACAGTCCAAGCAGCACCAACAGTTCCAGTTTCTAGGCTAGCAGTCTCAACAGCTTCTCAAGCTGTTAGCCTAGAAACTCATGCTGTTCCTTCAAACTCCACTGGAGTTGTGATCAGAGAAGGAATTCAAGCTTCATCAAGCACAGTCCAAGCTACAACATCTGCTACAAAAGACAAGGGCAAGGGCATTCTCATTGAGTCCCCAAAGCATAAATTTTCCTCAAAAGAAGCCCAAATTGCCTTTGATGCTGAAGTTGCCAGAAAAATAGCAGAAGAACAAGACAAAGAATTAGAGCAGCAAGCCCAAACCCCAATGGATGATGATGAGACTTTAGGTGATTACTTAAAGGGGTTTGTGGTCAAGCAAGGAGCAAGGAAAAGAAAGATGCCAACAGGGCACTCCAAGGCTGAGCATAGAAGATTTCTTATCAATTTTGCCTTTGCAGCAGGTATTCCAAAGAAAATGGCTAAGTCCATGTCTACTGAAAGGCTGCAGGAGATTCATGATAAGGAGATGGACAAAAGACAGAGAACAACAGTCTCTCCAGAAGCTCAACCATCCCAAGAAGTCCAACCAACAACCCAATCAGTCCAAACTGAAGCTGGTGCCAGTGCACCTACTCCCACTGATCAAGCAGCTGTCCCTATTCCTTCATCGGTTAAGAGAGTGCTCTTTGAGCAACAACTACAAAAGGCTATGGAGATAGAGAAGCTGATTGATCAGCATGATTTTACAAAGCCTCAGATTAACTACTGGTTTGCTAAGTCACTGGATGACCGTGACTTGAGAATAAAGTTTGTAGCAGAAGAGAGTCCGGACCTGAAGAAGAGTATGACACTTTTTGGCAGATAGTACAGAAGCTGACCAGAGATGAATTGATAAAGATGTACAATATAGGGTCAGTTACACAAGTAAGGTCTGCTCTTCCACAAGTCAAGCAACTCATCAAAGATCTAAGTACAGTGGTTGATTCTGAGTTTGCAAGACAAGAGATAGAAGATGCTGAAAAGAAAGGGAAAAAGATCAAGCAGATTGATCTGTTTGTCAAATCAAAGACATTCAGAATCAAATTCACAGATGGGACTGGTATTTTCTTCAATCTTGAGTATTTCAATTTTTCAAAAGATATGCTGCTGAAAATCAAATCAGCTAGAATATCTTGTGATAAAGAAGAGATGAAGAGAGAATTTTTGAAGGCTATAGATCATAAGCTTGCACAGTTGTGAGTTTTTGAAAGCCTTGGTTTGTAAATAACAGTTTACTTATTTATTTCCATGTTTTTTATAGAACTTAAAGTCTTGTAAAGAATTTAAGTTAGGGGGAGATTGTTGGGAAATAGTTTAAGTACATTCAAGCTGTTAGTTTAGACTTCTCAGACTGTTTGTAGATTTTACATGTAAATACAAAGTTCATGCTGCTAGTTGAAGAAACTCGAGCTGCCAGTATAAAAGTTCAAGCTGCCAGAGCAAAACAACTCAAGCTGCTCAGTTCATGCTGTCAAGAGATTCAAGCTGCTCAACAGTTTCAGAAACAGAAAGTGCTGATTTTCAGGAAACGATATCTACATGAAGATTCCAGCATATCTACTATCAGAGAAGTCATAGTTCGTCAAGGAAACATATCAAGAAGCAATATAAATACAGAGAATAGGTCGTTCTATTGTGTAGGAGTTTCTGCATATTTTGAGTCTGTAATTGCTTTGTTGATTAAGTTTTCTTAAGCCTCTAAGGTTGTAAAACCCTAAGAACAGTCTGTCTTCTTCGTCTAATCAAACAGATTAGAGGTGATTGTATTTGATGAATTCAGCAATACAAACAGTCTTGATTAATTCCTGTGTGTTTATTTATTATTGATTCTGAAAGTTTTTGTTAAAATAATTAAGTGTTATTCCGCAAACTTCTTGATTAAACTTTGATTCAAAGCAAGATTATTGATTTATACTCTGATAAGTTCAAATCAGTTAGTCTTGGTAATTCATATTTTAGATCCTGTCAAGTGGTATCAGAGCCAGGTTAGTCAAACCAGGTTAGTCAAATCAGGTTTTTCAAACCAGGTTACTCTTTGTTTTTCAATGTCAAAAACTTTCTTTTAATTTTTCAATTGTTTTGCGATGGAATTTGAAAATAGCAGCAGTGGATCTGGGCAAGGACTCAAAGTACCTATGCTCAAGCCCACTCAAAGTACCTATGCTCAAACTCATGAGAAGATTCAACTGGTTAGAAGGAACATTCTTGAAGCTCAGAGCAGGCAGAAGTCATATTACGACAATCGTCATCGATCTATCAGTTTTGCGGTTAATGATTGGGTGACGCTGAAAGTATCTCCAATGAAGAATGTGGTGCGATTCATAAAGAGAGATAAGCTTGCTACAAGATTCATTGCTCCGTTCAAGATAATTGAAAAGATAGGGAACCAATCCTATCGTCTTGAATTTCCAACAGACTTAGCGGGAATACATCCTGTATTCCATGTTAGTCATCTGCGAAAGAGCTTGGCTGATGAAAGAGAGGTTCAAATACCACATGTTAATCTGCAAATTGATGATAAGATTCGCGTGGTTGAACTGCAGATGGTGCTCGTTCAGTGGAAACTCAAAAAAGGTTCGCATCAGTATTGGGAATCTAAAGATGTCATGAAAGCTACATATCCAAGTCTGTTCGGACATAGCTAACTTCGAGGACGAAGTTTGTGCGTGGTGGAGTCCATTCTATAACAACCGAGTCTTTAACCGAACGTTTAATTTCTGATTTTGAGCTAATAATGTAATTTAATTACATTATTTGTATTGTAATTTCTGAAGCCATGGTACAACCTCCTAAGCTCACATGGGTGCTAATAGATTAAATCATATGAGTTTGGTGGCTAAAATCAAAAATATAAGAATTAATGGGGGGTTAATTGCAATAAATTAGCCATATTATGGCTAAGAAATCCCCCAGATCGTGGCTCTCCTTCTCATTACCACTCCCTGGGAATTTTTCTACACACGCACGCTTGGGAGAAAAGCGAGGACTGTGGAGGATTTGGCAAAATTGTTAGAAAAGCTCCAGATTTTTTGATGCAACCAACTTAGCAAACTCAAGGTAAATCTCAAATAATTCTTCAAAGTATGTGTGTGTGTGTGTGTATATATATATATATATATATACATATATATATATACATATATATATATATATATATACATATATATATATACATATATATATATATATATATATATATATATATATATATATATATATATATATATATATATATATATATATATATATATATATATATATATATATATATATATATATATATATTCTATCCCTATCTCCTTCATATACGCCAATTGAAATGGAGGTGGATAGAAAAATCAATAGTTCAAAGGATTTCAATTTCAAATTACAAACTATTGATGTTTCTGATATTATAAACATAAGAAATCAATTGAAATATGAGTTTGGAGATTGTTGGATTTGTCAAAGAATTTAAGAATTGAAATTATTGGATTCTTGTGTTACTGATGTCAAATAGTATATATATATATATATATATATATATATATATATATATATATATATATATATATATATATATATATGTTTATAATGGTCAAATATAGCATAAAAGGAACTAATTTAGTGTTTATATGAGTTGTAAATTGAGTTGGGTTATGGAGTGGACGAGCAGGGAATGAAACAGGAAAATTTGAGGTGCAGGTCTCAGTGACTCGGTGAGTCACCCCATACGACTTGTCGAGGTGTAGAAAGAAGGGGAATTTCGATTTCAGAAAGTTTTGACTAGTCGAGTCGCCTTTCTGACTCGTCGAGTCGAGCCCCTGTGCACCCAAAACACTTGTTTTAAGCCCCATAATGATACTATAACACTATATAATCATCCTATGATTATATAACACATGCATTTATACTAAATATCACTTAAAAGTCTATAAAACTCAATGATAGCTACAACGGTGTCGGTATGAATCGCAAACTTAAACCGAGAATAATTAAATTTCTTAATAGGCTCCCAAACCTTATAATGTAGTGCAATATATAATTGCTTTGAATATCAATGTTCAACAGGTTTGGGCCATAGTGAAGGTCGGTAACCTGATTGAGAAGTCAAAGGCGGGAATCGAGCTTTAAAAGGGGTTCATTGGCGGTTTCGCTACTAAAAGGCTATACATAGCCTATTGTTGTGAGTTCTAGTATTGATATGTGTGTTGCATACATAATTACATGTTCATTTTAATTATGACATCGTTCATATCTATTGGGCATCATCCTCTCATATGATGCATTGCACTGGTTGGCACTTCATTACATGATCATGGCCTATGGCCAGAACACCTTATTTGATACCATCAATTATACACATTGACATACTTACCATGCTTCGATTCAATTTATGTTTTCCATGCTTATAATCGTTTAAACCCAATGTTGAGCTATGCTCATTTATTTGGCCTCACCGGACGTCCAGATGATTATATGTATATCAAGCGCCTTACTACGTGTTTGTGCGTATAAATTTCTACTTCCGGAGGCTTACAGTGTAGGTGGTTGGACTTCGCGTGCCAGTTGGAGTTGTTAGACCGGGATCCGGCCGACAACGGCTGGTTAGCGAGCGATGTTCGCGACCTATGCACATTAGTGGGTTTTATTCCCATAATAATTTTATTAAAGATGTTGCACATGTCATTTTATAATCATTTTAATATCACTGCATGTTTTATGTTTTGCACGCCATATATATCTAGTAACTCACTTAGCAAATTTTTATATGCTAATCCAATATACTTCATGTATCTCAGGTGGAGGTAATAGTAAAGGCAAGAAAGTTGTCGGTTGAAGTTTAAAGGCTTGGTCGGCCGAGTTGAAATCCATTTTGGTAAAGTTAAAACACAATTATTTGGAAATTTTGGATAGATTGCCTACCAATGTATGATATGGTTGTAGAAATCCTACTTGTTGAGGATAGTTGATGTATTTAAATTGCAAGTAGCTTGTATTATATATATAAATTTTTTCCATTTACATATACACAAATTAATCAGGGATATGGACTCCGTGCGAATGGGTCATGCCCGATTTCTTTTGAACGATGTTAATCATGGTTAATCTAATGTAATTTTATCAATTATTATATTATATTGAAATGGGTGTTTCAATTTGGTATCAGAGTTGATGTTCATTGCATGAGTATAGTCGACGATACTCTACTATGAGCTCGGTTTCAGATGCTTGTATTGGCCGCCTAGGCAACAATATTATAACACCATTTAAGTTATGATCAAGCATAGGACGGGTACGGGTTAGGATAAAAATGTTAGTACATCTTGTGTGACGATAGCAATCTAAGTTTTGATAGCATTTTGTGTAACTCAAGTAACTTGGTATTGAATATTGAATAGTGTTTGATATATGTGATTATGTTTGTTTGATATTGATTGATTGTATGTTTGAAGTTGGTGTAATGTATTACAAGAAGTTCAAACATAAAGTTCAAAGATAAATTCAAACATAAGTTAAAACATAAGTTCAAATATAAGTTTGATATGTGAAATTCGAATTTGAGGTAAATTCGAATTTGTCATTAAGGTAAATTCGAATTTGTCAATGAGGACAAATTCGAATGGGCCTTGGGCCTGATTCGAATTTGTCCTAGACAAACTCGAATCTGTAAGTATAATTAAGGGTTAATTCGATTAATTATGAGACTTTTGCAGAATTTCAGAGTGATTAAGCAAAAGGGCGATCTCGAACTTGCAAGTTTACAAAGAGTAGTTTTGGAGAGAATCATCGTGTAGGGGCGTTCGTGGTCGTTCGTCTAGCACCGTGGTAGTCTCCGTGTTCCCGTGAGTGTGATCTTACCGTCAAGCCGCTAACGATGATTCCGCACTCGTTGGACGGTGTCGCGTCGAGATAGATCCGTAGAGTCAAGACCTTACAAGTGGTATCAGAGACTTTGGGGTGTTCTTCGTGTTCTTCGTGTTCATAAGCAACATCCTAGGTTTCTTGACGTTTTGGACGGATAATATCATGTTTTTGGAGGTTTTTCGAGCTTATCAAGTCAGATCTTGGAAAATACTTTGTTGTAGTTCAAGTTTTTGATCGAAATCAGTATTTTTACTCGTAAAAATATTGGTTTAATCTACAAAACTTGAAAAACTCAAAGTATTAGCCGTTTTTCGAACTTGCGGCACTCGAGTTTGTTAAGAGGGTATTAGGGTTTGCTCATTTTCGAGTTTGACTGAAAATACGCTCCTTTCGAGGTTCCTTAGGGTTTGATTCGAATTTGGCCTATTCGAATCTGCTTGGCTTCGATTTTACTCTAAAGTCGAATTGGGATTTCGAATTTAATTGAACCCTGCGAATTTGTCTAAAATTTCGAATATAGTTGGACTTCAAACTTAATTTCGAATTTAATTCCAAACCAGTTTAAAATTAATTAAATTCGAAAGGATTATTTTAAATTAATTTTGAATAAAATTAATTAAGTTTAAATTCAAAAATATTTGAAGCGATGACAAGTCGACAAAGGTTCATTGAGATGGATTACGAGGTCGGAATAGCGAATTCACCACCTAAGCTGATGAATATAGAGGATTAGTACTGGTGGAAGGATAGGTTCGCCGACTTCGCGAGGTTTAATGATATGCGGATGTGGATTTGTATAGATGAAGGATACATTCCACCTACGGCTGAAATTGAAGGACGACAAAAGGTTGTGCCTTATTCAAAGATGAAGGACGACGATAAAAAGTTGTATGAAGCCGAGAACCGTGCATTCGCTATCATTAGAATGGCGTTACCTCAGGAGATCTTACACACTTTCCGCAATCAGAAGAAAGCAAAAGAGCTGTGGGATGCGTTAGAGAAATGGTGTGAAGGTAACCCGAGGGTCAGAAAGAATAGAATGGAATGCTCAAGCAGCAGTTTGCAATCTTCAAAGCTTTGAAGAACGAAAAGCTGGATGAGACAATAACCAGATTCTATCACTTATTAACTGAGTTAGATAGCCATGATGTGGAGTATAGTTAAACAGAGAAAATTAACAAAATTTTAGATGCTTTGCCTGCCAAATGGGAAATGTATGTGGTATTGATAAAGCATGATGAAGACAAATTCTATACTCTTACTGTAGACAATGTTATCGGAACACTGAGGGCATATCACTTTGAGTTGCTGAAGAAGGAAAGGGAATACGACCAAGTACAGGATCCAGACATGTACTTTGGGAAATCAAAATCTTCAGGGGCAACTGATGTTAAGACGACTATAACATTCTTCTCGGGAGAGACATCGACACCGGTTGAATCAGAAGACTCAGTAAGTAGGGCTTTCTTAGGGTTTGCTAGACCAGAAGAAAAGCAGAATCAGGCTACACCTGCATGTACATCTCAAGGGTATTCAAAAATGCCTATGAGCGCAAAATCTGCTGAAGACCATCTGAATTTGTTGGCTTCATTTGTGGCCGCTTACGACAATTGTGTTCAGGGCAAAATAAACGATCCTGCGCTTTGGGATGAGGATTACGATCACGTAGACCCTGATGATCTAGAAGAGATGGATCTGCAACGGCAACTGGCCATGGTAACTCAGAGAGTTTTATGGTTCATCAAAAGGACGGGAATAAACCTCAACGTTAGTAACAATAAGATTGGGTTTGATAAATCCAAGGTTAAGTGTTACAACTGTCAGGGGTTAGGACACTTCGCTAGAGAGTGTCAGCGACCGAAAGTAGAAAACTACCAGAGCCAGTATCAGAATCAATCGCAAGGGCAATATCTGCTGGGTAGTTCAACCAGTCTGGTGAATATAGCTGGTCTGTTATCCAACGTCACATCAGACAGACAACTTGATGGAACTTATGACTGGAGTACACATCCAGAGTCGAAGGCTAGAGCCTTTATGGCTGAAGTTACCGAGACTGGAAGTGATGGAGCAGAGGAAATTACAAGGACAACAATCTGAATGAAAGCAGAGAAAAGTCAGCTGATCAGACAATTCTGGAGTTCGCCGCACAGATGGCCAACGTGGAATCAGATAATGCCAAGGTAACTCTGAACTTTTCTCTTTTCCATGATTATGTGTTTTGTGTGCTACGTCTAACGATAGGTTAAATTTAGTACTTGAATCACATCAAACTGTATCTGCTCAGAATGAATCATTAAAATCAGACAACGCTAGCCTAGTAGATATAAAGGAAGATCTTAGGGATAAGCTTAAGGCAGACGCACAAGATGTCGTAGTTCTAAAGGACAAGCTTAGTGAACAGTGTGTTAGATTAGAACTGATGTACGAACATGTTATGGCTTTGACAAAAGAGCTTAAAACCAAAGAAATAGAGCTAGCAGAATCTAAGGTAAAGGTAGCTGAGGTAAATAGTAAACTCAAAAAGTTTAGGAACTCATCGCTCAACCTAGGGAAAATCTTAGATGCACAGCGTCAGTCTAAGAAGCCTATAGGTCTAGGGTATCATGAGAGTCCTCCACCTTTCAATGATAACTATGTACCTCAACCTCAGGAGAAAACTGAAAAAATAGTTGAATCAGAGGAAATACCAGAACCAGTGTCTGAAATTGCGAAGGAAAATGAAACTAAGGTGACTGCTAATAATATCAAGATTAAGAAGGTTAAATTTGTGTCATCCTCTAGTGATAAACCTGTAGGACAACACAAAATTGACATTAATGATCAGGAGAAAGAACTAGTCACTATAGTTGAGACTTAAGAACCAGACACTAGTGAGACACCTAAGTCAAAGGGCACACATAAAAAGTCAATTGACAAAATGTCTTGCTTTAGATGTCACGAAAGGGGGCATGTTGCTTCTAGTTGTCCATATAGGAAAGTAGATTCTACGCCTAAAACTGGAATGCCGGAACAACATAAGCCTTCTCCAAGTGTTGTAAGCACTAGTAGTTCTCAAAATATCGAGAAAACTGTGCAAGCTGCACCAAAATCTACTGTGAAACAAACACCTGTGTCAGGTCGACCCAAAGAAGTGATTAGGGCTAAGTCACCAAATAGAGTCGTTAATCAATCTAGGTCAGGACCGTATCAGAATTATAGGAGTACTACACCTAGGAGAGCTTACACTCCAGTTAGGTCACACACTCCTGTAAGACATCAAACACCTGGTAGAGCTCAGGGATATCAATCCGACATGCAGTATAATCGAAACTATTCAAGAGCTCCACAGCAAATGCCTACTCAAAGGCCGAGAGTGAACTTAAATCACTCTGCACCACAACAGACTCCAATTCAAAAACCCAAGTCGCCTGAACGGAGAGATGGGTATTTGAAAGAGTTTAAGTATGTGGACGAGAATGGTATTACCAAGTCAGTTATGGCTTGGGTTCCCGTTGATAACTAACTTATTTTCTTTCATGTGTAAGAGATAACTACAGGTCCAAACAACAAATGGTTCGTTGACAGTGGTTGCTCCAGGCACATGACAAGGGAACGAAGTCACCTTGCAGACTTCGAGGGAGGGAATCGGGGCTTTGTGTCATTCACTGACAATAAAGGAGGAAATATCACCGGTACTGGAGTGGTCACTAATGGGACTATCAAACTGGATCAAGTTTATCACGTTTATAAACTGGTTCACAATCTCATTAGTGTATCTCAAATCTGTAATAAGAAGAACTCAGTACTTTTCACTGATACTAAAGCGTTAGTGCTCAAACCGGGATTCCAAGTACCTGAAGAATGGATACTGATGAGGGCTCCAAGGAAGAATGACCTGTACATGCTCGACATGAACAAGCCAGAATCTTCGATGAGACCAATTTGTCTACTATCAAAAGCTTCAGACACTGAATCGATTTTATGGCACAGACGTACGGTGCACTTGCACCTAAGAACAATGAACTACATTACGAAAAATGGATTGGTGCAAGGTGTTC
The DNA here is from genome assembly GCA_020465985.1 of Centrapalus pauciflorus. Classification (NCBI taxonomy): domain Eukaryota; kingdom Viridiplantae; phylum Streptophyta; class Magnoliopsida; order Asterales; family Asteraceae; genus Centrapalus; species Centrapalus pauciflorus. The sequence continues at coordinate 175,995 of JAANYP010002638.1, forward strand.
CCATGAAGAGTTTTCAGTTCGAGGATAAGTGTCTACCGTGCAAGAAAGGAAAACAACACAAGAAGGCGCACAAGTCCAAGACTCAGAACTCAATAGCTGCCACATTCGATTTGTTGCATATGGATCTCTTCGGACCAATCAACAAAAGGAGTATAGGTGGTAGTTGGTACTGTTTAGTTCTTACTGACGATTACTCACTTTTTTCTTGGGTTTTCGTTTTAGGTACGAAGGACGAGACGGCTGCAAAGCTCATCGGGTTCTTAGACCAAGTGGAAAATTAGGGTTAAACGAATTAGAAGTGATAACGGAACTGAATTCAAAAACGTGGTTATTAGTGTCTATTGCCTTTCAAAGGGCATAGCGCATCAATTTAGTGCACCTTATGAGCCACAACAAAATGGGATGGCCGAACGGAAAAACAGGACCTTGATTGAGGCAGCAAGGACCATGCTTTCGGACTCAAAGCTTCCTACCATGTTTTGGGGGGAGGCAGTGAATACCGCGTGCCATGTTTTAAACCGGGTCCTTACTTCCAAATCATTGAACAAAACCTGTTATGAAGTATTTAATAAAAGGCCACCAAATTTAACTGGCTTCGAACCTTTTGGGGTACCATGTACGTTAATGGAATCAAAACATCAACCTAAGTTTGGTGAAAAGGGTGACGAAGGATACTTCCTAGGTTATGTGCCGAACTCACCAAACAAACGTGTTTTTAACAAATCTAATGGTACAGTAGAGATTGTGTATAACATTGATGTCACAAGTTATACACATGAACCCCAAACTGGTCCGGAATGGATATTTGATTACGACAAATTGTTTGAGTCATTTAACATTCCTTTGGATGGAAATGCAAGTACAATCGAACAGGACTTTTCGTCATTAAATTTGAATGACGAGGGTCAAAGTTTTCCGAGGACCACCTTTCCATCAACATCCGAGCCTACATCAACTGAAGATAGATCTCCGGAAGAAAATGATTCTGAAGTGCTTACAGACGAAAATCAGACAACAAATTCTAACTCTGAAGACAGGGTCCACGAGGAAGAAAATGTGGAGTCTGAAGTCGTTCCCCAGTTAGGAGAGATAGGATCAAATTTGGGAGATAATCTGAGAGTTGACGAGATAGAGACATCTAGGATTAATAAGAATCATCCTATTGAGAATATCATAGGAAATCCTAATTCTGGTGTGAGGACTAGGGATAGTTTGAATAACAACACAGTGTTGTTGTCGATGATCAATGACTCCGAGGCCTTTCATACTTGCCTCTACTCATGTTTCATCTCGCAAGTAGAGCCGAAAAATGTGCAAATGGCACTAAAAGATAACTCTTGGGTTGAAGCGATGCAGGAAGAACTGTCACATTTTAGGAAACTAGAAGTGTGGTAGTTAGTTACGTTACCTCGAGGAGAAATAGCAATAGGAACCAAATGGGTTTTTAAGTGCAAGAGAGATGATCGGGGTATAGTGACTCGCAACAAAGCAAGACTTGTGGTAAAGGGTTTCAACCAAGAGGAAGGAATCGATTACAATGAAGTATTCGCGCCAGTGGCAAGGCTGGAAGCAATCCGTTTGTTTTTAGCTTTTGCTTCCTTCAAAGGTTTCAAAGTTTATCAGTTGGACGTAAAGGGCGCATTTCTTTATGGGAAAGTGAAGGAGCTGGTATATGTGCAACAGCCGCCCGGGTTTACAGATCCGAAATATCCAGACAGAGTGTATCGATTAGATAAGGCTTTGTATGGATTGCATCAAGCACCGAGGGCGTGGTACGAGAATCTATGCAATCATCTTTTAGACAATTGGTTTGAAAGAGGGAGAATAGATATGTAGGTCCCGAGAGGTTTCCAAAGTATATAGCTTTAAGCTGTAGAGGGGGGTGAATACAGCTATTTAAAAACTACAGACTATTTTCTCAATGTTTGTATGTATTATCAACAAATTGTTAATTACAAACAAGCTTGAATGCGGAAAGGTTCAAGCTGAGATGACAGATACAACAGTATGTTCACTAGTCTAATACAAACTCAAACTAGCTTACAATGAATACACTCACTAAGAAGCACTCACTGTGTTTACAAGACTCAGACATACAGCTTATGTAGAACAGCTTAGACACAGAGAAACTGTTTTACTTAAGCAGGCTTGCATGCATGAAAAACACACTTTCACATTCACTCTTGGTTTCAGCACTTAGCTTTTTCTTGGCTTAATATTTCTGACCTTAGAAGCTTCCTTTTAGACCCACTCAGAGGATCTAAGAGAAACTTTTTCATTGGACTGAATGAAAAAGGAAAAGTCTTGTTTGAAAAGACAACATAACTTTTCTGCACTTTTCTGAAAAGCAGACTTGTCTTCACATGTGCAGAACTTTTGTCTTTTCACTTTGTCTACTGTTGCATTGCCTTTAACCAAATAAGGAATGTCAACTTTGCGTCTTTCTTCCTTGTAAAGGCCTATTTTGATATAAGAAAAAAGTCTGTCACCCTTTTTCAAATAACCTTTTGTCTTCATGTAACAGAACAGCTTGGGCAGGCTGAGCAGTTCTGATTTCCACTTTGTCTTCGACTTTGTAACCTGATCTTGTAGTCAAAAACAATACATGAGGACTTGGAAACACATTCCATAAAGTGTTTAGCCTGTTCACAAAGAACAGGTTCTGTTCACAAAGAACAGAACACTTGTAAGATGCCCAAGCTGCTCACCAGTGTAGAGCAGCGTAGACAGTTTATGTCCAGCCTGTTCAGCAGACAGAGCAGCTTGGACAAACCGTCTTAGTTGCAACACATGCAACATATAGAACAGCTTTGGACTGATATTGCAAATCACTTTTTAGGAATTATTAAGGCATAAACAGGCCTTAACTTTTACCTATCAAGTGCATCAACAGGTTTGATTAATAATCTCCCCCTCAGATGCAGAACATGTTTGACTGAGGCCTTTTTGTGCCTAACAATCTCCCTCTATTTGCAATAACCAGTCTAAGCTGGTCTTGTCAAAAGTCACTATATATTCTTACAATACATTTGTTGAAATAGAATTACAACATCAACATAAAGTAAAAGATCAGTTTATATATACACTGATTTTTGATTACATTAGAACAACACATGTTCTTACAAAAGTACAACTAATGTACTAATGTATATTACTACTAATGTAAAAGGAAATTACAACATATGTAAAATAGAGTACAACTAATGTACATTGGACTGTTTTTGTTGGGAGCAGAAAATGGTAAGCCTGTCCAACTGAGGGACAACTTCCATTCTTCACCTGCCCAGATGGCAGATGGACTTCATCACACTGGAGGGGCACCTTCAAACATCTTTTCAAGTTGCTCTTTGGTATCCTCAAGCTCTTGAATTTCACTTCTTATAAACATGAACTTGGGATCCTCAAGTTCTCCTCTCTCAAAGAATCCTCTGAGCTGATCCCAGATGGCTGCTCTTTACTTACTAGACTGCCTAAATGAAACTGCAAGTCTGAAGGCCACAAGTTGTCTTAGATCAACTTTGTATAGATCTGAAGCTCTTTGAAAGCATTTCTTCTGAGTTAAGGGATCTACAAAAAATGCCCCCAGCTCAGGCTCTTCAATGATCTTGCCATCTTTAAACTCTATTCCACTAGGCAGGCTGTGATCAACTCCTTTCATTTCAATGGCATAATCGCCTTGTTCAATCAGTGTAAGGAGTAGTTCCATTTCAGTGTCCTTCCTTGTCCTCCTGACCTTAATTTTTGGATGTGTCACCAAGACACCTTCACTTGCTTCTTTGGAAATCAGGCCAAGGTTCTTTACTCTCTCCATCAGTTTCTTGACATATGCCCTGATTGTCTTAGCCGTTTCTGACTTTGACTCACTCAGGGCAACTGCCAATTCAATCCATTCTCTGTACCCCATCTGTGCTACGTCAGTGTAGTCATATGTTTCCAATTCAGGGCCTGCTGCACCCTTCCTTGTTATTTTCAACTTCCACTGACTGCCTTTTCTTGATATAGGGACAGCTTTGACAATTGCTTCCTTGGCAAGCCTTCTTTCAGCAACATCTTGAAATTTTTTCTTTGCGAGGTTGTCAAAATGGTACTGAACTTGCATGAGGCACTTTAGGCTTGGTCACTGAGACCAGAGTACCTTTTTCTTTCTCTGCTTCCTTCTCCCCTGCTGATCCCTTAGCAGCTTCCAATATTTTCTTTTACACTTCCAGAGTAGACATTTTAATTTTCTTTGCTTCTTGAAGTGCAAATGATTTGGCAGCTTTGGCAGATTCTTCTTCTTTTCTAAGCACTTCCAGGGCTTGAAGCTGTTCTTCTCTAAACTCAAAGTACTTGTGCATAGGAAGACCCATTTCTTTGGCCCTGGCTTTGTGAAATTGGATTTCTGCTTGTTTCTGCTGTATGGGATCCTCTTCTGCTATTTCTTTTCCTTTAGCTACTGTAGTGGTAGCAGCTTGAGGACTTTCCTCCTCTTCTTCTTCTTCCTCTAGGATCAGATGCCTTCTTCTGCTGCTTGGCCTGCCCTCATGAATGGATTCCTCCCCTTTAGACTGAGCAGGGATAGGAGATTCAAACTGAGTAGACTGAGCAGCATGAGAAGCACCCTCTACTGTACTTGTTGCAGAGATTCCTGCTGGATGACCAGTTTGTGCTGCAGGCACTGGTTTCTCCTTAGGAGTGGAAGTTTTCTCCCCCTTAGACTTGGTCTTAGAGGCAGACTACTTCTCCCCCTTTGAAGGAGATGGACCAGCACCTTCAACACCCGGTCTGCCTGAAGACACAAAGTCATCAGGCTTGCCAGCAGTTTTGGCAGCAGGCCTGGGGCCAACAAGGCTAGTCACTAAGAAAGCCAAATTGTCCTTAACCTCTGCAAGCTGGGAAAGACAGGTTTGAAGAGAAGAGGATTGTGTATCAGCGAGGGAGGTAAGCTTAACAATGTTTTCCCTATCAGACGCTGTGAACAGCAAACTTTGAAGCTGTGCAAGATGTAATTCGAGAGAATCTTGCACATCAGCAAGGTTTGATGGCATAGAATTAGATAGGGAGCCAATTAGTGTGGTCAAGCTGGCCAGAGTGGCAGGAAGGGTAGAATTGCAAGAGGTGAGGAGAGATGACAGCTGTTGGGAAATGGCTGTCATTGAGGACACAGAGTCCTGTTGTAGTGAAAGAATGGAGGAGAGGGAGTTGGACACTGTTTGCAGCTGTGCAGTGAGTGCTATCAGCTGTGGAGAATTATCTGTTTGTGGAGTGGCAGGGAAGGAGTTTTTGAACGAATCAATGAACCCCTTAAGCTGTTCAGACACAGAGTCTGAAATAAGAGAGGGTAGAGAGGTCATGGTAGTTTCCAAAGAACCAACTTTGTTGGTCAGCAAGGAAAGCTGATCCTTCAAAGGAAGGTCTTTGGGAGATGGAGGTGTATGGGTTGACTGTTTAGATTGGGTAGATGGAGAAGATGATGATGAGGCTGGTGTAGGGGGATGTGATGTAGAGGGAAGAGAAACTTTTGAAAGAAGCTCCATAGCCTGGGCAAAAGTAATATGACCCAGCTTGGAGGGGTCAAAGGGTCCTTCAGCAGTGGCTGTAGCTACATCACCAGGAGAAGGGGTTGGTGTTGAGGGTCTTTCAGATGCTGCTTGTGCTGCAACATCCTCATGAAGACCAGTGGTTATTCCCTCTGCAGTGCCTTGGTTTAAAAGCACCTCATCATTGGGAGATGGGATATGCATTTCAACATCAGCAGTGGTGAAACCTGCTGATTGAGTTTGCATGGAGGGAGCAGCCTCACCAGAGGGATGGTGTGATTCCTGAGGTTCATCAGCTTGGGTTGTTGGTCCCTCAGCAGCTGTTTGGGGTAGAACAGCTGTATCATGGGGAGCAGAAGTTTGAGGCTGAGCTGCTGATTGGTCTATACCAGCAGCGTGGGCACCTCGCGCAGACTCAGGGTGTGAGGAGATTTGAGTGGGGGACAGTGTGGACGCAGTATGGAGTGGAGAGGACTCCTGTCTTTCAATATCCTCAGCCTGTTGGGAGGCTGGGATAGTTGATGTGGGTATCTCTGTTTGTACAACTGGTTCCTGTTGGGAGGAACCAGAGGGTCTAGGCTGACTCTGGGTAGACTCAGATTAGAGTGAAGCATGCTCCAATGTGGCTGAACCTTCTCCCAATATAGGAGAGGCAGCAAGGGTAGCTTCTTTTACAACTGAACCCTGTTGAGAGGGAACAGAGGAGGAGGTTGTTTTGGCTGTTTTCTTTTTGGAGATGGATTTTCTTTGGTAGAGGATGGATGAAGTGGGTGATTGGGGAGAGGTGATGAGGGGTTCAGACTAGACAGGTTTTGAGACTGGGTCAGAAACAGGTGGGTTGGCCTGTTCCATAGTCTCACGTGCCACAAAGGCACCAGCCACAGAGGCTTCAGGGTGATGAGCCTGCTCCCCCTCAGCCACAGAGGCTAAGGGAACAGACTCAGACTGAGCTGTTTTGGCCTTCTTTTTCACAGGCCCAGCTTCAGCAGTTGCCAGAGTCCTTTTAACAAGCTTGGATCTGGCTTTGGATTTTCCTGTGGGAGCAGCAGCTTCTTGATCCACCCTCACAGCAGAGGGTCCTTCCACCAATCCTAACAACCTCCTCATTGGTGTGGATAGAGGAGGTTCATTTGGTAGTACAGGAGTATAGAAAACTCTATTCCCTATTACAGGGAAGGCAGCAGTTTTAAGTAAAGGTTGAGAAATGTACAGGTGCTCACCACAATGATGCTTGAATATGAGGCTCAGAAACCTGGGATAGCGGACAGCAGCTGGTCTTGGCTCTTGTTGCACCAGGTTCCTCATGTTCAGAAATATCCACTGAGCCATATCAATGGTAGTCCCATCCACCAGCTGTAGGACTATTGGGACTTCATCACGACTTAGCTTGTCAAATGAACCAACTTTGCTGCTGAAACTCATCATCACGGAGGCAAACAGAAAGCTATAGGTAGGGGACAACTCCTTCCTATACAGTGTTGCTCCAATTTTAGGTTCTGCTACACCACAGAAGCGTAGCAAATTTCCCATTTGCTCATTTTCAGGCTGGGACATATCATATGACTCAGCAACAGGCAGATGAAGAACCTCCCTCAGAAGATCAGCAGTTATCTCAATGGTCTAAGTCCCATTGAGAATAGTCCCCTTGATGACTTTGGTGTTGGGGTTGTAGGCACAGGTGTACCAGAACTCGTACACCATCTCCTGGTACAGGACACCAGGAGTTGCAGTCATAGCATAGTTCAACGGATGAACTTGCAGAAACGCCACCATTTGATCGTAACCTTTCCCCACATAGTTTTTGGGGATAGTAAGGTTTGCAACGTAGTTTGTGGGTTTTATGGTCAGCATTGTGGTGACTGATGAGTGTTTGACAACATCATCACCAACAAACACTGGAAGAAAGGGATTAGGTCTTTGAGCCATTTGGGAAGTTTTGAGGTTTGGAGAAGCAAAAGACACTTAGTCGATTTTTAGGGTTCTTGAGGATTTCTGGAAATGATGAGGAAGACGAAGATGAAACAGTAGTTAGGTATTTATAGGATTTGAATGTGAGTGTGTATGAGAGAGAACGTTTTGGGCGGTTTGATTTGAAAAAGTCGTTAACGGAAAACGGAACGGTTGTCCATGTCAGACCGTTTGTCAGACCACTTGAGTCCTTTTTAATCACTAACACACGTAACTCACATTATCCGCAGTAATTAAGTTAAATAAAACATTAATTAAGTAACTTAAGTTTGAAGAAAGGTAATTAAAATTTTTGGTCTAAGCTATTGGTCAAACCTGTGATGAGCAAGGTCATCACAAGATGTTCAAACTTCAAGCTGTTCATTTTTCAAACTGTGCCTCCAGCCTGCTCTCTTTTATAAGAGCAGGTTGTGTTCAATAGTTGAACAGGTTACAAGACAATGGCTTGTAAGACAGTGTGAAGAAGTGAACAGGTTGAAGATTGGACCATCAGAGCAGGCTGGACGAGTAAACTGTTTTTGTTCAGCCTGTTGTATGCTCAAGCTGTTCAAGTTTTTCAGACAAATGACTAAGTACAGAACATGTATAACCTGTTCTGTCTAAGCTGTTCTGAGAAACTTGAGCAGTGTGAAACACACAAATTCTTAGACCTTTGAGAAACACTTAGTCACTCTTGTTTAACATGCCCAGCTTGCTGACAAGGTAAAGAAACCTTGTTTCATCCAGAGGTTTGGTGAAAATGTCTGCAAGCTGTTCATTTGCGGAAATAAAACGTACCTCCACATTACCTTTCTGAATGTGATCCCTGATGAAGTGATGTCTGACTTCAATATGCTTTGTTCTAGAATGAAATACTGGATTGTTGGAAATGGCTATGGCACTTGTGTTATCACACAGAATAGGAATTTTCCTATACACAAGACCATAATCTTCAAGCTGATGCTGCATCCACAGTATCTGTCCACAACAGCTTCCAGCAGCAATGTACTCAGCTTCAGCAGTAGAAGTAGACACAGAGTTCTGCTTCTTGCTACACCAACTTATCAACTTACCACCAAGCAGTTGACATCCACCTGTTGTGCTTTTCCTGTCTAGCCTGCAGCCTGCAAAATCAGAATCTGAATAACCTGTTAGTTCAAGGCTGGAGTATTTGGGATACCAAAGACCCAAACCTGGTGTACCCTTCAGGTATTTGAAGATTCTTTTAACAGCAGCTAGATGAGACTCCTTTGGATCAGCTTGGAACCTAGCACACAGACAGGTAGCAAACATAATATCAGGTCTACTAGCAGTTAAGTATAGCAAGCTCCCAATCATGCCTCTGTAAGCTATTACTGAAACAGCTTTGCCACTGGCATCAGCATCCAATTTTACATTGGTTGCCATTGGGGTTTTAATAGGAGAACTTTGATCAAATTTGAACTTTTTCAATAGATCTAAAGTGTACTTTCTTTGATTTATAAAAATTCCAGTTGAGGTTTGTTTAACCTGTAATCCTAAAAAGAAAGTAAGTTCTCCCATCATACTCATTTCATACTTGGATTTCATGAGTAATGAAAAATTCTTGCACAACTGCTCATTTGTAGAACCAAATATTATATCATCCACATAAATTTGAACAAGCATAATGTCAGATTTCACTTTCTTTATGAACAGTGTAGTATCCACTTTACCTCTGGAATACCCATTGCTCATAAGGAACTCAGTAAGAGTGTCATACCAGGCTCTAGGGGCTTGTTTGAGACCATAGAGAGCTTTGTCCAACTTATATACAAAACCTGGATGTTGTTCATTTTCAAAACCTGGAGGCTGCTTGAAATAAACTTCTTCTTGCAGCTTCCCATTCAAAAATGCACTCTTCACATCCATTTGAAATACCTTGATGCTCTTATGAGCAGCGTAGGCTAGATACAAACGAATTGCTTCTAGCCTGGCCACAGGAGCAAATGTTTCATCATAATCAATTCCTTCCTCCTGTCTGTAGCCCTGAGCAACCAGTCTTGCCTTATTTCTAATGACATGACCTTGCTCATCCATCTTATTCCTGAAAACCCATTTAGTTTTAATTATGGTTTTACCTTTAGGAGCAGCAACCAGCTTCCATACATTGTTTCTCTCAAACTGATTGAGCTCTTCTTGCATGGCAGTGATCCAATTGGCATCTTTTAGTGCTTCATCAACCTTCTTTTGCTCCATTAGTGAAACAAAACTAGAGCTTAGACTTCTCAGACTGTTAGTAGATTTTACATGTAAATACAAAGTTCATGCTGCTAGTTGAAGAAACTCGAGCTGCCAGTGTAAAAGTTCAAGCTGCCAAAGCAAAACAACTCAAGCTGCTCAGTTCATGCTGTCAAGAGATTCAAGCTGCTCAACAGTTTCAGAAACAGAAAGTGCTGATTTTCAGGAAACGATATCTACATGAAGATTCCAGCATATCTACTATCAGAGAAGTCATAGTTCGTCAAGGAAACATATCAAGAAGCAATATAAATACAGAGAATAGGTCGTTCTATTGTGTAGGAGTTTCTGCATATTTTGAGTCTGTAATTGCTTTGTTGATTAAGTTTTCTTAAGCCTCTAAGGTTGTAAAACCCTAAGAACAGTCTGTGTTCTTCGTCTAATCAAACAGATTAGAGGTGATTGTAATTGATGAATTCAGCAATACAAACAGTCTTGATTAATTCCTGTGTGTTTATTTATTATTGATTCTGAAAGTTTTTGTTAAAATAATTAAGTGTTATTCCGCAAACTTCTTGATTAAACTTTGATTCAAAGCAAGATTATTGATTTATACTCTGATAAGTTCAAATAAGTTAGTCTTGGTAATTCATATTTAGATCCTGTCAAGTGGTATCAGAGACAGGTTTGTCAAACCAGGTTATTCAAATCAGGTTTTTCAAACCAGGTTACTCTTTGTTTTTTCAAAGTCAAAAACTTTTTTTTATCTTTTTACAATGGAATTTGAAAATAGCAGCAGTGGATCTGGGCAAGGACTCAAAGTGCCTATGCTCAAGCCCACTGAGTTTGAGATGTGGAAACTCAGGATTCAACAGCATATTCAATTCATTGATTATGCCATATGGGAAGCTGTTGAATTCCCTCCTGTAGTTGATCCAGAACTTGATGATGAGGGAAAACCAGTCAAAACTCCTCCAAAAACTGAACTTGAAAGGAAGGCTAGAATGAATGAAGTGAAAGCACTCACACTATTACAAATAGCCATTCCTAATGCTTATCAACATCAGTTCAAAAAGTTTTATATTGCTCACTCTCTTTGGAAAGCCTTAGAGAAGAGGTTTGCTGGTAATGCCAGTAACAAGAGAAATCAAAAAGACCTCTTGAAACAGCAGTATGAAAACTTTTCTGGTGGCAAGAATGAAAACCTCACTCAAATCTTTGACAGGTTCAACAAACTGATAAGTGAACTGGAAAGTGCAAAGGTCAATCTGGATCAAGATGAAGTCAACAGAAAGTTTCTCAGATCTCTTGGAGAAGAATGGACAGTCTATGCTGCACAATGGAGAACAAAAGACACTCTTGATGAGATAGAATTGGATGATCTGTATAACAGTTTAAGAGTGTTTGAGACTGAGATTGATGCTAAAAAGAAATCTTTTTCTTATAATCACAATACTGCTCTTCTATCTTCTGAAAAATCTAATAACTGTGATTCTTTCTCAGGTGGTGATGGCAACTCTGCTGAAACTCACTATGAGGCCTTTGTTGCCGATGATGGATTATTTGCTCTAAATGTTGAAGACTTGGAACAAATTCATCCAGATGATCTTGAAGGGATGGATTTAAAGTGGCAACATGCAATGCAGACCATGAGGGCCAAAAGATTTCTGAAAAGAACTGGTAGGGCCAACTTTCAAGCCAAGACAGAAGGCAAACCATCTTTTGATAAATCAAAGTGGAATGCTATAAATGCCATAAGCTTGGTCACTTTGCCAGAGAATGTAGATCTCAAGGTCAACAGCCATCAAGGACTTCACAGCCCATCCAAGCGTCATCATCAACAGCACTTGTCTCTCAAGAAGACAATGTGTTTGACTGGAGTGATCAGACAGAGGAAGAATTTCAAAATCAAGCACTTATGGCAGAAACATCAAATGTCTCCTCCACTGAACTACCATCTGAGGTAAATTCTAAGCTCTGCTCTCAATCATGCAAAAATATGGTTAAAAAGTACAGAGATCATAATGAGAGCATGTGTAAAACTCTAGCTAAGATGGAAGAAAGGAGATATGAATACATGCAAGCCATAGAAGATCTGGAAAAACAGATCAATGATTATAAGGACAATGAGATTCAAATGGGTTATGATAGAACCTATCATGAGTGGGAGAAAAAGGAGCTAAATAAGAAAATAGAATCTCTAAATAAAAAGGTAGAAGAGACTGAACAAAAGGTGTTTGACGCTAATAAGAAGCTAGAATCTGTTAACATAGATCTAGGAAACTTCAAGTTAGCAAATCAAAAGCTAGAACACCTAATGGAAGTTCAATTCAAAGATAGAGTGAAATCTCAGGTCAATCCCAAAGAAGGAATAGGATATAAAGCTACTCCACCTCCATACAATAACAAGTACATTCATCCAATGAGTGAGGTTGCTGATAGACTTGTCAATGAACCACTAGATGAGTCTATGACTATTGTAGATCCTATCCTTGATAACAGTCCTGAATTAAAAGAAGATAAGAGTCAAAATAGAGACTGTGACACAAAGAGTGCACCCATAGAAGTCCAAGCTCCCAGTAAGAAAGGAAAAGAGAAGATGAGTGTATGCAATGCTACTCCACAAGTTTCTGTACATTCTAACTGTAACACTGCATCTTCATCAAAAGGAACTAAAAGAGGTAAAACTGTTTCTATCTGCACATGCCAAAAGCATGGTGTTCAAAAGTTTCCTAAACAACAGCAGGTAAGAGGAAACCAGAGAAACAAGAACCAGAAATTGACAGAAAAGTCTGGTGTTCCAATTCAAACTGTCAAAAGATGCTTTCACTGTGGAAGGAAGAATCACTTAGCCAAGGATTGTTTTTACAAACCAGCTGTTGCAAAATAGACTGTGCATCACCCAAAATCAAATCCTAATCAGGCAAAGCACTCAAAAGTGAAACCTTCCACAGCAGCTCCAAAGAAAACAGTTGATCACAGATTCTCAAAAGTTAATAAATAACAGTCCACACATCAAAAACAAGTTTTGGCAAAGCCTAAATCAAGTTTTAAACAAATGTGGTGTGTCAAGGACAAATCTGTTGCTCAAACTGCTAATGCAAAAGATCAGACTGCTAAGTCAAAATCCGATGCTGTTAGTGCAAAAACTGAAACTGTTAGCACTACAAACACAGCTCAAGCTGCTGGGCATCAATCTGGAGCTGCTAGTGAATTATCTGAGACTGTCAGAAGAAAAGATGATCAAAATAGTTGGATACCTCATATTATCACTAAATACTTTCCAAAGACTCCATCAGTTGATCTCACTAAATATAAGAAGTCAAAAACAGTTTTTAGTTATGTCAATGTACAAGGCCAACCCAAAACCAATTTGGTTTGGGTTTACTCCACTACTAACTAAGCTGTTATTTGTGCAGGGCAACCACAGGTCTCCTCATAGATCAAGATGGCATCTGGACAGTGGATGCTCTAGGCACATGACAGGCAATTCTGAATGCTTGTCAAATTTCAAAGGTTTTGATGGAGGTTTTGTTGCATTTGGAGGCAACTCAAAGGGAGGTAAGGTTACAGGTAAAGGTACTGTTAATGCAGGCAACATGACTTTCCATGATGTTCTGTATGTTGAACAGCTTAAGTACAATTTATTGAGTGTCTCTCAAATCTGTGACAAACAAAACATTGTTCTGTTCACAGATTCTGAGTGCATTGTTCTTTCAAAGGATTTCAAAGTTCCTGAAAATCTTGTTTTACTTAGAACACCAAGAAAGGACAATGTTTACTGCCTGGACACAGATCTTTTACCTAAGTCAAATACTTTAAGCTGTTTAATATCCAGAGCATCATCAAATGAGTCTGCTCTTTGGCATAGAAGGATGTGTCACATGAACTTCAAGTCCATGAATGCTTTAGTTAAAAAGAATCTGGTAAGAGGATTACCACAAAAGGAGTTCATTTGTGATGATCATTGTGTAGCATGTCTTAAAGGTAAGCAACACAAAACTTCTCATAAGACCAAAGAAGTAAATTCAATTTCATCTGTTCTTCAGTTGCTACATATGGATCTATTTGGTCCAACATCTGTTTTGAGTTTGAATAAAAGGGCATACTGTTTAGTCATTGTTGATGATTTCACCAGATTTACTTGGGTATACTTTCTTAGGTCCAAAGATGAAACTGCTGAGCTAGTTAAGTCTTTTGTCCTTAAGATAGAAAACCAATCCAATTCCAAAGTTAAGGTGATAAGATCAGACAATGGAACTGAATTTAAAAATCACATTCTAAACAGTTTTTGTGAGTCCAAAGGCATTGCTAGACAATATAGTGCACCAAGAACACCACAGCAAAATGGTGTAGCTGAAAGAAAGAACAGAACATTAATTGAGGCTGCTAGAACAATGCTAGCTGATTCAAATCTGCCAATGACTTTCTGGGCAGAAGCTGTTAATACAGCCTGTTATGTTCTAAATAGGGTTCAAGTAGTTCAATCACAAGGGAAAACTCCCTATGAGTTATTCCATAACAGAAGTCCCCTAATAGCTTTCTTCAAGCCCTTTGGATGCCCATGTACTATCCTTCACACTAAGACTCACTAAGGGAAGTTTGAAAGTAAGGCAGAAGAAGGATTCTTTGTAGGATACTCAACTCAAAGCAAAGCCTATAGAGTATACAACAGTGTGTCTAAAACAATTGAAGAAAGTGCCAATGTTGAGTTTAATGAAAATACTGCTAATTTTCAAAGACACTGGTCCTGATTGGTTGTTTGATTTAGATTCACTAACAAATTCTCTGAGCTTTGTTGAGTATACTGCAGAAACTGATGCATACAGGGTTGAAGCTGCTAACACGAATTCTCATACTGCCAATACAATTTCTCATGTTGTTGGCACAAAGTCTCAGACTGCTACAGATTCAACAAGTTGGGATGATTTCACCACTCTACCACTTCTGTCATGTGATCCTCCAGGGGTCCTGAATGCTCCACTTAATGCAAATCCAGACACTGAAGTGCCATTCCCAAGTCCTGACAGTACAGCTCCAACACAAAAGGAAACAGTCCCAGTTTCTAGGCTAGCAGTCCCAACAGCTTCTCAAGCTGTTAGCCTAGAAACTCAAGCTGTTCCAGAAACTGAACCATTCACTGGTTCTGATGGAGATGATACAAACCTTGGAACTTCTTTTCAAACAGAGAGAGAGCCCACACTAAGAGTTCACAAGTATCACCCTCTCAATCAAATACTGGGTGATCCAAGCACTCCTGTTCAAACAAGGAAATTGGTTCACAATGAGACTGCTGCTGCTGAACAAGCAGTTTCTGAATTCAGTCTAGCTGCTTTTGAACATGCCTGTTTTATGTCTCAACTAGAACCCAAAAAGGCATCAGAAGCACTAAAAGATTCATCCTGGATTAAAGCCATGCAAGAAGAGCTTTTACAGTTCAAAATTCAGAATGCATGGACTCTGGTGGATCTTCCTAAAGGAAAAAGAGCAATAGGTACAAGATGGGTGTTCAGAAACAAGAAGGATGAGAGAGGGATAGTCATCCAGAACAAAGCAAGACTAGTAGCACAAGGGTACACTCAAGAAGAGGGAATAGATTATGATGATGTCTTTGCTCCAGTAGCAAGAATTGAAGCCATCAGACTATTTCTAGCATATGCAAGTTTCAAAGGATTTAAAGTGTATCAAATGGATGTTAAGTCTGCTTTCCTGTATGGGACAATTGAAGAGGAAGTATATGTGTGTCAACCTCCTGGTTTTGAAGACTACAAGTATCCAGACAGGGTGTACAAGCTAGACAAAGCTCTCTATGGTCTTCACCAAGCCCCCAGAGCATGGTATGACACACTGTCATCATATCTTCTACAGAATGGATTCAAGAGAGGCACTCTGGACAAAACACTCTTCACTAAATCCATCAAAGCTGAGATTCTACTTGTCCAAATCTATGTTGATGACATCATCTTTGGCTCAACTAATGATAGTTTGTGCAAAGAATTTGAGGCCCTAATGCACAAAAAGTTTCAAATGAGTTCAATGGGGGAACTCACATTCTTTCTAGGGCTGCAGGTTAAACAGAAGCCTACTGGTCTATTCATAAGTCAATCAAAGTATGTCAAAGACATATTGGAAAAGTTTGGCTATCAAGACACAAAGGTTGCAAGCACTCCAATGGATCCTTATAAACAGCTCCATACAGACAAAGATGGCATAGATGTGGATATTCATCTATACAGATCCCTTATAGGATCTCTCATGTATCTAACATCTTCAAGACCTGATATTATGTTTGCTGTCTGTGTGTGTGCTAGGTTTCAATGCTCTCCAAAGGATTCTCACTTGGTTGCTGTTAAGAGAATCTTTAGATATCTTAAAGGCCAACCACATTTAGGTCTATGGTATCCTAAAGACTCTCCTTTTGAACTAACTGCTTATTCTGACAGTGACTATGGTGGATGCAACATTGACAGAAAATCCACAACTGGTGGATGTCAATACTTAGGAGCAAGACTGGTCTCTTGGTAATGCAAAAAGCAAACAACAGTCTCCACATCATCCACTGAAGCAGAATACGTAGCAGCTGCAAGCTGCTGCTCCCAGGTAATGTGGATCCAAAATCAGCTAAGAGACTATGGTATGAATTTCTTATCCACTCCTATTTATATTGACAATTCAAGTGCAATTAGCATTGTGCAAAACCCAGTGAAATTCCCAAAAACCAAGCATATAGAAATCAGGTTTCACTTCATCAGAGATTGTAATGAAAAGAAGTTAATCCAAGTTACCAAAATACATACAGATGATCAGCTAGCTGATCTATTTACAAAACCTTTTGATGTGGGAAGGTTCACCATCCTAATATCAAATATTGGTATGGTAAACATGGATTAATTGGTTTTCATTATTATCGACTCAGTATGCTAATTTAAGGGGGAGACACTGTTCCATTGAAAAGTTGCACAATTTTACACTAACAGCATGAGTATTTTCTCATGCTGCTAGTTCATCTTCTCGGACTGCTAGTTATTTTCACTTGATCTGTTAAAGTGTGCAGGGTATTTGGGTAATCTTCAAAATGTGTGCGCGGGACCCAACCTTTGAAAACCTTTAAAGGTCCCGTTTTCGTTCAGTTGTAACTACCAGTTACATATTCTTCTTCCACGGCCTTCTGCTTTCTCTCTGAACGAATCACACATTCTTCTTTCAAACCCTAAAACCATCGTTTGTTCATCCATGGAGTTCGTAAAAGAACACAACTGCCTCCCATACACTCTAAAACACGCTGAACTCCAACCGTTCCATGCAATGATGGATTTCCTCAGGCACTCCCATATCCATCATGCACTATCCATAAACCCTACTATATACATCTCTCATATAGAACAGTTTTGGAACCATGCATCTGTTCAAACCATCAATGGAGTGCCTACCCTCCTTTCCAAGATTGATGGAACTGATATCCATATCACTGAGGAATCCATCCGACATCACTTGCATCTTCAAGATGCCACATGTATAACTGACCTAACCCTTGATGCTTTACATACAGGTCTTTTTAATATCGGTTATAGGGGTCCTGCTAATTCTTTTACTTTCTTAAAAGCCCATTTTTCTCCTAAATGGAAATTTCTTGTACATATCATTCAGCAGTGCATAAGCCCCAAAAGAACTGGATGGTCTGAATTTTCATCTAACATTGCCACTGCCTTAGTGTGCTTTTCCACAGGCCAACGGTTCAATTTTTCCAACATGATTTTTCAGGGGATGTTAAGGCATCATTCCCTAAAGAGTGGGAAATTTTTGATGTATCCTAGATTTTTAGCAGAAATCATTGCACACACCTGCACATCTTCTCATACACATAAAAGGATACATGTTTCCCACAGGCACTCACTATCCTCTATTAAGAGACTTTTGAAACATAGTGCCAACTTTTTGAGTGTTCATGTTCCATTGCCTTTTGCAATGATGAACATTATTCCACAACACAGAGGAGAGGGTCCTGAGCAGGCTCAGCCTATCATCACTGCTACACCCCCAGGACCCCAACCCCCTCCTCACGATACACAAACTCCCTCTGATCCTTTTGTACAGCCAACACGCCCACTCAGATACTTATACAAAAGAAAAAGGGGACCAGGAGCTCCTTCCTCCTCCTCCCATCAGCAAGAGCCATATATCCCTGTGCAGGAGGATACTCCTGCACAGAATACCCAAAGGGAACCAGTTGAGGACACTCCCATTCTCTCTCAGGAGGTGAACATCTCTTCAGAGATGGTTCATATGGGTTCTGTGGCTGGCACTACTGATGTCTCTGCACAAGAGGCACAGGACAGTGTCAACATAGCTAAGACCACGTCCATGGCAACAGCAAGTGTGCAAACACAAGCTGGAAGTCCCCAGAACCAAGAAAAGAGGGGCCCAGAAGTTTCTACCTCTGGTCTTAATATCAGTGATAGATCACAAGCACCTCAGGTGTTCTCTGATCTTGAGGCTAGTCTGCAACAAATGCTCTTAACGGATCCCAGACTCAAACCTGTTGTAGCTATGTTGGACCATCAAATGTCCATCATTGCTGCACAGGGGGCTCAAATTTTTGCTCTCAAGCAGGCAGATGCTGCTCAAAATAAGCGAATGGATTATCTTCACAGAGGCTTCACACTCTGTGGAAATAAAATTATGAAGTTAGAGCAGATGATTCAAACCCAAGGGGCAAAGGTTGTGGTTTCTTCTGACCAAACCAATGCTTCCAAAAAGGGGGAGAATCAGGAGGTTCCCACATCAGTCCAAGCAGCTCCAACAACAACAGTCCAAGCAACCAACAGTTCCAGCAGGCCACCAACAGTTCCAGTTTCTAGGCTAGCAGTCCCAACAGCTTCTCAAGCTGTTAGCCTAGAAACTCAAGCTGTTCCTTCAAAAGCCACTGGAGTTGTGATCAGAGAAGGAATTCAAGCTCCATCAAGCACAGTCCAAGCTACAACATCTGCTACAAAAGACAAGGGCAAGGGCATTCTCATTGAGTCTCCAAAGCATAAATTTTCCTCAAAAGAAGCCCAAATTGCCTTTGATGCTGAAGTTGCCAGAAGAATAGCAGAAGAACAAGACAAAGAATTAGAGCAGCAAGCCCAAACCCCAATGGATGATGATGAGACTTTAGGTGATTACTTAAAGGGGTTTGTGGTCAAGCAAGGAGCAAGGAAAAGAAAGATGCCAACAGGGCACTCCAAGGCTGAGCATAGAAGATTTCTTATCAATTTTGCCTTTGCAGCAGGTATTCCAAAGAAAATGGCTCAGTCCATGTCTACTGAAAGGCTGCAGGAGATTCATGATAAGGAGATGGACAAAAGACAGAGAACAACAGTCTCTCCAGAAGCTCAACCATCCCAAGAAGTCCAACCAACAACCCAATCAGTCCAAACTGAAGCTGGTGCCAGTGCACCTACTCCCACTGATCAAGCAGCTGTCCCTATTCCTTCATCGGTTAAGAGAGTGCTCTTTGAGCAACAACTACAAAAGGCTATGGAGATAGAGAAGCTGATTGATCAGCAAGATTTTACAAAGCCTCAAATTAACTACTGGTTTGCTAAGTCACTGGATGACCGTGACTTGAGAATAAAGTTTGTAATCAGAAGAGAGTCCGGACCTGAAGAAGAGTATGACACTTTTTGGCAGATAGTACAGAAGCTGACCAGAGATGAATTGATAAAGATGTACAATATAGGGTCAGTTACACAAGTAAGGTCTGCTCTTCCACAAGTCAAGCAACTCATCAAAGATCTAAGTACAGTGGTTGATTCTGAGTTTGCAAGACAAGAGATAGAAGATGCTGAAAAGAAAGGGAAAAAGATCAAGCAGATTGATCTGTTTGTCAAATCAAAGACATTCAGAATCAAATTCACAGATGGGTCTGGTATTTTCTTCAATCTTGAGTATTTCAATTTTTCAAAAGATATGCTGCTGCAAATAAAATCAGCTAGAATATCTTGTGATAAAGAAGAGATGAAGAGAGAATTTTTGAAGGCTATAGATCATAAGCTTGCACAGTTGTGAGTTTTTGAAAGCCTTGGTTTGTAAATAACAGTTTACTTATTTATTTCCATGTTTTTATAGAACTTAAAGTCTTGTAAAGAATTTAAGTTAGGGGGAGATTGTTGGGAAATAGTTTAAGTACATTCAAGCTGTTAGTTTAGACTTCTCAGACTGTTAGTAGATTTTACATGTAAATACAAAGTTCATGCTGCTAGTTGAAGAAACTCGAGCTGCCAGTGTAAAAGTTCAAGCTGCCAGAGCAAAACAACTCAAGCTGCTCAGTTCATGCTGTCAAGAGATTCAAGCTGCTCAACAGTTTCAGAAACAGAAAGTGCTGATTTTCAGGAAACGATATCTACATGAAGATTCCAGCATATCTACTATCAGAGAAGTCATAGTTCGTCAAGGAAACATATCAAGAAGTAATATAAATACAGAGAATAGGTCGTTCTATTGTGTAGGAGTTTCTGCATATAATGAGTCTGTATTTGCTTTGTTGATTAAGTTTTCTTAAGCCTCTAAGGTTGTAAAACCCTAAGAACAGTCTGTGTTCTTCGTCTAATCAAACAGATTAGAGGTGATTGTAATTGATGAATTCAGCAATACAAACAGTCTTGATTAATTCCTGTGTGTTTATTTATTATTGATTCTGAAAGTTTTTGTTAAAATAATTAAGTGTTATTCCGCAAACTTCTTGATTAAACTTTGATTCAAAGCAATATTATTGATTTATACTCTGATAAGTTCAAATCAGTTAGTCTTGGTAATTCATATTATAGATCCTGTCAATTCCTTTCTCTTCACAGAAGTCTTCAAGAGTACTGTTTCTGAATTCAGTACCATGATCACTTCTTAGCTGCTTCACTTGGGCAGAGTTCAGCATCTCCATCTTTTTCACAAATCCAATAATTTCTCTAGCAGCCTCTCCTTTGCTCTTCAGAAAGATCACCCATGTGTACCTGGAGAACTCATCAACCATTACTAGTGTGTATCTTCTTCCTCCTAGACTTGGGACATTTACAGGTCCAAACAAGTCCATGTGGATTAAGAAGAGTGGAGTATCAATTGAGAAATTATGTTTAGATTTAAAAGATGTTTTCCTCTGCTTGCCTTTCTCACAAGCTGTGCAGAGTTTATCTTTAACAAAGGTTATAGAAGGCAAACCTGTCACCAACTCTTTCTTACAGAGTTTATTGATGTTCTTGAAGTTCAGATGTGACAGCCTTTTGTGCCATAACCAGTTTAAGTCTGCATTTGTTCTTGTGAGAAAACAGGTTTCAGTTGTGGGATCAGCAGATTGCATGTCCACAACATATACACCTTTCTTTCGTTGAGCACATAGCACAACTTTGCCTTGGGGATCCAATATGTAACCCAGGTGCTCATCAAAGTTAACCTTGTAGCCAGCATCACACAGTTGGCTTATGCTAACAAGGTTATGTTTTAGCCCAACCACATAGGCTACTCTTTTGAACACTGCAGCACCAGCTTTAAAAGTTCCATATCCCTCAGTGGATCCCTGTACATTGTCACCAAATGTGACTTTTGGCCCTTTTTCAGGCCTGAGATCACTCAGCAATTCTTTACAACCTGTCATGTGCCCTGAGCAACCACTGTCCAAGTACCAAACCTGGGAATGTTGTTTTTCCTGCAGAGTGATAAGAGAAATATCAGTCATTTTTAGGGGAACTCATCACAGAGATGAGTTCTCCTACTTCATCAACATTTGTTGATGGACTTATAATATCCACACTAATATTCCCAATTTGAATGGTGTCAGCTTGGATACCATTTTTATTGACTGAGATGTTTCCAACACTGCTTGTAACAGCTGTGAGAGAACCATCAGAGTCAACAGGCCTCATGTCCTCAGATTCAGGACAGTCCTTTGCCAGATGTGTTTTCTTCCCACATTTATAACATTTTCTCTTTTTAGAATTTTTGGAAGAGGAACTTTCAGAAACACATTCTGAGTTATTTTTGTTGATTCTGTTAGCAGGTTTAGCAAACTTATTATTATTTGATGAATTAACAGCTTGAGTGGAGGGTTCAATAGCCACAGCTTTGTTTGTCTCTTCTTTCCTCTTTTTAGGAGGACAAATGTCAAAGACAGGAAGCTTAATTGTCTTTTGAACTTCCACAGGTTTGGGGAACTTATTCCCAAGTTTCTCAGACTGAGCAATGGCTTTGCCTTTGCCCCTACTGAGATGTGATTTATGCTGCCTATCAGCATAATCATAATTTCTGGTTTTGAAAAACTTATTCTCATTTAAAACCAGTTTACCACTATGATTAGAAAACTTATTAGAAATCACAGCAGGTTTGCTTTCAACATGAGACTTGCCCTTGTGAAAACAGACTGCTTAACTTTTGAAAACTTGTTTTCAAAATGTTTAGCATCAAAAAGATTATTATGCCTTTTACCATCAGCTTTGGACCCAGAACCTGTTTTGTCAACAGGTTTAGTATCCACAGCTGTAGTTTGGACATGTTTTCCTTTCTTCTGCTTGTGTGAATCAGCAGAGCACTTAGCAGGCTGGATTGATGGAGAACATATTCCAACACTAGCTTTTGAGCTAGGTTCACACGAGCTGTTAGTATTTTGAGGCCTGACAAACCTGATTGTTGAGATTAGTTTACCATTCACTTTTTGAACAAAAGTGTTTGGAAGCTCACCAAGAGTGGATAAATCTTCTTTCAGATTATTAATCTCAACAATGGAGGCTGCTGTATCAAGATCCCCTCCAAGATAGGCTTGAATTTGTGCACGGATCTGTTGACTTATACAATGGCTGACTTTTTGTGCAGATTGGCACCAAGAGTCAACTATCTTTTGAAGCTTAGCATGCTTTATATCTGTTTCTCTCTTTTCTTCCAGTAAAATAGAGTTGATGTGTTTTAATTCATCAAGCTCAGTTTCCAACTTATGGAAACTGTCCAGTTTACTGGAGTTTGTTTTAAGATCAGTTTTAAGCTTGGAGATTTCAGATAATAAAGCATCATGCTTCTCAACAGCAGCTTTCAAATCAACTAGCATATATTCAAACATTTTAATCTTTTCTTCAGAACTGTAAGCCATAAAATTTTGTACCTTATACATCATTGTAGGATTCCAGTTCTCCAAGCTGCTGAAAGCTTCAGCTTCAGCCAGATCCTGTTTGAAACTGCTTGTTGATGGGACATCAGTGTTGGCCATCAGACATTGATTGTCTTCTTCATCAGATGATGAATCAGATTCCTCCCAGTCACAATTCTCTGCCATGAGTCCCTTTTGGCGGTTGGAACCCACTGAGTTTTCCAACTTCCTCAGCTTAGCCATGGCCAAAAGGTACTTAACCCTATAACCATCATCCTTGTTTGTCTTGTATGGTTTGGATGACTGACCAACAGCTTTTGACACACAGTCAGCAGCTATATGACCAGTTTTGCCACATTTGAAGCACTCAGCCTTGGATTTATCAAATGCCTTCTTTTTTCCAGCACCTGAACTTCCTTGCAGCATGTTTCTTCCAAACCTTTTCTTGTTGAACCTTTTGACAAGCATAGCTATCATTTGCTCATCATCCTGTTCAGCAAGATCTGCATTATCTTCCTCATCTGACACCTCCTCCTTGTCATCATCCTGTTGATCAGGTTGAGTGAACACATCACTCACCTGACTCACAGACTGTCCCACATTAGCCACAAAGGCTGCACCTCTTTTAGACATCTCCAAGGCATTTCTCTTCTGTTGCCTTGACTGTTCATCATTTACTAAAGATCCATACAAGTTGACAAGATCCATACTTCTGATTGTACCTGAATTTCTTAAAATTGTTGAAAAGTAATTCCATTCTTCACGGAGGATGTCCAAAAACTTGTTCACCAGAGTAAGGCTGTCCTTAGTGATCCCAACAGCTTTGAGATCATTCACAAGAGCAGTAAACCTGGTGTAGGTTTCTGTGAGAGTCTCCTTTGGTTTTGCAAAGAAGAGTTCATACTGTCTAACACGATTGTTAATCCTGTTATCCAGTGTGATTGTGGGTCCATCATAGACGGTACACAAAGTATCCCACATCTCCTTGGCAGTCTTCATCTTCTCAACCTGTTTGAACACATCATCAGGCAAGGAGATGACCAGATTGTTTCTGGCTTTTGCATCAAGAGCCACCAATCTTTTGTCTTCATCAGACCATTGAGCTTTTGCTTTCTCAAATGTTCTGATCTCAGGAGCTGCTCCTTCAACAGCAGGAGTTATTGTTGTAACAGAGGTTGGCACATAAGGACCCTCCATTACAATTTCTGGTAGTTGTACATCCAGATTCTCTAGGTAGAGCATCATTCTACACTTCCAACCAGAAAAGTTCTGATGATTGAACTTTGGAGGTTTGCCCATTGAGCCATTGTCATAGTATGAGGAATTTGCAGCACTGTTGTCCATGGAAACTTGGGAGAATGAGAGATCTAGAATGACACACACTCTAAACTGCTCTGATACCAGTTGTAGGTCCCGAGAGGTTCCCAAAGTATATAGCTTTAAGCTGTAGAGGGGGGGTGAATACAGCTATTTAAAAACTACAGACTATTTTCTCAATGTTTGTATGTATTATCAACAAATTGTTAATTACAAACAAGCTTGAATGCGGAAAGGTTCAAGCTGAGATGACAGATACAACAGTATGTTCACTAGTCTAATACAAACTCAAACTAGCTTACAATGAATACACTCACTAAGAAGCACTCACTGTGTTTACAAGACTCAGACATACAGCTTATGTAGAACAGCTTAGACACAGAGAAACTGTTTTACATAAGCAGGCTTGCATGCATGAAAAACACACTTTCACGTCACTCTTGGTTTCAGCACTTAGCTTTTTCTTGGCTTAATCTTTCTGACCTTAGAAGCTTCCTTTTATACCCACTCAGAGGATCTGAGAGAAACTTTTTCATTGGACTGAATGAAAAAGGAAAAGTCTTGTTTGAAAAGACAACATAACTTTTCTGCACTTTTCTGAAAAGCAAACTTGTCTTCACATGTGCAGAACTTTTGTCTTTTCACTTTGTCTACTGTTGCATTGCCTTTAACCAAATAAGGAATGTCAACTTTGCGTCTTTCTTCCTTGTAAAGGCCTATTTTGATATAAGAAAAAGGTCTGTCACCCTTTTTCAAATAACCTTTTGTCTTCATGTAACAGAACAGCTTGGGCAGGCTGAGCAGTTCTGATTTCCACTTTGTCTTCGACTTTGTAAACTGATCTTGTAGTTAAAAACAATACATGAGGACTTGGAAACACATTCCATAAAGTGTTTAGCCTGTTCACAAAGAACAGGTTCTGTTCACAAAGAACAGAACACTTGTAAGATGCCCAAGCTGCTCACCAGTGTAGAGCAGCGTAGACAGTTTATGTCCAGCCTGTTCAGCAGACAGAGCAGCTTGGACAAACTGTCTTAGTCGCAACACATGCAACATATAGAACAACTTTGGACTGATATTGCAAATCACTTTCTAGGAATTATTAAGGCATAAACAGGCCTTAACTTTTACCCATCAAGTGCATCAACAGGTTTGATTAATAATCTCCCCCTCAGATGCAGAACAGGTTTCACTGAGGCCTTTTTGTGCCTAATAAGATAGTATGCTGTTTGTGAAACGAAAACGTGAACATTTCATCTTGGTACAAGTGTACGTCGATAATATCATTTTTGGATCATCAGACGAGCAGATCTGCAAAGATTTTGAAAAGGTGATGAAGTCAAAGTTTGAGATGAGTGCGATGGGTGAGTTAAACTTCTTTCTGGGTTTGCAAGTCGAACAGAGGAAGGAGGGTATGTTTATTCATCAGAAGAAGTATGTCTATGACATCTTTGCACTCCAAGAAGCAAGAAAAATTAAAATGCCTTCTTTGGATGTGCAGAAGAAACTGATGGAAGCTGCTAAGGAATCAGCGAGTGAAAAGGAAGGTGAACAAGTTAAGGGTGCTCTGGTCTCTGTGACCAAACCAAAACAACCATCCTCTGCAAGGGCCCAGTTCCATTTTGACAACTTGGCAAGGAAAACGTTTGAGGATGTTGCTGGTAGAAGGCTTACCAAGGAAGCAATTGTCAAAGCTGTCCCCACATCAACAAAAGGCAAACAGTGGAAATTGCAGATAACCAGAATGGGTGCAACAGGCCCAGAACTGGAAACTTATGACTACACTGATGTTGCACAGATGGGGTATAGGGAATGGGTTGAGCTGGCAGTTGCCTGAGCCAGTCTAAGTCAGAAACGGCTAAGACTATAAGGGCATATATTAAGAAGCTGATGGAGAGAGTGCAGGATCTTGGCCTGATCTCAAAAGAAGTTAGTGAGGGTGTCTCTGTGACATACCCCAAAATAAAGGCCAGGAGGACAAGGAACGATACTGAGCTTGAACAACTCCTCATCTTAATTGAATAGGGTGACTATGCTGTTGAGATGAAAGGAATTGACTACAGCCTGCCTAGTGGAGTAGAGTTTGAAGAAGGCAAGACAATTGAAGAACCTGAGTTGGGAGCATTTTTTGTAGATCCCTTAACACAGAAGAAATGCTTTCAGAGAGCATCAGATCTATACAAGGTGGATCTGAGACAGCTTGCAGCCTTCAGACTTGCAGCTTCATTCAGGCAGTCAAGCAAGTGGAGAGCAGCCATCTGGGATCAGCTCAGAGGCTGCTATGAGAGAGGAGAACTTCAAGATCCCAAGTTTATGATCCTCAGATTTGAAATTCAAGATCTAGAGGAAACAAGGGATGAGCTTGAAAAGATGTTTGAAGGACCACCTCCACTGGAGTGAAGTCCATCTACCATCAGGGTAGGTGAAGAATGGAAGCTGTCCATCTGTTGGACAGGCTTGCCATTATCTGCTCCCAAAATCTATAGTCCAAAGTGTTGAACTTTCTGTACATTAGTTGTACTTTGTTACATGTGTTGTAACTTTGCTTATTTACATCAGTTGTAATATACATTAGTACATTAGTTGTACTCTTGTAAAAACATGTGTTGTTATGTAATCAAAATCAGTATATATAAACTGATCTTTTACTTTACTTAAATGTTGTAATTTCTTTTCAGCAAGATGTATTGTAAAAATGTATAGTGATTATTGATTAAATCAGCTTAGACAGATTATTGCGAATAGGGGGAGATTGTTAGGCACAAAAAGGCCTCAGTCAAACCTGCTGTACATCTGAGGGGGAGATTTTTAATCAAACCTGTTGATGCATTTGAAGGTTGAATTTAAGGCCTGTTATATGCCTTATTGAAACCTGAAAATGATTTCCAATATCAGCCCAAAGCTGTTTACCATGTTGCATTCGTTGCAACAAAGACAGTTTGTCCAAGCTGTTCTGTCTGCTGAACAGGCTGGGCATAAACTGTCTACGCTGCTCTACTCTCTTGAGCAGCTTGGGCAGTTTTTAAGTGTTCTGTTCTTTGTGAACAGATGCTGTTCTTTGTGAACAGGTTAAACACTTTATGGAATATGTTTCCAAGTCATCATGTATTGTTTTTGGCTACAAGATCAGTTTACAAGTCGAAGACAAAGTGGAAAACAGAACTGCACAGCCTGCCCACGTTGTTCTGTTACATGAAGACAAACAGATATTCGAAAAAGGGTGACAGACCTTTTCTTATATCAAAATGGCGTTAGCAAAAGAAGAAAGATGCAAAATTGACATTCCTCTTTTGGTTAAAGCCTTATGCAACAGTGACAAAAAGGAAAAGACAAAGATTCTGCCATGTGAAGACAAAGGTACTTTATCAGAACGTGCAGAAAGGTGTTTTGTTTTTTTGGAAAGACTCTCCACTATCTCTTTTGTCCAATGAAGAAGCTTCACTGAGATTCTTCTTTTGAGTATAAAAGGAAGCTTCTAAGGATAAAGAAATAATCAAGAGTGTGAAATCAGAACGTGCATTGAAGTGTGTTATTCCATGCATGCAAGTCTGCTTATATAAAACAGTCAAGTGTGTCTAAGCCGTTCTTGTGTAAGCTGTCCTTCCGAGTCTTGTAAAAACAGTGAGTGCTTCTAAGTGAGTGTATTCATTGTAACTAGTTTGAGTGAGTCTTAGATTAGCTAACAAATTGTTGTATCTGTCATCTCAGCTTGAACCTTTCCGCATTCAAGCTTGTTTGTAATTAACACTTGTTAATAATACACACAAACATTGAGAAAAAGATTGTTTAGTTTTAAATAGTTGTATTCACCCCCCTCTACAGCTTAGAACTATACACTTGGGAAACCTTTCGGGACCTACAATACATCTAGGTATACATGTTCTAAATATTATTTGATATAGTTCAGATCATGTCTGGAGAAGATTTGACTCCTAAAAAAATGTTCCAAATGATGCAAAACATGATGGAACGGAATAATTTGCGTCATGCCAAGATGATGGCTGACCAGGCTCTCGTTTACTGACCAGCTTAGGGCTCAGGATGAGGCCGAGGCTAAGCGAAGAGCAGATAAGAGGAAAGAAAAAGAACAACACCATCGTGATTAGGGTGATAGGGAAGACGCTATGGTTCTTCCAGCAAAGCTAAAGGTTATAGGTTTAAGGATTATAAGGGAAATGGAGCCATTGAGTTTGATGGTACTAGGGATGCCGTTATGGCATTAGAATGGATTATTGCTACAGAACGAACTTTCCGAATCAGCGATTGTGCTGAGAAGGATAAAGTTCGATACACCACTGCTATGTTTACAAAGGACGACGGATGTGATGGGATGGTATGGTGAACGTATTAATGATAGAGGTCGTATCGATCATTCCTTGGATAGAATTTAAGGACGTATTTACTCAACAATACTTCCCTGTTGATGAGAGACGTTGTCTGGAGGAGAAATTTATGGGGCTAACTCAGGGAACAAAGACGGTTTCCCAATATGTCGTCGAGTTCACTCGACTTAGTTTGTTTGCACCCCATCAGATTGATACCGAGGAGAGAAAGATCAATAGGTTTGAAGCTATTTTGGATCTGGAGATACGCTGAACAATGACAGTGTTCGGTGTACTACTTGTGCTGGAATGTTAGAGGTTGCCTGCAATGTGGAGCGGATTTTGGTACTTTCAGGGTAAGTTACGGATGGTTAACTTTGTTTATCGATTTTTAATACATGGGTTTTAATATTAACTTTATTTATTCGTTTTGATGGTTAAATTTATTGTTGGTTTTGATATTAACTTTATTTCTTTGTTTTGATTTTAACTTCATTTATTTACCTTGATATTTATTTTGTTTATTAGTTTTGATATTATTTTTTATATTAGCTTGGTGTGATAAATTTTAAAATTGGTTCTAACCGGTACTATACCGAAAATACCGGTACCAATACCTATACCGAATCAGTATTAGAATTCTATAACCAGTTTAATATTCGGTACTAAAATTATGTCTAAAAAAATTCGGTACCACCCAGTTCGATACCTGTACATGACTGATTCACCCCTAGTTAACACCCTAGCATTAACAACAATTAACATGTAATCGTTATTGTACATTAATCATAGAACTCACAGTGCTTGATGTAATAGGATTCCAAAGTCTTCAACCAAGGCACAATAACCCATAAATAGCCAAGACTTGAGTTTAAGTCTCTTCCAACTTGATTCACCTATATAAGCATGTATATAGCACATATGTGAGCTTACGCGTATAAAGAAAACACATATATATTGGTTACTAGAATTGGGTCATCAAATCGAACATACTAAGTTCATATGGGACCTTTAGAGTCCCGAGATTGATCATTGACCCTTAAATCTTTATACACTCATATTAGGGATGCATTGCAAGTATAAGAATCGAGCATCGACCCCCCGACTGACCAAACTCAACTTTTTGGGCAGAAAGTTGTTAAGGGCATGACCCATAGGGTGGTCACACTGTGACCACTATCGGTGTGCCCTGCATGCTCATTTTTCTTGACATGGGTGCTCACCATTTCATTTTTAACACCTCCAACTCTTATGAAACTTTGAATTGACTTTACCAAACATATATACAACATAATTAGGTCACTTTAACACCCGTAAAGACATTACAAATCCCTACATTAGACTTCATGTATTCACGGGATGTAGTCGCGTTCATTTGAGCTCATAATGGGTCACAACTCAACCCAACAACTTATAAGACTGTATTATTGTGTGTTTTCAGTAGTTTTAAAGACTCATATATGCATGTTTACTTCATAACTATTATATTTTTACATCATATTTGTGTTTCAGGGTCCGGAAGTCATTTTAAAGCACCACGAGAAAATTCAGCGCGAACCGAGCAGGTCAGGGAGTAGGGCTACGCCCCCTACGCTCCAAAAGTTCCATATCAGTTCCGGCGCAGGCTGGCGTACCCCCGAGCGCAAGGGGAGCGCAGGGCTACACCCAGGATGAGCTTGTGTGGCGAAAAAATCCTAGAATACATCCAGCGTACCCCGAGAATAGGTTGGTCGTACCCTGGGCGGAGGCCTGCGCCTGCTTTATGCTGGGTTGGCGCAAAAATGCGTTTTTGGCCCCAGAAACCCTAAATCCACCTCCTCTATAAATAGAGGTCGATGGTGATCATTTGAGGAGGCCCCGGAGGTGTCAAAAGTCTTGGTGAAGCCTTGCCGGAGTGGATTCACAATACAAGTACGAAGACGGTGGTTCACACGCCATAAGATGTCTCAGATCTACACTATTGAAGAACATACGATGAGCAGCTAATCACTTTAACCGTTTGCGGGGGATCTACGACTAAGTTTACTTTACTTGAATTTCTATATGTTTTGATGTATTCATATTGATTGAAATATTCTATGTGTATTCAAATGATAAGCATTCGGTTATGATTATGATTGTATGTTTTGATTGGTAAAAGCAAGATAGTTCATAGTGGTATTATTATTTGTGTCGAGTCCATTAGCTTAGAGATTAAGACAAGTAATGAATATTGCATGCGCTATGCCGAAAGTTATTGGTTAAAACATGTATGAGTAATTTAATCGCGCAATTAATTATGTTTAGGTGATTGTTGCATGAAATTCGAGTGGGTAATACTTATGTTGTGGTGATTTCGTGAATGGTTATCCTTCACTTGATTGTTAATTTACTGCGTTGGTTATTTCCCATTAATTTTAGTTACAAATTAATTGTAAGTCATTAATTTAAACAAACCATCCAATCCAATCGATTCACAATTTAAGGTGCTTTCAATAAAACTCACAAAGCAAGCCGCTTAACCCTAATTACATACGCACTCCCTGTGGATTCGACCCTTATTTCTCTGAGCTAAATAGTAGATATAAGGATTAATTCTGCGGGTCACAACGACGGCCCATCAACAACAATTCTCCAAGTAAGCTTATACTTGATTCTAACCAACTCCATAGAAATATTAAAAATCCTTAAGGTATGTTTAAGCATTGAATTCATATTTAAACATAAAAATCGCATCCATAATGCTTAGAAACTCATTATGACATTTAACCGAACACGCCATGTGCAGCTTACAATTAAAACGCCAAGTTGAGTCTTTGCACATGTTTTGTGTTATCCGATACATGAAAACACTTTAATAACATAAATAAATACTTTATAGACACTTTAGAATCATTACATAACACTCTATGATTCCATAGAATTTATAAGAACTCCATTTGAGTTCTTGAATGGGCTAACACCCAAACTATCACTTCAAAACTTTAAATGAGTTTCTACTTGACTCTAATCAATTCCAAATCAACATTTAACATATTTGGATCAAGATTGATCATATTTGTCTTACTAAAACATCAAACTCAAAATTCCATATTCTCCATTAGAGCTCAATGCAGCCCTAACATCGGTCTTTGCTCAATTAACACATTAATAACCCAAATATGACACATTTTGGCTCCATTTGGTTCAAATAACATCATACTATAATATATATGATTATTGGATCCACATTGATCATTTAACATAAAAGACACTATGGGGTTACAGTCCATTAATGGAGGAATCAATAGGAAGTGGTTATACCTTTACTAACTGCTTGTATTTGCACGATTTCGGTTTCAATCCTTGATCATCTTCCTAACCCTAGCATTCTCTCTTCTCTTCTTCTCTTCTTTCTCTTTAATGTGTACGAACTGTAATTCCCATATTAGAAGAATTCATTCAACATTCAACAATATAATCAATAATATCATATACATGAAGAACGCAATGAACTATATATGAATATTATGAAGAACAATAAGAACATTCAAAGATTAGATAAACCTTAATTGCAATCCAGTCCTCGTACATACCATTAGTTGAATGGTTACAAATGAAAACCTACAACATAACTATTTATTAGAAAGTAAATGGATCTAAACTATCCATACCCATGGGTTGACCTTTGTGTCTTTTAACCCATTTACAATGAACTTTGAAACCTTACAAATTGACACAAAACAAAGTTTCATTTATTACAATTCAAACCCTGAAACTCTCACAACTTCTAGATCTAACATTCTCCCCCTTTCTGATTAGCTTTCAGATCTTGGTTTCAAGTTGGTGATCAACTTCCTTTGGTCAAAGTATCGGTCAAGACGTCTGATAGTCATCCTGTACTCTAGCTTGTCTCGGACGTCGTGTTGTAAGTCTCTAACGAGTTGTAGTACGACTTTAAGTTCCAGATTCTTGAACCGAGCTTTAATGCTTCCTTAAGATTTTCGATTCTGATCATAAGCATCTTTCTGACCATGTATAGCGTCCCATCGCAGTACTTCTCCAATTCATATATTCTCATTAGCGCTTTCTTTCTTTGCGAATTCAGATAGACTACTCTGACCGTTGGCGATGTAAGTACTTTCGAAACTAAGAAGCGTTCAAGGACAAGAGTATCTTGATTCGGTGCAAGTAGATTGACCTTCTGTTGTGTTGCTACTAACGGCATTTGAAAATAAAAAATGATCGACAGAGTGAGATTACATCAAAGAAACTTGATAATACTCCTTTGAGCGTTCATTTGTATCGGATCTCTACTCTTGTTGTGTAGCAGATGTAGATATAAAAACTCAAGATCCTGCAAGAAAAAGTTAAGAAAGTTTGCCGCGGTTATTGTAGATATTGTTTGGTCTTCCCTTTCAACTTAAAAAATGGGATAGAATATGCTCAAGAATTTGTCGAACTTTATCTTTAAAACTTTAACAATCGGAGAACGACTTCTAACAGATTCTTTGCTTTTTCTGAGATTTCCAATCATTGCAACATACACCGATCTATCTCTTTGTTCCATTCCTTCTAGAGACCAGATTAGGTCGGCTCTTACAGTCTTTAACTCAGGGACAAACATCCTCCTATACTTCTCTTCCATGTATGGGCTCCTAACCCTCTGCTTGACCCAGTCAATGGCTTTGGCAGTTAGCCTTTCAGTGTGTCATTCTTCTTGTTTTTGAGAAGAAGTAGCACTCCAGACGTTCCGTCTTGCAGCCTAGTTAATTCTTTGAGAACATTAGGAGCATCAGAGGTAAGAGGTGGAACATCTGATCGCTCTTGGAAGATGGGATATTCCCTCGTAGATTCAGCCAGCTCGAAAGATTGGTCTGGAATAACCGGAATAATCAATGGACTTTCGGAGGCTTGATGGACTGTCGGAGTTGGAGTTGGAGTGGAACTGGCGTTGGCATTTGTACTGGAGATGGAGAAGGAGATGGTGATACTGGATCATTAGAAGGTGACTCAAATTCAAAATCTTGTGGTTCTACCCCTTCTTCACCAGCATATTCAATGTGTAGCTACCCTTTCAGCTGAACTTCTCTTGCTTCCTGTTCCTATTCATCGGATTCAATTATGATAACTTCTGAATGGTTGAATATCCTCAGAGGAACGACGGTTAATATCTCTTCATGATCGACGAAGTTAGTGAAATTCTCGGGTTCCTCCCAGAGAGTAAGATTTAGCTGGGCTCCTAAGAGTGATTCCTCAAGAGGCTTCGGTTTGCTGGGGCTCGGTATGATAAGACGGTGTAGATTGTTTTGGACTTGGAGGAGCTGTTTCTTCTACGATCATTGGAGCCTTGCCAACGGCTCTGGCCCTTTTCTCCCCCTCATGGTGATCAAGATCCTCCTGATCGTCATACTTTCTATTGGTAACCTGGGCAGCAACATGACAAGATTCATCAATAACTTTTAACCACTCGCCCATTTCAGTAACCAGGGGGTTTGCTGATGTAGAAGATGAGGAGCCAGAGGCTTCGTTGTTTTAAGATTTCCAGCAGCAAGGCACTGGTGGATGACAAATTTGATGAAGATTTAAGTATTGAGTGAAGGGTGCGCTTGGCTTCATCAGGAGTGGGAGCTTGTGGAACGACCGGCTGCTGAGCCATGAAGGTGAATGTGTCACTTAATTGTTGTGACATGAGCACCTTAAACTCAGCAAACTCGGTTTTGGATACCGAATCCGGGTGTAACCCGGGGCCACGTTGGATCTCGTTCGCATCTTGGGAGACTCCGAAGAGGTCCCTTGATGGCCTGTGCTCATGGTTGGCATTGATGTGGCCATGACAGGACTTCCACTCATCATCGCCGGCGCACATTGAGTGTGCACGACTCCGAGTGTTCCAATAACGCCACTCAGAAGTTGTGTGTGAATCGAATCTAGGGTCTTAGCCAAAGATTTTTCAATATTAACGGGCTCTAGGCTCGATTGTGCAAGAAATGATGGCGGCGATTGGGGCTATTGTCGTCCTTGTTCAATATCCGCGGACTCCAAATGAGCCGCAGATAGATTGTGTGCTTGATCCCCATGTGAAATTGAAACACCGGCTTGTTGAGAAACTGATGAGTGGCTAAATGGGGTTTGCTAGTGGTGTCTATTTCAATATCGGCGCCCAACATTTTAGTGACAGTAGCAGACGTGGCGGCCCAGCTTGTTTCTGGCTTGGAACTCTCTACTATTCTCCTAACTCCCCCTCGACTCTTGATTATCTCTCATTAAGTTGCGAGAGAACGCATTGGAACTTGGGCGAGGGGAGTAACATCATCATCGTCGTCGTCGTCGTCATTATTTATCATTATTAGGAGAGGGAATATTAAGTGGTGAAAGATGTGCAGTATGCGTTTCTTTACTTTCCCTATCTCCTGCAGCTTCAATCTCAGGCTCTCTACCTCATTTCCCTTCTCAATTTCATTTTCCCTCTACTCTCCCCTAGACCTAGCCTCTCGGGGTTGGCTCCTTGGGCAGGTAAAGCTGGTTCTGGCTGTGCCAAAGGAGCATCTCTCTCTATGTACTGCCTAATAGCCTGAGATTCTTGATCGGCATAGGCAAGCAACTCTTCTGGTATTGGCCTGAGTTGAATTCCGGGGGGAGAGATCGGATCATGAAAGTATTTTATTTTGAAATTTCTCACCCCACTTCATGGTCTCTACGTCTGATATGAGGAATCTGCATCATGCAGTGTGAGATGAGCAGTTGAAGGAATCGCTGGGCTGGAACAAACCATCTTGCTCGTCTTGTTCCTTTAGCCTGGATGACCTCTAGCAACTCGGTCCACAGGGTCCAAGCGTAGTTGTGATGACGGTTGTAGGCAATGCTGTGAAATATCCATAAAATTCTAAGACTTGCTCGGTCAGCTCCGGAGGCCTTGACAGTAAGGCAACAGTCAAGGATTGAGTATAGGTAGTACCAATGTCCTAGGAGCTTTCAGCGGAAGACATCAGAGGCTTTGCGGAAGAGGCCATCGTAGCCAAGCTGTTCGATTTCCCGGCAGATTTGTTCCTGAGGAAATTCATCGTCGTACATATGACACCTAGGAGTTCGCGGCGGTGGGGAAAGCGAAGGATGCAGTGAAACTTTGGGAATGGTATCTCGATGGTGTGATCCTCAATATTACCGGTAATGTGATTTGGTTCGGGGTGATAGGTGAGGGTGTGCGAGAATTGTTGCACATAGACTTGGGGTGGGCGGGGTCTGGGTCGGCTTGATAAGGCCTATGAAATTCGATGGCCCATTAGGATTTCTTCGACAACCCAGTTAGATAGTCTGATGGCTGGGTCTTCCTCGGTTTTATTGAGAAAAGCTGAGTTTAAGAGGAAGTTGTTGGGTTTAATGGGTAGCCACATTTGTTTGGGGAATATTTGTTCTGAGGGTCTGGGTGGTAGGGCTAGGATCTGCATGTGATTTCCTCATCAGAGTCTTGGTTAGGGTTTGAGTGTTGGGGGCTCGGGATTTGTACAGTTTCTCGTGATTGGGAACGAGATGCCATTGTACCTGTCAAAGTAATTGAAAGTCAGATATGTGTTTGCAAGGAATGTTTGACTTGTTCAGAGATGTTTCTTGTGTAAAGCGTTTGATAGAATTAAACTGCTTTGTTAAAGGGCTTCTACAGAAGACTTCTCGGTAAGAAAAGTCCGTCTGAAGAACCAAAGTCTGCAAGACCAGTCCCAACTCAGATTAATTCACAAGAAACAACCTTAGACAAGATTTAAAACCTCTGAACGGGTGAACTTTCAAGTGAGCTCAACACTTTTGAAAACCCAGACTTAGAAAATTTTTAACAAAACTTGCGGATGAAGTGTCATCCGAGAGTCACAACTCTCGGATGAAGCTTTGAGTGAAAGTGTAGTTTTGGAAATAATTTCTAAGTCATGATGTACCCTATGCTGCTAAAGAAGTGTTATCCGCAAGTCGGAACTTGCGGATGAGCCTTTGGCCGCAAGTTTGATTTAGGATTTTCACAAACATTTTCTTTGACGAGGACTTGCGGTTGGAGAGTTATCCGCGAGTTGTGACTCGCGGATGAAGCTGTGGTCGCATGTCAACTTAGCCATTTATAGCCTTTGACAAGGTTTGTCCGTGTGGAGGGTTATCCGTGAGTTGTAACTCGCGGACTAAGTGAATTGCCCCTTTTGAACATTGAAAAACTAGACTTCTCATGCAGATGAAGTATAATCTGCGAGTTGGAACTCGCGGATGATGCTTTATTCGCTGGAATTTGAACTAGGCAATTTTAACTTTCCACAAACAACTTTCACATTTAAGATTTTCGATCCAAAAGCTGATTGTACAAAAACCCTTTGGGTTTCTTAACCACGAAGAAAAACCACTTTCAGACCCAAAAACTCCCTTTTAAACTCGATTAACTGATCTGTTATTAACAAGGAAGTGCAAAGTAATGTGAGAAAGTATAAATGTAACTCACTTGTAGAAACAAAATCGCTTTAAACACTTCCAAATGACTGATTTTTGATGAAACAGTTGAAATCTTTTTCCAGTTCTTGACTAACTGTTCTTGATGATGAGAGTGATAAAGAAGATGAGTAAAAATATTTAGGCGGTTTATATAAGATTTGAAAAACTAGGTTCCCCCAAAACCCGATTGGTGAACCCGACCCATGCCAAAAATATATCTTCTTATTTCCATTTCACTTTCACGGATAAAACAAACAAATAAATTTAAAAACTAAGATTAAAAAGAATGAAAAAGAAACAAAAAAACTAATATTTTTGAAATAAATAAGAAAAAATAAAATATTTTTGGGTTTTCTTTTAATTAAATAACAAAAAACTTAAACACACTAATTAAATATAAACACAGAAAATATAATATTTTTGGATTTTATTAATAAATAATAAACTTAAGAAATTAAAAACACTAATTAAAAAAAATAAACACACCAAGTAGCAACATATTTTCTCCCCCTCCGAGTGTGCATAAATGGATATTTAGACAGTTGGAGACTTACCTGGATGCTTCCCGCTAAAGTATGACAGAAAAATAAAGTAACAAACACAAAGAATAGAATTAAATAACATAAACACTGAACATAATTTATTAGAAAATGTAACATTCGCGAAAAGAAAATCTGTCTTTTGAGAAGGCAGATAAACTTTGCAAAAATGTTGCAGTTTAATTTAAATTATGGGGTTAGTTATGAAAAAAACCAACATGTTTTCACGTTTTTTGCGTTTTCGTCCCTTCATGTTATTTTTTTCCATAAAAAACCTCAAGTCAAATTTTTCTTTTCGTTTTTAGGAAATTTAGACATTAGACCCCGGTTATAGTTTGTGAACCGGGGTTTTAAAAACTGAAAAATCGGGTTCTAATGTCCAAATTTCACTAAACCAAAAAGAAAATTTTAACTTGAGGCTTTTTACGGAAAAAAATAACATGGAGGGACGAAAACGTAAAAAACGTGAAAACATGTTGGTTTTTTTCATACTAAACCCTAAATTATGTTAACAAATTCAGCACACCTAACTTGTTCACCAGGATATTAAAACCTTTTTCATCCAAAGGTTTTGTGAACAAGTCAGCTATCTGATTTTCAGTGTTTACGAAATGTAATTCTACGGTACCTTTTTCAACATGATCTTTTATAAAATGGTGTCGAATATCTATGTGTTTAGAGCGAGAGTGTTGTACAGGGTAACCAGTAATGGCTATTGCGCTCATGAAGTTGCAATATATGGGTATCCGACTAAGTCTAAAACCATAGTCTCGGAGTTGAGTGCGCATCCATAGAAGTTGTGAGCAGCAACTTGCGGCAGCAACATATTCTGCTTCAGCCATGGACAGAGAAACACTGTATTGTTTCATCGATGCCTAACTTACCACTTTGTCTCCGAGGAACTGTATGTGACTCGAGGTACTTCTTTCTGTGATGTTTGCAACTTGCATGATCTGCATCTGAGTAGGTAGTTAGTTCGAAACTGGTTCCTTTCAGATACCAGAGACCAAGGTCAGGCGTGCCTTTTACATAACGGAAGATTCGTTTTACGGCAGCCAAATGTGACTCTTTAGGGTCGGCTTGAATCGAGCACAAAGACATGTAGCAAACATTATGTCCGTCTACTAGTAGTTAAATACAATAAGGAACATATCATTCCTCGATAAGCCGTGATGTCAGTGGGTTTACCTATTGGATAGGCATCAGGCTTAGAGGAAATGGACATGAGAGTTTTCATAGACGTACAGTTTTCCATCTTAAATATCTTTAGGAGATCATAGATGTACTTTGACTGGTTTATGAGAATCCCATCAGGAAGTTGTTTGACTTGTAATCCAAGGAAAAAGTTCATTTCCCCCATCATACTCATCTCGAACCTCGATTCCATTATTTTGAAAATTGTTCACAAAGTGAAGGTTTTGTAGATCCAAAAATAATGTCATCTACGTAAATTTGAAAGAGATTACCTTTATGCTGTATAAAAAGGGTTGAGTCGATCGTACCTTTGGAGAATCCGGAATCGAGCAGGAACTCAGTTAGACTATCATACCATGCCCGAGGTGCTTATTTCAAACCACAAAGAGATTTATCGAGAGCATAGACATATGACGGTCTAGACTCATCGACAAAACATTCAGGTTGAGAAATATACACCTCCTCCTTCAGAATTCCGTTGAGAAACGCCGTCTTCACGTCTATTTGGTATATTGTGAAGTCTTCGTGTGCTGCGTATGCCAGGAAGATGCAAATTGCTTCAATTCTGGCTACTGGAGCGAACGTCTCGTCATAGTCGATTCCTTCTTGTTGTCAATACCCTTTAGCTACGAGTCTGGCTTTGTTTTGGATGACAATCCAGTTCTTGTCTCGTTTGTTTTTGAAGATTCATTTTGTGCCGATGATGGACCGATCCTTTGGTCGTGGGACTAACCTACAGACGCGTAGATGTTCGAACCAATGTCACTCGTCATGCATGGTGTTCACCCAGTATGGATCTCGTAGAGCTTCGGTTATGGTTGTCGGTTGTATCTTGCTTAGGAAAGCAACGAATAAGCATTCGGCATTGGTAGCTCTTCTGGTTCAAACTGGAGCGGACTTATCCCCAATGATTTGAGATTCGGGGTGGGATAGAGTCCATTTGCGTAGAAGCGGTATGAGGTCGTCTGCGGATTGGGGTGAATCAGATGGTGTTGAATCGATTTGAGGAGCGTCAACCGGTGTAGGGGGTTCTGGGGGTATATCTGGGTTCAGGTTAGGAACAGAAGAACCGGTTGATAATTTGGGAGATGTAGGTGTGGTGTCAGTAGGTGTGGGCTCAAATATGTCAATGGTAGGTGAGCTTGGACTTACGTCATTTGTATCTGCATCAGATTTAGTTGGAGAGTTAGTACTAGACTTAGAGTTTGGATATAAGAGTTCAAATAATGAGTCTAAGTCAAGATCATCTCCTCCGATTGGCGTAGCAGGGGTGGATGCAGATGACGTCTGAGTCGGTTCAGACGGTTGTTGAGGAGTCGGTTCTGAACTGATGTATTCAGAAACGTTCTCGGACTCAGCTAAATTATCGAATGTGATGTTCACACTCTCATTACCTGTTCTAGTCTGTTTGTTGTACAACCGGTAGGAGACTGAGTTCTTTGAGTATCCGATGAATACCGCTTCATCTCCTTTGGCTTCGAACTTACCGAGATTGTCTTTGTCGTTTAGGATGAAACACCTGTCACGAAATTGTTTGACATTAGGTGCACGTTTATTAATAATCTCATAGGGTGTTTTGCCAAACAGTATGTTGATGATGGATCGGTTTTGACTGTAGCACGCAGTGTCCACGGCTTCAGCCCAGAAGTGTAGAGGCAGCTTTGAGTAAGTGATCATGGAATGATCTGCTTCAACCAGAGTTCGATTCCGTCGTTCTATGACTCTGTTCTGTTGAGGAGTTCTAGCAGTGGAATATTGGTGGGTGATACCTACGGAATCTAGGAATGTGGTTAACTTCTTGTTTTTGAACTCAGTTTCATTGTCGGTATGGATGGTTTGGGCTTGAAGTTGGAGGTTTACTTGGGTCTGCTTCAAAAATGACATGATCAGTTCTGGCGTCTCATCCTTCGTGCGTATGAACTTTACCCAATTGTAGCGTGAGAAATCGTTGACCATCACCAGTATATACTTCTTGGAATTGATGCACTGAATGCGCACCGGCCCACACAAATCCATGTGGATAAGCTCCAGAGGTTTTGTAGTGTTGGGGACTGGCTTCGGTTTGTGTGAGGCTTTCTTGATGTTACTCTTTTCGCAGGATGCATACAGTTGATCTTTGTCGAACTTCAGCTCCGGTAGACCTGTTACGAGTTTTTTGGATACGAGCTTGGTTATGTTCTTGAAATTCAGATGAGAGAATCTCTTGTGCCATAACCAAGACTGTTGAGATGAGGCATTGGAAAGGAGACATATCGTCTTGTTGACCTTGACTTTAGAAAGATCGATGGTGTATAGGTTGGACCGTCGAGTGCCGGCGAGTATCTCCTTACCCGTTGGAGATCGAATATTGCATCATGTAGCTTTGAAGAATACCTCAAGTCCTTTATCACAAAGTTGGCCAATACTAAAGAGATTGTGGCCGAGACCTTGGACATAGGAGACTTGAGTTATCTTTACATTTTCCATTTCGAGATCTCCAAAGCCACATATTCGAGCAACACCGTTGTTGCCGAATTTCACCGAACCACCGTCTGTTGACGTGTAGTTGGACAAAAAATCTGGTTGGCCAGTCATATGCCGCGAGCATCCAGAGTCTAAGATCAACACACTGTTTTCCTGAAAGCAAAGGACAGATCAGTGTGTGAAGATTGAAGAGAGGGTTTTGAACTGGGTGTTCAAAACCCGTTGAAACTGAGGAACGGGTTCTATTCTGAGGTGATTAGAAACCAATGTCTGCAAGACAGTTAAGTGACATTTGGTACCCAAATTGTACAGAATTTGAGTCCAGAAGGATTAGCGTTTATGGTAGGGTTCTTATCGGAGAACCACCATCGGTTTTAGAGATAGTACACTTAATGTCGTTGTTTGTAGATATGCTATTTTTAGGGACCCAGATAGACTTATATTTAATAGGTCTGTTAGTTTCCTTTTTAACCTTTTGTTTAGGTTTGCGGCGGCGTCTATGTTTGAGTATAGAAGCATAATCTAACAATGTAGATCCAGACAAACTTTGTGGTGTTTTGGACAAATTAAACAACTAATCAAATGAATATGCATTAATCAGAATAGCGTTCAAACCATTACAATAATTTAAAACAGTACTAGAATGTAAATCAACCACACGTTTGTCTTTTATTACATTGGAAATTAAAAACTTTGAAGAATTAAAAACTGCTCATTGACTCTTCACTTTAGATGCCGTCTTTTGAGGCGTGCCCTTTGGTCTTACTCAATTTTCTGAAATGAAACGAACATGGTTGTTTGCTTTCACAGATTTTGAATTATTAGACTATGTGTGCGATTTATTGTTTCCGAGAATTCAGTTTGCCTTTATTGCTAGAAGATGTAGAATTTCCAGGAACAGATTTAGAAGTGTTGCCAACATGTTCTGAGATAGGTACGATCGTCGTGGCTTTGCCTTTCTTTATTTCTAAGAGATGTTGTTTTCTTAGAATTGAGTTTTTGTTGCTGGCTGGAGTTGAAATTATCGCTTTAGAGTTTTAGTGATAGAAAGTTAGAAACTTGTTTATCTAAACTATGTTGATTAGAAACAAGTTGGGATTCTAGTCCCTTTATTGTGGC
This sequence comes from Centrapalus pauciflorus, assembly GCA_020465985.1. Lineage (NCBI taxonomy): Eukaryota > Viridiplantae > Streptophyta > Magnoliopsida > Asterales > Asteraceae > Centrapalus > Centrapalus pauciflorus. Next base: position 218,140 of record JAANYP010002638.1, read on the forward strand.
TAGAAGCTGATCTCGTTCTTTGTCAAATGAGTTGGCATCAAGTTTGAAATTTTGTTCTCGAACTAAAAACTGACGTCTTGCCTCATTAAACTCATTTTCTTTTCTTAAAAAATTGTTCCTGTCTGAATCAAACAACTCTTTGGTTTCTTTTAAGGCTAACTCAAGGTCATGGAATTTATCATTTTGCAATAAAGTGTTAGCCATAGAAGAATTAATTCGAGCAATTTTGGCTTCTAGATCTGATATTTTATTTGTAAAATCTATCTGTTCTTGCTCAAAATCTTGTGTTATATTTTCCAATTTTTGTTTTAGATCAGAAGCCTGATGTTCTAGAATAGAATATGGTACATATTCACGGGGTTTTGGCGAGTTTGGATCAAGTGGGATCTCTTTTGGTTCAAAAAATTCATCTTCTCGAAATGTTTATCTAATTTTCCTTGAAGAGAATCGTAATTTAACCAGTTATAAACAAATTTAATTTCTTTTATATCAGGTCTTGCTCGTTTTTCTTCTTCTTTCGTTAGCACTTCTGGCAGGTCTATGTGATAAGGCATTTTAAAACTGTAACCCATGGTCTCAACATCATATATAGGATCATGTTGTATTTTGACCATTTCGTGCATGACTCCATGACCGGTATATCCTAAACCGTCTTTAGACTTTAACTTTCTAGGTTTATACATATTTATGGTCTCATCGGTTTGACCACGTTTGTAAAACCTATCTTCCATGTCTTTGAGTTTCTTGTTTAATTTTGTTTTCTCCCCAAGGACACAGTGATAGTTGTAATCACTGTCGAATTTTTCAGACTTAAGCACTTGATGATCGTATTCTAATTTAGCCAGTTTAGCAGTTACTTCCATTGTGACAGTATTAGTTTTAGACATTTAATCTTGTAAAGCTAAAATGTTTGTTTTCAAATCTGTCGATTCATTTTGAGCATCCCGAAGGGCAGTTTGACAATCTTTTAGCTTTTTAGCCTCTTTACCTAAAGTCTTTAATTCAACAAGAAATTCATCGAGCAGAAAACTTACCTCTTGATCTGAGGATGATTCCTTGCTTGAACTAGCGTCTTGAACCATCAGTGAGACTTCAGGTGCTGGAATCATATCTTCTGTTGGCTGAGTGTCGGCTATGAAACACACGGGATCTGCAACATCCTCTTCATTATCGGTGTCTTCAAACCAGTGTTCCTCTTCAGTGAACAAGGCTCGACCAACATTCCTTTGCTAAGCTAGATTGTACTTCGTCTTGTAGTAGTTTTCATTCTTTTGCTACGGAAGACGACATTCGCGAGCAAAATGGCCCGGTTTAGCACAGTTGAAACATCCCTTCTCTTTGTCATCAGCTTTACGTTCTTCCTCCTTTGGTTTCTCAGCGACTTCCCTCTTGTCATCATACTTTTTACTCTTGGCTTTTCATCGAAGCTTGTTGGATGATTTGGGAAACTTCTTATGAAAGGCATGAGTGAGTAATGAGATTTGCTTTTGAAGGTCAGTAGCATCAGGATTATTGTCAGCATCATCAGTATCAGATTCAGAGGACTCAGAGAGAATTTTGAGGAGTTTAGCAGCATTAGAGAACTTAAGTTTCTTGTCTATGAGAAGAGCAAGGGTATCAGACGTGGTAGTTTCCCTTGGCTTCTTGAGTTCAAGCTTACCTGAGACCTCAGACTGATAGACCACGAGACTATCAAAGAGATCATGTATGCTAATGTCATTTCTCTCACGAATCGACCAGACGAATTGTTTCCATTCTGGTTTTAGAGAGTTCACAAACTTCCTATTCAGCTCTACTTGAGATTTGTTGACTCCATTCTTTCGGAGTTCATTCATCAGCGTGCAGTAACAGTGATACGTGGTTTCCAGAGTCTCTCCATCTTTTGAACATGTCGTATTTGTTTAACGTGTTTGCTTCACGTTGCTTGGCATTTTGATCATTGCCTCGCATTTGTCTCTCAATTTCTTCCCACATTTCTCGAGCAGTCTTAAAGCAATCTATGCTGATTTAGATTTCATCCGGAACAGCCTGGATGATGAATGAGTGAACTATCCGATCAGCCTTTATCCGGTTGAGTTGTTCGGGCAATTGAACAATCTTTGGAATTTCCCCGCTTCCGGAAACAGCTTGAGGTGGTTGATGCCGAATGATTTGAGCTGCACCATTGTAGATGTAGTCCGGAATGTCATCAACTAGCTCTTGACGTTCTATGAAATCGAGAAAGCGAGATTTCCACAAAGTGTAGCGTCCTCGATACAAAGTCGGAGGTCTGACGTCAGATCCCTTAGCGAGAGCGTCGCGGTTCATGATGAAAAGCTTCTTTGGACCGAGATTGGTATGTGATTATAGCCTCAATTGTGCAAACACACGAAGTGAGATCAGAAGAAAATTATAAGTTATATGTAGTGAACTGGCGGATGATGTTTTATCCGAGAGTTGGAACTCTCAGATGGAGTTGTGGATGGGAACTTAGAAAAAATTTGAATCTGAATGGGTTGCTATGTGATCTGCAAGTAGGAACTTGAGGATGATGAGGATCCGCGAGTTGTAACTCGCGGGTGAAACATTAGTTGACAATTAACTTAGGAAAATTTGGAGTGTAGAGTGTGTGCTTTGTGATCCGCAAGTAGGAACTTGCCGATGTAGGGGTAAGTACTTAGGCAAAATAAGACTAGTAAGTATCAAGCAGTGTTATCCTCAAGTTACAACTTGCGAATAAAGCGTAAGGCATAAAAATACTTAGAAAAAAAAAACAGGAAACACACAACTCAGTTCTATCCGAGAGTTGTAACTCTCGGATGATGAGCTATTCTCAAAAATGGCAAAATTAAACAGAAATTAAGCACAGATCTGATTGATTTTTGAATCACATATACTTCCTTTCACGAATTTGGGATTAAACAGTAAGATGTTCACCCAAAGGAATATAGTATCAAACGAGATTTAACCACAAACAGTTCAGATTTTTCGAATTCAAAGATCAAACAGAGGTTTTCTTCGTAGAACACGAAGAACGTTCAAGACTAGTAACAATTTTCAGAAAAAATTCAGAATTTGTTAAGCAAAATTTCAAAAATCAGAAATTTATAATCACTTTAAAACCAATCTTTAGGCTCTGATACCAATTGTAATTCCCATATTAGAAGCATTTATTCAGCATTCAACAATGTAATCACTATTATCATAAAAATGAAGAACGCAATTAACAATATATGAATATTATGAAGAATAATAAGAACATTCAAAGATTAGATAAACCTTAATTGCAATCCAATCCTCGTACGTACAATCAGCTAAATGGTTATAAATGAAAACCTAAAACTTAACTATTTATAAGAAAGTAAATGGATCTAAAGTATCCATACCCATGGGTTGACCTTTTGGTCTTTTAACCCATTTACAATGAACTTTGAAACCTTACAAATTGAACACAAAACTAAGTTTCATTTATTACAATTCAAACCCTGAAACTATCACAACTTATAGATCTAACACGAACACACACACACACACACACCATGGTGTGTGTTGGATGATTTTTAAAAGGAAAGGACGCATGGTTTGGCCTTTGGCCACCCCACATTCGCTAACTATCCCACCATTACATAATACACCCCTCGACTACACGTTTAATCTTTCATCACTTTAATAATTAAAGTACATACCTATTTTCGCACAATTCCATATTAAATAACTAAAATGTCATAATTAACTAAGTTATGCTAATTGCATTACCTTATAATTATTCGAGGTGTTACAATTGTTTCCCATTAAAAGATTCTGTCCTCGTAATCCTAAGACTTAACACAATACAAGGTGTTTTCTAGACAACATGTCCTATTACACCGTATAGGCTATTTTCATCCTTTGCTTCTATATTCGCACTTAGGCAGCACGTAGAGATTGTCACATACTAATGACATCGCTTCATAACAGTTTATTACTTTATCTTTTCCATTGACACAATCCATGTTGCACCATGCAACATTATCTCCCTAGTCCAACTATACAATTTGGTAGCATTGAGCAACATAATCCTCCTAGTAGCTTCATTCGCCACTTATCATACTCACTTAACCAAATATCCATCATGTTATCGACGTGCAAGTAGTCATTACTCTATTATACCAAATTAACCACAATTATTAGGAGCTCAATTTAGACTTAGAGCTAGTCCATAACGTTTTGCTCAATTTCAACTTAGAGCTAGTCCACGATATCATGCTCAAATTTAGACTTAGAGCTAGTCGTACCCTTATCACGATTTAATGGTTAAATTACCAAATATATAGTTGGGTTGCACAAATTGTCTCTTCTTACGAATTTAAGAAGGTATATTCTCATTCACTATCATGGAGTACCCACAATTCATTATATGTATCTTCAAATGGGTGACACTAGTCGTCTATTCGACCACATTTATTTTCAAAACCATTGTCACTGAGCTCAAAAACCATTACTGGTTTAACCTTGTTTTTAGTCATTTGACTGATCTTGGAGGCATCAATCATCCACTTCTCCCGTTGTGCTAACATAACTCCTAAAATTTTTAGCAAATTTACCATCAAACATCAATTTCTCTTTTTAAAACAGAATATCAGTTCCATTGGAAACTATTTTCCAAGGCATTGCCATTCTAATTTGGCACAATCTAATGCTACTCATAGCAACTAGCATTCTACAAGAAACCTTTACATCTAAAAGTCATTCCGCTATTGCCATACCTACAGGGTGGTAGTCAAAGTGTTATACAAGTACCCGGATTACTGCTCATACTAAACATTAGTTATTGCTTACTAGCAAAAAAGTCCATCACTTCTACAAATTCAGAGTGCTATCAACATCGATTGATTAGACCTCACGTCTATTATTACATAATTTATATCATACCATCATAGGAATAAGATTGGCTCCCTAATTAAGCCAACTCATTAAACATGCATTCATTCCATATCGATGACAATTTGTCAGGAAAATTCAAATACAATGCAACAAAACATAACAATGTCTCAAGGAAATGTATCTATGATCATAATTGGAAGAGGATGCTTCCACTGCGAGGACTCGTAATACTCGGTTGTAGCTTCAGCCTCGTCAAAAGTAGCATTCCATTGAGGGAAATCACGAATCAAGTGGCCCATATAACCACATTTCTGAAAACTAAACCTCGCATTAGACATCTAGGTCGAATATGCCTAGTCTCTCCACATTCATGAGACACCAGGGCGTTATTAATACATTCGCTGCTATGAAACTTCACACACTTTGAACATCGACGACGAGAATTAGATCTTGAAAATTGAGGCTGAAAGTATTGTCTAGCTAAAGAGTAAGTTTGAGACCATGAATAGGGATTAATTTCCCTGGGTAAACCACATGTAGCAACTAATCCATTGGGAACTTCAGTCATAGTTCCCTTTGAGGAATGGACCTCACAATCCTCACGGAATAATTTGTAGTTGCGGTATCGAGCACACTCCACGGGTTTCTTAAATGTTGGGATCTCACACATTCTAATAAATTTATGCATCTCCCTTCGCGATCCTTCCACGAAGAACTCGATTTTCTAGGATTCATATGTCACAAGTTGCCCTATAAACAACGAATTCAAGACTTCAAATCTCATTACATAATAATTATTCAGGGTGTTACAAATATGAGACGGATAAGTATTGAAATGATATAGATCATGTAAGTCTTGGGATAAACATATATGTTCATTTATGTAAGCCCAAGAACTTTTGATACAGAATCGTAACCATGTAATATTCTATGTTCGGGACTTGAGACTTCAAATCTCTTGACTTTGATTGATTGACACTTTAACCTTATAACACATAACCAATAAATTCATATAAGAATGATAATACACAATAAAATCAGAGAAACAACAAAACATTGAGTTGAATACTCAGACAATTATAAAGACTTATAATTATCAAATAAGATGAATAACATGTGGAACAACACAAAGAGCTAAAAGACTTATAAAAGAGCGCAAGTAAATGCCAAGCTAGTAGCAAGCTATCTGTGACCCTAATCTAAGTCAGGTAGTGTTCTAACACACTACAAATTCTGAGAAATAGAGCCAAGAAGCATAATAAAGCTAAACAAGATCAAAGAAGCACAATTAACAAGTAACAGTGAGTAATAGATTTTACTTTAACTGTAGGTTATGTAATTTGAGACTTATATTACATTCAATTGTCTTATTTGACTTTCTGACTATGTTGAGCAGCATGATACATTGTCATTGCATTTCATTTGTATATTGATAAATATCATTTGAGCATCCTTCCTTCTATCTTCTGATCTTTAATTTGTCATTCAATTGTTAAGCTTAGCACCGACACTATTGCTCATTGTTGGGAGGTAGTCTTATGAGGTGCTAATTTACATGATGAAAGCATAGAGGGTAGCTGGAAGAAGAGAATTATGATGACAAGCACATAGCTATTACAATGGTGTTAGCCCAGTAAGTGGCCCCACTCAAGGATACGTGTGTGTGGTGTTATCATCATTTGGTTCTTTTATATAATTATGTGTCTAAGTCTCAATAGCTGGAAACAATATTGGTGCAAACTCAAGAAATAATTATTATAATATCGATCGGGAACCTTTAACAGCTATGCATGAGCCTAGAGCAGTGCAGGAGCCTAGCATCACGTGTGCATAGATGCATGCTAAAAGTAAAACTCTACCTACTTTCTAAGAAAATAAGCTTACCCCAGTTGTTGCATAGTTTCAGGTAAAGGCAATGGTGTGGTTGGACCAAGTTCATAGGTCAGGATGGTGATCAAGCCTGAAGTTTGATAGATTCTGGACAATCTTATTTCTTTATTTAGCAGAAGATTCAAGCTTTTGGGAAGCTTGCATAGTTCAGATATGTATTTTGATGTAATAAACTAGAAGTTTGTACCATTATAACTGTAATTTTTAACTTTGTTTGTAACAAATTTCATTCCGCAAAATAAATTTTATCTTACTTTCTTGATTGATATTGCATTGCTACTAGGACCTAGTCATTAAGACCTTCGAGAAATCTGGGTCTCATAGTCTGGTATCATAGCAATAGTTTAAGTGAATCATCGTATTATGTGTAATATATGATCTCAAACTTGTGCAATGCTGAAATGTCAATCATGACAGGATGATTTGAACTAAGATAGGTTTTCAGAGACTAGTAAGATGGGTCATGAAAGGGTACAATAAGTTAGATTATTGAACTAAGCAGTGTGTTATTTGTATTTCAGAGCCATACCAAGAGAAGGTGAACCTTCAGGTGAATTGACCTCACAACGTATGTTAGAAATGATGCAACAAATGATGACCCAAGTGAACTATGTAAGCAAATGATAGCCCAAAATAACAAACAAACTAATAAAATGTTAGCTTAACATACTGAACAACAAAACCAGTTTATGCGAGAATGCTAATTAACATTAATTAGCTAATATTTGTTTATTAGAAATTTAGAAATGAACTTTGGAATTTTAATTAGAAGTTATGTTATTACCTAAAAGTGTTAAATAGTAATAATAAAGGTTAAGGGGTGCAAAACGCAAAAAGGCCAAAATTCCTAACATAAAACATGTATAAAGGCTATTGCTTTATCATTCTTATTTCTATGTTACTTTCTAAACACACATTCAACACACACACTTTGCAAAGAATCTCACTCCTGACTCGAATTCAAGCCATGTTCTTTATCAAATCAACCAACAAACTACATAATTGAGCTCAAGAAGGGAAGAGGAACTAGACCAACCAAGAAATTCAAGGTAATTAGCATTTAAACTCATCAGTTGTGAGGGTGTCTGCGTGAATTGGATCTAGACAGATAGTTCATAGGAAACCAAAATAAAAGCATATGTAGTCTTTAAATTGGAAATCAATAATAGTGTCAAACACCTCCATATTGATAACGAACATTTGAGCATCCTTTTTTCCATCTTCTTATTTTTGTTTAGTCATTCAATTGTTAAGCTTAGTACAAAAACTATTGCTCAGTATTGGGTGTCAGCCTAGGCTTATGAGGTGCTGTTTTGCATGATGGAAGCACAGAGAGTAGCTAGAGCAAGAGCATTATGAAGATAACCACATAGAAATATAATGGTGCTAGGTCCAAAGTGGAGGTACCCCACTCAAGGATGTGTGTGTGGTGTAATCATCATCCTAATCTTTAATATAATTATGTGTCTACGTCTCAATAGTGGGCAACAATATTGGAGCAAAGTTGCGCATCATTGTTATAATACCGGTAGGGACCCTTCGCGAGCTATACTTGAGCCTAGTGCAGTGCAGGAGCCTGTGTGCATAGATGCATGTTAAATGTATAACTCTACATACTCACTATGAAAATAAGCTTACCTCAGTTGTTGTATTGTCTCATGTAAAGGCAAAGGTGTGGTTGGACCAAGTTCATAGGTCAGGATTGTGATCAAGCCTGGAGTTGCATAGATCACAAACCATCTCATTTTGGTATAGTAGAAGATTCAAATTTTTGGGATGGTGGGATATTACTAATTAATAACATCCATCATGATTACAAGACAAGTTGTTATTCTCGGTGCTTATAGCCTTCAATGTACAAGGTATTCAAAATTCTCACTAGAGAATAAATATCCCGAGGCATTAGTAATACCTCTATTGGCCACTTTTCAACATACTATTCTTCTCTTAATCAATATCAATCCCCATATTGGGATTGGGTTCAGAATGTTCAGCCATCAAGTTGTATGACATTAAGTATATGTACACGCATTAGTTATACGGTTGACATCATTTTTTGTAAGGTCTTGACTCTACGGATCTATCTCGACGCGACACCGTCCAACGAGTGCGGAATCCTCGTTAGCGGCTTGACGGTAAGATCACACTCACGGGAACACGGAGACTACCACGGTCCTAGACGAACGACCACGAACACCCCTACACGATGATTCTCTCCGAAACTACTCTCTGTAAACTTGCAAGTTCGAGATCGCCCTTTTACTTAATCACTCTGAAATTCTGTAAAAGTCTCATAATTAATCGAATTAACCCTTAATTATACTGATAGATTCGAGTTTGTCTAGGACAAATTCGAATCAGGCCCAAGGCCCATTCGAATTTGTCCTCATTGACAAATTTGAATTTACCTTAATGACAAATTCGAATTTACCTCAAATTCGAATTTCACATATCAAACTTATATTTGAACTTATCTTTTAACTTATGTTTGAATTTATCTTTGAACTTTATGTTTGAACTTCTTGTAATACATTACACCAAGTTCAAACATACAATCAATCAATATCAAACAAACATAATCACATATATCAAACACTATTCAATATTCAATACCAAGTTACTTTAGTTACACAAAATGCTATCAAAACTTAGACTGCTATCGTCACACAAGATGTACTAACAGACTCCCTCTTGACGATAACTTCTAATTATTTGCATTTTGACTAAGTACTTGGTCCATATAGACTACTACCTGCATATAGGTCTATATCTATACATATTCTTACTATCTTCTGGAACTTCTTGGCTTCGGATCTCCATCCTTCGTGGAAGAAGATAGGCAAATCATGAAGCTTTTTCAGGTCGTCCTTTGATAGATTTATTAAGTGCAGTGGATCATACACTTTCAAAATAACTTTGTCCTGTGCATCCTCCATTACAGCTTCAGCGGTTTCATTATCGATATACCACCATTTCATGTTACTTAAAACATTTTGTGGCATCGATCTCATTGGCACCTTCTTCAAGCATCTTACAGGTTTGTATACCATTCTGGCCCATTGCCTACCTGTATGCGGATCTATTCTTGACTCGTCATCGACTCTCTTCCCGGTCCTTGGCTTTAGTCTCTCAAATTTACCTGACCGACCCTCTTTTCTTATAATCTTTGCAATCACTTCAGCATAAGGGTCGTCACCAATATTGATCAACTCCTTCCAAGCTAACTCTTTCACTTCAACCTTGGGCAGTGTGTTGAATACTTTCAGTGTTCGCCTAAAGTATTGAAGTTCGTCTCTCCTTTTCAATATAAATAGCTGCATTTCTCTATCAAAGAACCAGCTTATAATTCCTCCTGAGTGATTTTCTGAGCCCGGAACTCTCATTCTTTTCTTCATCTTTGGCTCTGTCTTCTTTTCTTCTTTTCTGAACCACAAATTCATCAATTCAGCCCTAGATGGCTCTTTTTCGACTTCTTCAAGTTCAGAATCTTCGACCGAGGCTAGCTTGATTTCATCAATATCAATCACATTGTGATTGTCTTGAACATATAACTCCATGATAGGTTGTGTGTTTACAATCACTTCATTGACGTTGTCGTCTTCATCCTCTATCACTTCGTCATCGGATCTCCAATCAACTACTTCCTCAGGTACGAATTCTCCTTCTTCTAACTCCTCTATCTCATCCTCAAAATCAAACTCCATCACTTCTTCCTCAATATCCCTCAGAGCGTCTATCATTTCGCTCTCAAAAGTTTTTGAGGGACCAGCTTCACCTCCTTCGGTTCCAGTCAGACTTGGCTCCCCCTGAACTTCGGCATGTTGAGCAGCAGAAAAATCTACTGTCTCACTGTCTTTTGGTGCATCGGGATCATTGCCTTCGTCATCCCTTCTCAACTCCTCAGTATCCCTGCAATTAATCTCCCCGTGAGCCTTTAGATTTTTCATTAATTGCTAAGGGACCTCATAGTGCGGATCTCTGCAGCCTGGTCGGTGACGAATTTCTTCAGCTCAAGATTTCAATATCGATATTTGCATTGTGTGCTTGAAGTTCGCCGACGGCTTTCGTAAGTTGAAATATTTGGACTTGCTGGAAATGAACCTTTCTTCTGAGCTCTGAAAACCGTTGATTGTCAGTGAAGGTGAATGAGGTGGATGGAATGGATGTGATAGGTGTCGGGATGATTGGTGGTGGAATGGATGATTGAACGGATGGTGTTTCAGGCTCAGAGGAAGAGGCAGACGAAGCTCCCTGCATAAATCGATGCCTTTTTGCCCTCTGCCTAGGCACCAAATGGGCTGTCTCCTCAATCTCAAAGTCAGAGTCATCGTCATCGGAATCTCTCGATGCTCGTCTCTTTGCTGCTTGTTCATCAATAACCACTACTTTGGATCCATACCTGCCCATTCGGACAACCGGATCTTCTATCTCTTCTGCTGCTGCTTCTTCATCTACTTCTTCTACTTCAATCTCTTCAGCCTCTTCTGACTCAGATTCAGATGTGGTCACAGCTTGACCCTCTACCTCAGGTATATATTCATCTATTTGGCGCAGAATATCTTCTTCATCAATTGGAGGTTCTAGAATATCTCCAACCAGCTCAATAGTAATCTCTTCATTAGCATGCGAGCCTTGAGCCCAAATTTCTTCTAAAGTCTCCAACCGTGGATCAATTACGGGGGCTACTACCGAAGGACCTGCAGCGTCCGTCAAAGGACCTGCTTCTTGTGACTCCTGTACTCTGCTCGATGAAGGCCTTGAAGCCTGAGTTTGTCTGGCTTGCGCTCTCTGCCTCCTTCTTTGTTGCTGAGGCATCTGCTGTTGCTGTTGCTGTTGCTGTTGCTGTTGTTGTTGCGGCTGCTGCTGTACTTGTACATCTCCAGCCCAGTTAGCACCTTCTGGGGCTTGAAAATCAGGATTCACCACAGCACCAAAAAGTAATGCATCTACTGGTCGAACCAACTCACCTCTATGGGCATTATGCGCTTGACAATCTGCAAAAATCCTCTTGTCAATCACTGCAACACTTTGAATCTCTGGCAATTGCGGCAGATTTCGCAAAAAATATCTGATCAGCATCATCATGAACCTAGGATACATCAAAAACCTTTCTCTTGCTGGAGCTGTTATTTGGTGAACAAACTCCGCAAAGAACATTTCTGAGTAACTAAACCTCTGATTGTAGACCAATGCTATCATCGCCGATCTTCGACACGATGTAGTCAAAACCGGCTTTCTTCGGAGCGAAGCACACCATGAAGACATGAGCCAGATATCTCCATTGCCAAATTAAACCGCTCTTCATGTATGACGCCTTTGCCACATCAAGACCATATCCCATTCTTAAAAATGCTGCTTGCCTAACTTCCAACGGAAAGTCTATTGGTCCAACTTCTTGCTCGGCAGACCCCAACTGCAAGACTCTGCGCAACACATCTTCTGAGAACCCCAGGGGCTGCCCGGCTATTCTGGTTCGTAATACTGTCGGGGTAACTGTACAGTCGACCTGCAGATGATCCCAAAACTGCCTAACATAAGGCAGTACTATCTGCACATTGTGCGAAAGGGCATAATACACCCTTGAAGCAGCCAAAAATCCACCATTTGGCGATACGCCTGAGCTTCAGGTAGATCATGGTCCGGTGACACGACCTTATTATGCTTTTGGATAAAAGCTCTATCCCCCATATCTGCACAATAAAGTATACAATATATTAGAATGAACAAAATAAAAATAAACTTGTTTAAATTCAAATTTGTTTTATTTTGAACTTATGTAAGTTCAAACTCCAACACATATGAATTTCTACAAGTTTGATTTAAAATTTAGTCAATTATTTCGATTTTAATGGCAAATTCGAATAACATGTTCGAATTACCCTTAATTCGAGTTTAGTGATATATTCGAGTTTACTGACAAACTCGAACCCAAGAACAAACTCGAAAGTCGGCATTTTAAATTCAAAACTCCAAGATTTAAACCATTTTAAGCTTATAAAATCACATCCATAAGTCCTAATAGGTTCTAATCGAAGATATTTGCCACTTATCTGAAGGTTCACCGGTTCAAACTTTGAGATTTTGAATTACAAAGTCACACCATTAAAACCATAAAATCGGTCGATTTTTGCACAAATTGAGTCTAAATACTTCCTAAATCTTGTACAAAGATGTTGATTATACCTAGATTTTGGTAGTATACTAGAACACAAACTGACAAAACTTCGATTAACAGTGGAAAACTCGAAATACGACAAACTCGAAGCAGTAAACTCGAAATCGCACAATATAAACTCGAAGAACTAAATTCGAAGGTAGGTGAATAATGAATGTTCACTATTGACCTATTTATACTAACCACCTTCGAATTTGTCACCAAATTCGAACTTACTGCCAAATTCAAATGTAATGTTTGACTTTGGCTTAAATTCGAATTTAATCTGAAAATTTTGAAATCTTTAAAAATCTTTGAATTAAATTCAACCTTTTCAACTTTTCCAACTTTTTCGTGTAACGGAACAACTATACAAAATTTATTTACACTAAGCACAAGATTGTCACGCAATGTTTATTATTCAACTAAGAATGCATCCTCAGTAACTTTGACCTTTTTCCTAAATAAAATAAAATAAAATAAAATAAAATAAAATAAAGTAAAGTAAAATAAAATAAAGTAAAGTAAAATAAAATAAAGTAAAATAAAATAAAATGAAGTAAAATAAAATAAAGTAAATTAAATTTTTTTAACAAAATTTAAACTTAAACTAATCTACACTATTTTTTAAAGTTACAGCCTAAACTTAACACTTAACAGAATATTTTTGGCGAGTATAGTCAAAGAAATGTTCAATCAGATAGCGATGTCAAACACGCACTTTCAGTATCTTACTTTCACACTTAGGAATTTTTTATTCCTTTTATTGTTTGTCGTGACACACATTTCTAGATGATTGTTGGTATTATTTTCCCTTTAAACATGTTACATTTTGGAATATCCCTTGGCCTTTTTATTTATCAAGAAATTACCCTACGTGACTCATACATAGACATACTTTTATGATCAAGGCATACACACAATGATTATAACTTTTTGGTATTGCAAACTTTCTTTAAAAGGCAAACGTCAGAGACAGGTCTGTATTTACATACAACAGAGTGTCTTAGTTTGTCTTAAAGTTTATTTTTAAAGCTAGCAAGACAGCGGTGACAGGTCTGTACCGACGTACAACAAAGCGACTTATCTTGCTAACTCGAGTCAAACCACAGGCAACAGGTCTGTACTTACGTACAACAGAGTTACTTGTTTTGACTCTCAACTCAGTATCATGATTTTTCTATTCTTTCCATTTCTTTAAGATGTATCTGATGTTGCTATGCATCCCCAGAAAGTTTGCATACCTCATTTAGAATCAATGTCTCTATGTCTCTAACATAAAAATTAAGACCATTTGGTCATACATCTAAGTTAGTGACACGTCTGACTTTTTCTTGAATATTTAATTAGCCTTGAGACTCCCTATATGTATTATGCCTACCAACATATCAAACTATATAATGTATAACACTAGAATTTTAGGTGCATTATGTGTGAAAGCTTAACACTTAGACATTGTAAAGACTTTGCTAATTTTCGTCACTTTGAACCTATGTATCTAAGACTTAACTCATTTTCTGATATTCTCTTTTTTTTGAATTTTTTTATGGTTTTCTTTCTCTTTTTTTTTGTTTTTCATAAATAAGAGTAAGAAAATAAAATAACCTACTAACTTACTATAAAAAGAAATTTTCCTAAACGACTAAACTTACTATAAAAAGAAAGAAACTCTACTGCTAAAAAAGGAAATAAACTCTACTAAGGTCAATTTACTCTGGATTACGCATTCCGTTTAGTTGAACTAAAAACTCAAAACGTGACTTATCAAAAGCTTTGGTAAATAAATCTGCATTATTATCATTCGTTGCAACTTTTACCAGCTTGATTAATATCTTTTCAGCACAATCACGAATAAAGTGGTGTCTTATGTCTATGTGCTTGATTTTACTGTGTTTAACTGGATTATTTGTTATTGGAATAGTTGATTGGTTATCTATCCTAATAGGAGTATGAGTATAAGTCAAACCGTAATCCCGCAATTGTTGTTGTATCCACAGAACCTGTGAACAGCAACTACCCGCAGCTACATATTCGGCCTCGCACGTTGACACGGCTACCGAAGTCTGTTTCTTGCATTGCTAGGAAACGAGCCTCCCTCCAAGGAATTGACAACCTCCAGTTGTTGACTTGCGATTCAAGTTGTATCCTCCGTAGTCTGAATCCGTGAACGCCTCCAATTCCAGATCGCCCTCCGCGTGATACCAATGTCCCAGCTTCGGTTTCGACTTAAGGTATCTTAGAATCCGCTTCACAACTTTCATGTGCATCTCCTTTGGATTAGCTTGAAACCTAGCATAAATACACACAGCAAATATTATATCAGGTCTTGAAGCAGTTAAATACATGAGTGACTCAATCATGGCCCGATATAACGTCGGATCCACATCGGTATCACTTTCTGTACCCGGTCCGAGATTGTGATTCACTTGAATCGGCGTGCTGAAGTGAGCTGTCAGCTTGGTTCCTTCCTTCCCGAAGCGCTCTAAGATTTGGCAGCTTTGGCAGAGGCTTCTTCTTTTCTTAGTGCATCCAGAGCTTGAAGCTATTCATTTCTTAACTCATAGTATTTATCCATGGGAAGACCCATTTCCTTTGCCCTGGCTTTGTGAAAGTTTAACTCTGCTGCTTTTTGTTGTTCAGGATCAGATGTTGCTTTTTCTTTTCCTTTAGCTGTTGTAGTGATAACAGCCTCAGGAGTATCTTCCTCCTCTTCTTCTTCCTCTAAAATGAGATGGCTCCTTCTGCTGCTTGGCCTGGCCTCAGAAATGAATTCCTCACCCTTAGACTGTGCAGGGTTTGGAGATTCAGCCTGAGTAGGCTGAGCAGCTTGAGAGGCATCTTCCATTGTACCTGTTGCAGATGCTCCTGTTGGTTGACCAGTAGGTAATGATTTCTCCTTAGGAGTAGAAGTTTTCTCCCCCTTAGACTTGGTCTTCGAGGCAGATGACTTCTCCCCCGTTGAAGGAGATGGACCATCACCTTCAACACCTGGTCTGCCTGAAGACACGAAGTCAGTAGGCTTGCCAGCAGTTTTGACAGCAGGATTGGGACCAACCAGGCTATGCACTAAGAAAGCCAGGTTGTCCTTCACCTCTACAAGTTGGGAAAGACAGTTTTGAAGAGAGGATGATTGGGTTTCAGCAAGGGAGGCCAGCTTAATAATGTTTTCCCTATCAGAGGCTGTGAACAACAAAGTTTGGAGCTGTGCAAGATGTAACTCAAGAGAGTCCTGCACATCAGCAAGGTTTGATGACACAGAGTTTGATAGAGAGCCGGTTAGGGTGTTTAAGCTGGCCAAAGTGGTAGGAAGTGTAGAATTGCAAGTGGTGAGTAGAGATGACAGCTGTTGGAATATGGCTGTCATAAAGGACACAGAGTCCTGTTGGAGTGAAAGGATTGAGGAGAGGGATGTGAAGACATTGTGCAGTTGTGCAGTGAGTGCAAGCAGCTGTGAGGAGTTGTCAGTTTGTGGAGTGGCTGGGAAGGAATCCTTGAACAGATCAAAGAGTCCCTTAAGCTGTTCAGACACAGAGTCTGAAATGAGAGAGGGTAAAGAAGACATGGAGGTTTCTAAAGAACCAACTTTGTTGGTCAGCAAAGAGAGCTCATCCTTCAAAGGCAGGTCTTTAGGGGATGGAGGTGTATGGGTGGATTGTTTTGAGTGGGTAGATGGAGATGAAGAGGATGAGGCTGGTGTATGGGGATGTGATGTAGAGGGAGAGGGTATTTTGGAAAGAAGATCCATATCCTGGGCAAAAGTAATGTGGCCCAGCTTGGAGGGGTCGATGGGTCCTTCGGTAGTGGCTGAAACTGCATCACCAGTAGAGGGGGTAGAGGATGGTAGCCTTTCAGACACTGCTTGTTTTGCAGTATCTTCATTAAGGCCAGTGGTGGTTCCCTCTGCAGTACCTTGGTGTAAAAGTACCTCATCATTGGGAGATGAAATTTGCATTTCAACATCAGCAGTGGTGAAACCTGCTGATGGAATTTGCATAAAGGGATTAGCCTCACCAAAGGGATGTTCTGTTCCCTATGGTTCATCAGCGAGAGTTATGGGTCCTTCAGCAGTTGTTTGATGTAGAACAACTGCATCATGAGGAGCAGAAGTTTGAGGCTGATCTGCTGGATGGTCTAAGCCAGCAGGGTGGACACCTCGTGCAGACTCAGTGTGTAGAGAAGTATGAGATGGGGACAGTGTGGACTCAGTATGGAGTGGAGAGAAAACCTGTCTTTCAATATTTTCAGCCTGTTGGGCGGCTGGAATAGTTGATGTGGCTATCTCCATTTGTACAACTGGCTCCTGTTGGGAGGAACCAGAGGGCCGAGGCTGACTTGGGGTTGACACAGGGTGGAGTGTAGCAGGCTCCAATTGTGCTGATTTTTCTCCAAAAATAGGAGAGACAGCAGAGGTTTCTTCTTTGTCAACTGAACCCTGTTGAGAGGGAACAGAGGGGCTAGTTTGGGCTGTTGGTTTCTTTTTGCGTTGGTATAAAATGTGAGATGAAGTGGGGGATTTTGGAGAGGAGATGAGAGGTTCAGACTGGACAGGTTTGGAGACTGGGTCAGAAACAGGTGGGTTGACATGTTCCATAGTCTCAGGTGCCACAGAGGCACCAGCCACAAAGGCTTCAGGGTCAACAAATGACCCAGGTTGAGGAGCCTGCTCCCCCTCAGCCACAGAGGCTAAGGGTGCAGACTCGGACTGAGCTGTTTTGGCCTTCTTGTAGACAGGCCCAGCTTCAGTGATGTCCAGGGTCCTCTTAACAAGCTTGGCCCTGGCTTTGGATTTTCTTCTGGGAGCATCTTCTGGATCCACCCTCACATCAGAGGGTCCTTCCACCAATCCTAACAACCTCCTCATTGGTCTTGACAGAGGAGGCTCATTTGGGAGAACATGAGTATAGAAAACTCTATTGCCTATTACAGGGAATGCAGCAGTATGAAGTAAAGGCTGAGAGTTATACAAATGCTCAACACAAACATGCTTGAAGAGGAGGCTCAGAAACCTGGGATATCGAACAGCAGCTGGTCGTGTCTCCTGCTGCACCAGGTTCCTCAAATTCATGAAAATCCACTTAGCCATGGCTATTGTAGTTCCATCCACAAGCTGCAGAACTACAGGAACTTCATCACGACTCAGTTGGTCAAAGAAACCAACTTTGCTGCTGAAGCACATTACCACAGAGGCAAACAAGAAGCTGTAAGTAGGAGACAAATCCTTTCTAAACAGCGTTGCTCCAACCTTTGGTTCTGCTACACCACAGAAGTGCAGTAGATTCTTCATCTGTTCATCTTCAGACTGTGGTTGATCATATTTTTCAACCACAGGGAGTCGAAGAACTTCCCTGAGCAGACCAGTGTTGATCTCAATGGTCTGAGTCCCATTGAGAATGGTGCCCTTGATGACTTTGGTATCTGGGTTGTAGGCACAGGTGTACCAGAATTCATACACCATCTCCTGGTACAGGACACCAGGAGTTACAGTCATGGCATAGTTCAACGGATGAACTTTCAAAAACTCCACCATTTGGTCATAACCTTTCCCCACATAGTTTTTGGGGATTGTGAGGTTGGCAATCTAGTTAATGGGTTTCAGTGTTAGCATTGTGGTGACTGATGAGTGTTTCTGTACATCATCACCAACAAATACTGGTAGAAAGGGGTTGTTTCTGTGAGCCATTTGGGAAGTAGTGAGAGTGGCAGAAGCACAAGACACTTAGTCGATTTTTAGGGTTCTTAGGAGGTTTATGGAAGTAGTGAGGAAGACGAAGATGAAACAGTAGGGGGTATTTATAGGATTTGAATGTGAGTGGGTATGAGAGAGAAATATTTGGGCGGTTGATTTGAAAAGGTCGTTAACGGAAAACGGAACGGTTGTCCATGTCAGACCGTTTGTCAGACCACTTGAGCCCTTTTTAATCACTTACACACGTAACCCACATTATCCGCAGTAATTAAGTTAAATAAACAAAAATTAAGTAACTTAATTGTGAAGAAAGGTAATTAAACTGATAGTCCAAGCTGATGGTCAAACCTGTGATGAGCAGGGTCATCACAAGCTGTTCACTCTTCAAGCTGTTCCTTCAACCTGTTCAGCTATGTAAGAACAGGTTGTGTTCAATAGCTGATCAGGATGCCTTGTATGATAGATTGAGAGAGTGAGCAGGGTGGAGGTTTGATCATCAGATCAGGCTTGACAGATAAGCTGTTAGTTGTCAAACCTGTTATATGCTCAAGCAGTTCAAGTATTGCAGAAAACGACTAAGTATAGAACATGCATAGCCTGTTCTGTCTAAGCTGTTCTGAAAGAACTTGAGCAGTGTGAGACATATAAAGTCTTAGACTTTAAGGACACTTAGTCACTTTTGTTTAACATGCCCAGCTTGCTAACAAGGTAATTAAACCTGTTTTCATTAAGAGGTTTTGTGAAAATGTCTGCAAGCTGTTCATTAGTGGAAATAAAACTTACCTCCACAATACCTTTCTGAATGTGATCTCTGATAAAATGATGTCTGACTTCGATATGCTTTGTTCTGGAGTGAAACACTGGATTATTGGAAATAGCTATGGCACTTATATTGTCACACAGAATAGGAGTTTTCCTAAGTACAAGTCCATAGTCTTCAAGCTGATGTTGCATCCACAGAATCTGCCCACAGCAGCTTCCAGCAGCAATGTACTCAGCTTCAGCAGTAGAAGTAAAAACTAAGTTCTGCTTCTTGCTACACCAACTTATCAACTTACCACCGAGGAGTTGACATCCACCTGTTGTGCTTTTCCTGTCTAGCCTGCAACCTGCAAAATCAAAATCTAAATAACCTGTTAGTTCAAGGCTTGAGTCTTTGGGATACCAAAGACCCAAACCTGGTGTACCCTTAAGGAATCTAAAGATTCTTTTCACAGCAGCTAGATGTGATTCCTTTGGATCAGCTTGGAACCTAGCACATAAACAGGTAGCAAACATAATAATAGGTCTACTAGCAATTAAGTACAGCAAGCTCCCAATCATGCCTCTATAAGTTGTTACTGAAACCGCTTTGCCGCTGGCATCTGCATCCAATTTTACATTGGTTGCCATTGGGGTTTTTATAGGAGAACTTTGATCAAATTAAAACTTTTTCAATAGATCTAAAGTATACTTTCTTTGATTTATAAAAATTCCAGTTGAGGTTTGTTTAACCTGTAATCCTAAAAAGAAAGTAAGTTCTCCCATCATACTCATTTCATACTTGGATTTCATGAGTAATGAAAAATTCTTGCATAATTGTTCATTAGTAGAACCAAATATTATGTCATCGACATAGATTTGAACAAGCATAATATCAGACTTCACTTTCTTTATGAACAGTGTGGTATCCACTTTACCTCTGGAATACCCATTGCTCATAAGGAAATCAGTAAGAGTGTCATACCAGGCTCTAGGGGCTTGTTTTAGACCATAGAGAGTTTTGTCCAACTTATAGACAAAACCTAGATGATGTTCATTTTCAAAACCTGGAGGCTGGTTGACATAAACTTCCTCTTGCAGCTTTCCATTTAAAAATGCACTCTTCACATCCATTTGAAATACCTTCATGCTCTTATGAGCAGCGTAGGCTAGAAACAAATGAATTGCCTCTAGCCTGGCCACAGGAGCAAATGTTTCATCGTAGTCAATGCCTTCCTCCTGTCTATAGCCGTGAGCGACAAGTCTTGCCTTATTTCTAATTACATGACCTTGGTCATCCATCTTGTTCCTGTAAACCCATTTTCTGCCAATTATAGTTTTACCTTTAGGAGCAGGGACCAGCTTCCATACCTTGTTTCTCTTAAACTGATTGAGTTCTTCTTGCATGACAGTGATCCAATTGGCATCTTTAAGTGCTTCATCTACTTTATTTGGCTCCATGAGAGACACAAAACAAGAGAACATACAAAAGTTCCCTAAGCTGTCCCATCTCGTTTGTACCCCTTTGTTGATGTCACCAATTATTTGATCATTGGGGTGACATCTGATCCACTTAGGATCATTCTTCAATGAAGATTCTCCTGAGTTGTTAGCATCTTCAGCAGGTCCTGTTGAACAGCTCTCAAGATTTTCAGACGCATTGTTGTCTTGAGCCTGTTCACTTGTTGAACATGACTGACCACTGTTGAACATATCAGCAGAGGATCTAGGAAAATTAGCATTGATTGGTTCAGGACATGTAGTTGTAATAAAGTCAGTACACTTATTCACACAGGGTGTATCAACATAATCATCATCATGTCCATCATGGTTTGCAGGTTCCACTCTGGATGTAGTGGAAGCTTTTGAGTCCTCTTCACTGTTGGAATGCATGAGATCATCAAAGTTGAATTCTCCAGAAACTGATTCAGGAACAGCTTTAGTGGAGGCATTCCTGGACTCTTCAAAGGTGACATTGATAGATTCATTTATCACCTTTGTTTTGTTGTTGTATACTCTGTAGGCTTTGGAGATAGTAGAGTATCCAATAAACACACCTTCATCAGCTTTTGGTTCAAACTTTGCCAGTTGGTCCCTTTGATTTAGAATGAAGCAGAGACATCCAAACACATGGAAGTAGCTAATATTTGGCCTCCTCCTTTTGAGCAGCTCATAGGGAGTTTTGTTGAACCTTTTCACTACTAAGGATCTGTTTTGGGTGAAGCAAGCAGTGTTAACAGCTTCAGACTAGAATGATGAAGGTAAACCAGATGCACACAGCATGGTTCTAGCAGCTTCAATAAGGGTTCTATTTCTTCTTTCAGCAACTCCATTTTGTTGTGGAGTTCTTAATGCTGAAAAGTTTTGAGAGATCCCTTTTTCTTCACAAAAGTCTTCAAGAGTACTGTTTTTAAACTCAGTACCATGATCACTTCTAAGCTGCTTCACTTGAGCAGAGTTCAGCATTTCCATCTTTTTAACAAATCCAATGATCTCTCTAGCAGCCTCTCCTTTTCTCTTCAAGAAGATTACCCATGTAAACCTGGAGAACTCATCAACCAAGTTCATGTGGATTAAGAAGAGAGGAGTATCAATTAAAAAATTATGCTTGGATTTAAAAGATGATTTCCTCTGCTTGCCTTTCTCACAAGTTGTGCAGAGTTTATCCTTAACAAAAGTCATGGAAGGCAAACCTGTTACTAACTCATTCTTACAGAGTTTGTTGATGTTCTTCAAGTTCAGGTGTGATAGCCTTTTATGCCATAACCAGTTTAGGTCTGCATTTATTCTTGTGAGAAAGCAGGTTTCAGTTGTGGGATCAACAGATTTCATGTCCACAACATATACACCTTTCTTTCGTTGAGCACACAGCACAACTTTGCCTTGGGGATCCAATATGTAACCCAGGTGCTCATCAAAGTTAACCTTGTAGCCAGCATCACATAGTTGACTTATGCTTACAAGGTTATGTTTCAGCCCAACCACATAGGCTACTCTTTTGAACACTGCAGCACCAGCTTTAAGAGTTCCATATCCCTCAGTGGATCCCTGTACATTGTCACCACAAGTGACTTTTGGCCCATTTTCAAGCCTGAGATCATTCAGCAGGTCCTTGCAACCTGTCATGTGCCCTGAGCAGCCACTGTCCAAGTACCAAACCTGGGATGGTTGTTTGTCCTGCAGAATGTCATAGGAAAATATTAGTTACTTTTAGGGGAACTCATCATAGAGATGAGTTCTCCTACTTCATCAACATGTGTTGATGGGCTAGAGATATCTACATTAATATTTCCTATTTGAATGGTATCAATTTGGATACCACTCTCATTGACTAAGTTACTTCCAACACTGCTTGTTTTAGCAATGATGGAACTAGCAGAGTCAACAGGCCTCATGTCCTCAGTTTCAGGACAATCTTTGGCCATGTGTGTCTTCTTTCCACATTTATAGAGTTTTCTCTTTTTAGCCTTTTTGGAAGAAGAGCTTTCAAAAACACATTCTGAATTATTTCTGTTGATTTTATCAGCAGGTTTAGCAAACTTATTACTACTTTTCGATGAATCAACAGCTTGGGTGGATGGCACAATAGCAACAGCTTTGCCTGTTTCTTCTTTCCTCTTTTTGGGAGGACAGATATCAAAAACAGGAAGCTTGATTAGCTTTTGTCCTTCCACATGTTTGGGAAACTTATTCCCAGATTTCTCAGGCTAAGCAATGGCTTTGCCTTTGCCCTTACTGAGATGTGATGGATGTTGCCTATCAACATAATCACAGCTTTTGGTTTTGAAAGACTTACCTTCATTTATAACCAATTTTCCACTATGATTTAAAAACTTATTTGAAATCATAACAGATTTACTTTCAACATGAGACTTACCCCTGTTGAAAGCAGGCTGCTTACCTTTTGAAAACTTATTTTCAAAATGTTTAGCATCAAAAGGATTAACATATCTCTTGCCATCAGCTTTGGACACAGAGCCTGTTTTGTCAACAGGTTTAGTGTCCACCGCTGCAGTTTGAGTATGTTTTCCTTTCTTTTGCTTGTGTGAATCAGCATAGCACTTAGCAGGCTGATTTGATGGAGAACACATTCCATCATCAGCTTTAGGGCCTTTTTCAAACAAGTTGTCAGTGTTTTGAGGCCTGACAAACCTGTTTGTTGAAACCAGATTTCAATTAACTTTCTGGATGAAAGTACTGGGAAGCTCACCAAGAGTGGATAAGTCATCTTTCAGATTATTGATTTCAATAATAGAAGCTGTTGTGTCAAGATCCCCTCCAAGATAGGCTTAGATTTGTGTAGGGATCTGCTGACTTATGCAATGGCTGACTTTTTGTGCTGACTGGCACCAAGAGTCAACTATCTTTTGAAGCTTAGCTTCCAACTTATGAAAACTGTCTAGTTTACTGGATTTAATTTCAAGATCAATTTTAAGCTTAGAGATTTCAGATATTAAAACATTATGCTTCTCAACCACAGGTTTTAAGTCAACCAGCATATATTCTAACATTTTTACTTTTTCATCTGAACTTTAAGCCATAAAATTTTGTACCTTGTACATCATCGTAGGGTTCCAGTTCTCCAAGCTGCTGAAGGCTTCAGCTTCAGCCAAGTCCTGTTTGAAGTTGCTAGTTGATGGGACATCAGTATTGGCCATCAGACAATTGTTGTCTTCTTCATCTGAGGATGAATCAGACTCCTCCCAGTCACATGTCTCTGCCATCAGTCCCTTTTGCTTGTTGGAAGCCACTGAGTTTTCAAACTTCTTCAGCTTTGCCATGGCCATAAGGTACTTAACCCTATAGCCATCATCCCTGTTAGTCTTGTATGGTTTGGAAGACTGTCCAACAGCTTTTGACACACAGTCAGCAGCTATATGGCCAGCTTTGCCACATTTGAAGCACTCAGCTTTAGATTTATCAAATGCCTTCTTCTTTGCAGCATTTGAGTTTCCCTGCGGCATATTTCTTCCAAACCTCTTCTTGTTGAACCTTTTGACAAACAAGACTATCATTTGCTCATCATCATGCTCAGCAAGATCTGCACTGTCTTCCTTACCAGATATTTCCTCTCTTTCATCATCAGCCTATTGATCAGATTGTGTGAACACATCACACTCCTGTCCAACAGGTTGTCTCACGCTGGCCACAAAGGCAGCACCTCTCTTGGACATTTCCAAGGCATTTCTCTTCTGCTGCCTTTACTGTTCATCATTTAGTAAGGATCCATATAAGTTTACCAGATCCATACCTTTGATAGTACCTGAGTTTCTCAAGATGGTGGAAAAGTAGTTCCATTCTTCAGGTAGAATGTCCAAGAACTTGTTCACCAGGGTCAGGCTGTCCTTAGTGATCCCAACAGCTTTGAGATCATTAACAAGAGCAGTAAACCTGGTGTAGGTTTCTGTGAGAGTCTCCTTTGTTTTTGCAAAGAAGAGTTCATACTGTCTAACAAGATTATTAATAATGTTGTCCAGTGTGATTGTGGGTCCATCATAGACGGTACACAAAGTATCCCACATCTCTTTTGTAGTCTTCATCTTCTCAACCTGTTTGAACACATCATTAGGCAGAGAGATAACCATGTTATTCCTGGCTTTTGAATCCAGAGCAACCAGTCTTTTGTCTTCATCAGACCATTGAGCTTTGGCCTTCTCAAAGGTTCTGATTTCAGGGGCTGCTCCTTCAACAACAGGAGTTATGGTAGTAACAGAAGTTGGCACATAGGGTGTAAGGTCTTGCACTAACAGATCTATCAAGACGCGACACCGTCAACGAGTGCGGAATCCTCGTTAACGGCTTGACGGATATAACACTCACACGGAACACGGAGACTATCACAGCGCTGTACGGTCGATGACGAACGCACCTACGAGATGATTCTCTCTGAAACAACTCTAACAATACTGATAAACTCGAAATCGCCCTTTTGCTTAATCTCACACGAATTCTGCAAAAGTCTACTAATGATTCGAGTTAATCCCTAATTATAGAGGTCCATTCGAGTTTGTCATTGGACAAACTCGAATCCAGGCCCAAGGCCCATTAGAGTTTGTCCCCTTGGCACTCTCAAATCTGCCCTATAGTTCACATTCGAATCTGCCATAGATTCGAATGCCATTTACTAGTGAATTCGAATTTATACTAAATTCGACTTTCACATATTAAACCTATATTTGAACTTATGTTTTTAACTTATGTTTGAATTAATCTTTGAACTTTATGTTTGAACTTCTTGTAATACATTACATCAAGTTCAAACATACAAACAATAACTATCAAACATATATAAACACATATATCAAATACTCGTTAATACTCAATACTTTGTAATATTACTTGAACCAAAATGCTAGTACACTTAGACTAGAACTATATATACTACTACCAGCATATAAACTTGCATCTATACATACTTTCACTACCTTCTGGTACTTCCTAGCATAAGATCTCCAACCTTCATGAAAGAAGATAGGCTAATCATTCAGCTTCTGTAGGTCGTCATTCGATAGATTTATCAAATGCAGCGGATCATATACCTTCAAAATGACCTTCTCATCTTGATCCTCCATGATTGCTTCAGCAGTTTCATTATCAACGTACCACCACTTCATGTTGCTCAAAACATCCTGTGGCATCGTCTTCTTTGGCACTCTCTTCAAACATCTTACAGGCTTGTATACCATTCTAGCCCATGGTCTACCTGTATGAGGATCTATTCTTGATGTGTCCTCGACTCTCTTCCCAGTTCTTGGCTTGAGCCTTTCAAATTTCCTTGACCGACCCTCTTTCCTAATAATTCTCGCAATTACTTCAGCATAAGGGTCGTCACCAATATTTATCAGCTCTTTCCATGCCAATTCTTTCACTTCAACCTTCGGCAAAGTATTGAAAACTTTAAGCTTTCGCCTTAGCTATTGTAGACCATCTCTCCTTTTTAATATGAACAGCTGCAGTTCTCGGTCAAAGAACCAGCTTATAATGCCTCCAGAGAGATTTTCTGCACCGGGAACCCTCATCTTCTTCTTCATTTTCGGATTTTCCTTCTTTTGTTCCTTCTTGAACCATAGATTCAGTAAATCGGCCCTGGAAGACTCTTTTTCTACTCTTTCAAATTCAGAATCTTCGACCGAGGCTATCTTGATCTCGTCTATATCAATCACATTGTGATTATTGCGCACATACAACTCCGTGATAGGTTGTGAATTTATGATCACCTCGTTGACATTATCG
Organism: Centrapalus pauciflorus; assembly: GCA_020465985.1. Lineage (NCBI taxonomy): Eukaryota > Viridiplantae > Streptophyta > Magnoliopsida > Asterales > Asteraceae > Centrapalus > Centrapalus pauciflorus. Next base: position 244,686 of record JAANYP010002638.1, read on the forward strand.
TCCTCGTCTTCTATCACTTTATCGTCAGATCGCCAATCAACAATATCCTCAGGCACAAACTCACCCTCTTCCAGGTCTTCCATTTCATCTTCAAAATCAAAACCAAAGTCTAGAGGATCTTCATCAATATCCATTAATGCTTCAATCATTTCATGTATCTCAGACTCTGTGACTTTTGAGGAACTAGCCTCACCTCCTGCAGCTCCCGACTGACTCGGCTCCCCCTGAACCTCAGCATGCTGAGCAGCAGAAAAATCTACTGGCTCATTATCTTTTTGTGCACTGGGATCATTGCCTTCATCATCTCCACCCCTTGGCAGCTCCTCCTGATCCCGACAACTAGTCTCCCCCCGAGCCTTTAGATTTTGCAATAATTGCTCAATGAGGGAACGCATTGATCGAATCTCGGCAGCTTGATCGACAACAAACGTTTTAAGCTCCAAAGTTTCTTCCTCGATCTTGCCCACAACTTTCTTCAACTCAGCATTCTCCACATCGATACGAGCATTATGCGTCTGTATTTTGCTGAGAGCCTTTGTCAACTGAAAGATTTGGACTTGTTGGAATTCGACTTTGCTACGAGGCTCAGAAAACCGTTGATTGTCTGTGAAGGTTGATGATGTGGATGGAATTGATTGTATGGGAGTTGGAATGATTGGCGAGGGGATGGAAGATTGAACAGGTGGTGGTGGTGGTGGAATGGTTGCTTGTACGGGTGGAGGTTGAGGTATTTCTGGCGCAGAAGCAGAGGCCGAGGAAGCTCCCTGCATGAACCTATGCCGTTTGGCCCTTTGCCTGGTCACCAACGGTACAACTTCTACCTCCTCAAAATCTGAGTCGTCAGACTCCCTCGAAGCTCGTCTCCTTGTAGCCTCTTCATTTATCACCACTATTCTCGATCCATATGTCCGTATGTGGATGGACGGATCTTCTGTTTCTTTCTCAACCTCTATTTCTTCCATATCCTCTAATTCGGTACCTGAAGTTGATTTGTCTTCACCTGCTGGCTCAGGTTGATACTCATGGATTTGCCTAAGAACGTCAACTTCTCCTTCTGGAGGTTCCAGAAGTTCTCCAACCAGCTCCGCAGTTATTTCCTCATTGGCATTTGGACCAGCTGCCCAAATCTCTTCCAACGTCTGAAGTGTTGGATCAGATATTGATGGTGCACTTTAGGGACCCGCCTCTTCCTGCTCTTAAGCTTGACTGGTAGAAGGCCTATCTGCCTGAATTTGTCTCACGGATGGCCTTTGCCTCCTTCGTTGTTGTTGAGGCCTTGGTTGCTGCGGACGCTATTGCTGTGGTTGCTGTTGCTGTTGCTGCGGAATCTGCACCTCCCCTGCCCAGTTGGCATCTTCCGGGGCTACAAATTTAGGATCGATTACAGCACCAAACAATGGTCCCTCTACTGGAATAGCTAATCTTCCTCGATGAGAGAAGCAATCAGCAAATATCCTTTTGTCGATGACCGCAACACTCTGAATCTCATTGAGCGGTGGCAGATTTGGCAGGAAATGCCTGATCAGCATCATCACAAATCGAGGGTATAAAAAAAATCTTTCTCTTTCTGGAGCCGTTATTTGATGAACAAACTCAGAAAAGAACATTTCCGAAAAGCTGAATTTTTTTATTGTAGACTAAGGCAATCATCCCCGACTGGATCTTTGATACAATATAATCAAAACCAGCTTTCTTCGCAGCAAAACATACCATGAAGACTTGCGCCAAAAATCTCCATTGACCGATAAGCCCACTTTTCATATAAGACGACTTTGTTACATCCAGACTATATCCCATTCTCACAAAAGCTGTAACATCCCAAATTTTAATTATATGTAATTTACGATTTTAAGACTCAATTATTTGTATTAATGAAATATTATGTCAATTTAAGTTATTTTGATCATTATTATCAGTTAAGTATGAAAATACGAAGTTGAGGGGTGTGTTATGCAAATAAGATAAAAAGGAGAATAAAAGAAAGGAAGTCTTCATTTTCAAAATATTCACTCTCTCACTACTCTCTCTCTCTACCGTATCCTCTCTCTACTCTCTCTTCCTCTCGGCTCCATCCAAGAACACACAAGAATCAACAAATTTCAAGTGCAAAAGTTGGAAACAAGTTGCAATTTAGGAACTATAACTGCTACAACAAACGATTTGAGGTAAGAATCACTCAAAATTTCAATATTTTGATGTTTGGGTTCGGTTTTTATAAGAAACCGAATCATAGATTTAAGATGCAAATGTTGTTGCATGTTGGATGTTATTGATGATATGTTTAAATCGAGCATGTATCTTGTTGTATACAAAAATTCAGAATCAGATTCGAAGTTTAAGTATGATTTTGGAATTAAGTGTGTGTTTTAGTGTGTGTGTTCATCGAGACTTGTAGAAAAAGTCATATAAATGGGTTGTTTTGATGCATAAATATGATGATATAAGTTAAATAATAGCATTTAAGTTCATATTTACAGTATTAGACTCGAAAACATGCAAAAATGACCCAAACATAATTCTGGAAAATATTGGAAAATTCACTAAGTATGAACTCGGATCCGTATGGACCGAATTCGGACCATCCGAATTCGGGTCCTGTTCATCCTATTTCGGACCACATATTTCGGATCACATAGACCAATTCGGACTCAACCTCAATTCGGACCATTACCCATTTCGGACCAATGTCAACTTCGGACACATAGCAATTTCGGAGCACCCAATCCGGATCACCCCCCCAATTCGGACCAGAGGACCATCCGGATTTCGGATACATCCGAATTCGGATATGGTCCGAAATCAGACCCATTTACACTTAAATTTCAAGAATACAATTTTTAAGCAATTACTGACATTACATCACTATTACACTTACATTACAGATCATTGTGGTGTTATCAAAACACACATTGATTCAGGATCAAGTCACAAAACCAATCACTGTGAGTTGCAGATTATCATTCGAACATTTATTGTTTTTGCATTCATGTTTATACATTCAATGGCATGTTCACGTTGTTCATATACTTCATTTGGCATTCATGAAATGATTTGTTGTTATGATGCACACTCGTACTTGACATGTAACACACATGTAGCTTGCGTTCATTTGAAAGTGCATCTATTTACATCATGCTTGCACTGCATGATCATTACTTCATAATCTGATGCGACCTGGACTGGGGCTGACAGCAGGCCACTGTCGGGGACTGATCATCCCACTCGTATCCCATCAGGTTCGGCACATCCCCGATCAGCATATTGAACTGCCAACCCATGCTTTCACTGCATGGTTTTCACATACACTGAGGCTTACACTGCCGATATTCACATACATGGGGCTTACACTGCCCATGGTTAAGCATTGTTTGTAAAGAAATATTTGTTGTATGCATAATCTGTTATCTCACTAAGCATTTAGCTTACTGTTGACTCACATTGTTTACAGGCAAAGGCAAGAGTGTAGCTGGACCTTCATCTTAAGCATATCAAATCAATATCCCGGAGACTATAGAAGCTATTGGTACTTGAATGTAATAGCTTTGGGCTGGGATTCATTACTTCTAAAACAATTATGTTGATGTAATAGTTAGACTTTTATCACTGTAGACATGTATTCTATTGCTTTAGTGTGGATGTGCTTAATTCTAATTTAAGTATTCAATTTCAATTATTATGATACTCATTGGGTTGTTAATCGATCCTGGTGATTGCTACAATTATATCATTAATTAACAAGGACGACACACTTTGGTATCAGAGCATTAGTTTGAGGTTTCAAGTGTCCGCGAGGACTTGGACTCAAACTTAGGTTATGATATTAGAATGAACTTCTAAGTAACAATCTGAACTAAGATAGGATTAACATGCACACGGGGAAACACAAAGGGTAACTGTAAATACTTAGGACTTACAAATAAATGTTCTAAATATAAGTTGTTATATTTCAGAACATGTCAGGAGACGATATGACTCCTCAGCAAATGTTCCAGATGATGCAAGCTCTCATGGAACAAAACAATGAGCTACAATCCAAACGAATGGCTGAGCAGGCTCAGTCATTTGCTGATCAGTTAAGGGCCAGAGATGAGGCCGAGGCAAAACGAAAGGCCGATAAGCGAAAGAACAAGGAACAACAACATGACAACCAAGAGGAAAGACAAGACACTCGGTCTTCTAACAGATCAAGGGGCTGTAGGTTTAAGGACTTCAAAAGTAACGGAGCGGTTACTTTTGATGGAACTGGAGATGCAGTCACTGCATTGGAATGGATCACCACCACAGAAAGAACTTTCAGAATCAGCGACTGCGCTGATAAAGACATGGTCCGCTTTGCAACCGCTATGTTTGCAAGGGACGCTGTTATGTGGTGGGACGCAATGACACATGTGTTGACGACGGAGGTAGTGTCACACATGTCATGGAGCGAGTTTAAGGAAGTGTTTTCTCAACAGTACTGTCCAGCCGACGAGAAGCGACGTCTCGAGGCAAAGTTCCTGAACCTGACTCAAGGAACGAAAACGGTTACACAATATGCCGTTGAGTTCACTCGATTGAGTCTGTTCGCACCCCATCAAGTAGACACAGAAGAGAGGAAGATAGTCCGGTTTGAGGCCGGACTAGATTATGAGATTCGCCGAACCATGAGTGGGGTTCGGTATACAACCTTTACTGGTTTGCTAGAGGCTGCTCGAAATGTGGAGCAGATTGTTCTGTTATCTGGATATGTCATCGGGTCAGCTGCCGCAACACCAACTCAACCGTCGCCGCCAAAAAGGCAGCGGGAGTCTGGATCATCTCGATTCTCTCCCCAATCCCATCAACAATCTTCATCACCCAAGAAGGGAAGAGCCTTTTCAGCTAGTTCAGAAATGAGAGACTGCAGGTGATGCAGAAAAGCGCACTCTGGGGAGTGCAAGACTCAAGACATGTACTGTTTCTGCTGTGGGTAGAAAGGCCATCACTGGGAGCATTGTCCACGAAAAGATGATGCATGCTACAATTGCCACAGACTTGGCCATTTCTCAAGGGACTGCCCGAAACCCCCACGAGATCAGAATGCTCCACAATCAACAGCAAGATCTTCTGTAGCTTCCACGGCTCGCAGGGATCAATCTCAAAGGGCTCCAACAAGGGCATTCCAAATCACAGCTGAAGAAGCAAAGGATGACCCGGAGGTGGTCACTGGTACGTTCTATGTTAACTCAATTCCTGCACGTATCTTGTTTGATTCCGGAGCAAATCGTTCGTTTGTCTCCACTTCATTTGCTCGTCAATTCAATATGCCTACTTCAAAACTACAATTTGTACTTGACATAGAGACTGCTAGCAACATGTTAGTTAAAGCAGACAAGGTATATAGGAATTGTACATTGCTTGTAGAAGATGTAGTGTTCAACATAGATCTAATTCCCATGGAGTTCGGGGAATTCGATATCATAGTAGGCATGGACTGGTTGGTTCACAATGAGGCCCAAATTGTTTGCAAGAAAAGGATGATTAAGATTACCACTCCCGAGGGCCGAGACATATGCATTTATGGTGATAGACACAAAGGCGACTTATGCCTTATTTCAATTGCAAAAGCCCGAAAGCACGTTGCCAAGGGTTGTTCAGCTTACTTAGCCTACGCTGTCGATGCAAAGGCTGAAGTTCAATCTCCTTCTACCGTTTCCGTCGTTTCCGAATTTCCTGATGTCTTTCCAGAAGATATATCGGGATTGCCACCTGATCGCCAAGTGGAATTCCGCATTGACCTCATTCCCGGAGCTGCTCCAATAGCAAAGGCTCCTTACCGTCTAGCCCCTGCTGAAATGCAGGAAATGATGAAGCAGTTACAGGAGCTACTTGACAAAGGTTTTATCCGCCCAAGTTCATCTCCTTGGGGCGCTCCTGTTCTGTTTGTCAAAAAGAAAGATGGCACATTGCGAATGTGCATCGACTATCGAGAACTCAACAAAGTCACAATCAAAAACAAATACCCGTTGCCCCGGATTGATGATCTCTTCGACCAGTTACAAGGCGCAAGCTACTTCTCGAAGATTGATCTTCGTTCGGGTTATCATCAACTCAAAGTACATTCTGATGACATTCCAAAGACGGCTTTCAGAACTCGTTACGGACACTACGAGTTTCTGGTAATGCCGTTCGGTCTTACTAATGCGCCGGCCGCTTTCATGGATCTCATGAATCGAGTCTGCCGGCCAATGCTCGACAAATCGGTCATCGTGTTCATCGATGACATTCTCATATATTCAAAGACCGAAGAGGATCATGCTGCACATCTGAGAGAATTGCTAGAGTTGCTACGCAAAGAGCGACTTTATGCCAAATTCTCTAAGTGTGAATTCTGGTTGAGGCAGGTACGTCTCAACGTTTGAAACAATTTCATGATCCTTATACTCAATCATAAATTATTTTATTAACTTGTACATCTTAAACAATTAATTCAGATCCAATTCTTGGGGCACGTGATATCTGGTGCTGGGATTGTTGTTGATCCTGCAAAGATCGAAGCTATCCAGAACTGGGAATCACCCCGCAACGCCTCAGTGATTCGGAGTTTTCTGGGATTGGCTGGTTACTACCGCCGATTCATCAAAGACTTCTCAAAGATCGCCGTTCCGCTAACAAAGCTTACTCGCAAGAACGCGACCTTCTTTTGGGGAGAAGAACAGCAAATGGCATTTGACAACTTGAAGAATCTGCTAAGTGAAGCACCAGTGTTAGCCCTGCCTGAAGGGAACGAAGACTTCGTAGTCTACACAGATGCATCAGGCATGGGTTTGGGTGCGGTACTAATGCAAAGAGGAAACGTCATAGCATACGCTTCCAGACAGCTCAAACCACATGAGAAAGATTACTCTACCCATGATCTAGAGCTGACTGCTGTGACTTTCGCTCTCAAGTTATGGAGACACTACTTGTACGGAACCAAGTGTCAGCTCTACACTGATCACAAGAGTTTAAAGTATATATTCAGTCAGAAGGACTTGAATATGAGGCAAAGAAGGTCAATGGAGCTGATAAAAGATTACGACTGTGAGATTCTCTATCATCCAGGGAAGGCCAACGTAGTGGCCGATGCTCTAAGTCGAAAAGCATACTGCAAGGCATATTGCTACGCCTTGACTTCTACAATTTTGACCTCAACTATTATAGATGGTGTTAGGGCTGCTCAGTTACAGGCCCTAAAAGAAGAGAATGTTAAAGACGAAGATATCAGAATTCAGTTGCCGTTAATGCAAGACGATGGAACTGGACTGAAAGGAGTTTACGGCAGAATTTGGGTTCCTAAGTTCGGGAACATGCGCGAAGTAATTCTTGCAGAAGCTCATCAATCTAAATTCTCAATTCATCCTGGTAGCACAAAAATGTACAACGACTTGAAAGCCGACTTCTGGTGGCCAGGATTGAAAAGAGATGTCGGTCAGTATGTTGAAAGGTGCAGAACATGTCGTCTAGTCAAAGCCGAGCACCAGCAACCCTATGGTAGTATGCAACCTCTTCCTATCCCAGAATGGAAGTGGGACCATATTACTATGGATTTCGTAACAAAGCTGCCTAAGACACGTCGTCAACATGATGCCATTTGGGTGATCGTTGACCGATTAACCAAGTCTGCTCACTTCATTCCCATCCGAGAAACCTATTCACTGGACCGTCTCGCCCAGATCTACGTTAACGAAATCGTCATTAGGCATGGTGTGCCTAAGTCTATTGTCTCTGACCGAGATAGTAGATTCACTTCCAACTTCTGGGCTGCTTTACAAAACGGTCTTGGTACTCGTATCGCAATGAGTACTGCATATAGACCACAATCGGACGGGCAAAGTGAAAGAACAATCTTAACTCTCGAAGACATGCTCAGAGCCTGTGTCATGGATTTGGGTGGTAACTGGGACGATCACCTCCCATTGGTTGAATTCTCCTACAACAATAGTTACCATTCCACTATCAAGATGGCACCGTTCGAGTCTCTATACGGAAGAAAATGTAGGACTCCAACCTGTTGGAGGGAAACAGGAGAAACTCCAATAGCCGGTCCTGCTTTGCTACAAGAAACAAATGAAAAGATCCAACTCATACGGCAGTACATGAAAACAGCACAAGATCGGCAAAAGAACTATCACGATCGCCGTCACAAAGCAATAGAATTTCAGAAGGACGATTGGGTATACTTAAAGGTTTCTCCGATGAAGGGTGTTACAAGATTCGTAAAGCGAGGAAAGTTATCACCTCGGTTCATAGGACCTTTCAAGATAATAGAAAGAGTTGGTAATCAGTCCTATCATTTGGACTTGCAGGAAGAGTTATCAGGAGTTCACCCGGTCTTCCACGTAGGATACTTAAGAAAGAGTCTGGTGCCCGAGAGGGAACCATGGACTGATCACTCGGACATTAAGATTGACGAACGGCTAAGGTTCGTTGATGAACCGGAGTGCATTTTGGAGACAAAAGTCAAAAAGCTACAGAACAAAGAGATCAGGATGGTGCTGGTCAAGTGGAAGCATCATCGGGGAGCTAATCATACTTGGGAATCGGAAGAAGACATGAAGACTAAGTACCCAAGTTTGTTTAGCGCAGCATGACTTCGTGGACGAAGTATAGGCGTGGTGGAGCCCATGCTGTAACATCCCAAATTTTAATTATATGTAATTTACGATTTTAAGACTCAATTATTTGTATTAATGAAATATTATGTCAATTTAAGTTATTTTGATCATTATTATCAGTTAAGTATGAAAATACGAAGTTGAGGGGTGTGTTATGCAAATAAGATAAAAAGGAGAATAAAAGAAAGGAAGTCTTCATTTTCTAAATATTCACTCTCTCACTACTCTCTCTCTCTCTACCGTATCCTCTCTCTACTCTCTCTTCCTCTCGGCTCCATCCAAGAACACACAAGAATCAACAAATTTCAAGTGCAAAAGTTGGAAACAAGTTGCAATTTAGGAACTATAACTGCTACAACAAACGATTTGAGGTAAGAATCACTCAAAATTTCAATATTTTGATGTTTGGGTTCGGTTTTTATAAGAAACCGAATCATAGATTTAAGATGCAAATGTTGTTGCATGTTGGATGTTATTGATGATATGTTTAAATCGAGCATGTATCTTGTTGTATACAAAAATTCAGAATCAGATTCGAAGTTTAAGTATGATTTTGGAATTAAGTGTGTGTTTTAGTGTGTGTGTTCATCGAGACTTGTAGAAAAAGTCATATAAATGGGTTGTTTTGATGCATAAATATGATGATATAAGTTAAATAATAGCATTTAAGTTCATATTTACAGTATTAGACTCGAAAACATGCAAAAATGACCCAAACATAATTCTGGAAAATATTGGAAAATTCACTAAGTATGAACTCGGATCCGTATGGACCGAATTCGGACCATCCGAATTCGGGTCCTGTTCATCCTATTTCGGACCACATATTTCGGATCACATAGACCAGTTCGGACTCAACCTCAATTCGGACCATTACCCATTTCGGACCAATGTCAACTTCGGACACATAACAATTTCGGAGCACCCAATCCGGATCACCCCCCAATTCGGGCCAGAGGACCATCCGGATTTCGGATACATCCGAATTCGGATATGGTCCGAAATCAGACCCATTTACACTTAAATTTCAAGAATACAATTTTTAAGCAATTACTGACATTACATCACTATTACAGATCATTGTGGTGTTATCAAAACACACATTGATTCAGGATCAAGTCACAAAACCAATCACTGTGAGTAACAGATTGTCATTCGAACATTTATTGTTTTTGCATTCATGTTTATACATTCAATGGCATGTTCACGTTGTTCATATACTTCATTTGGCATTCATGAAATGATTTGTTGTTATGATGCACACTCGTACTTGACATGTAACACACATGTAGCTTGCGTTCATTTGAAAGTGCATCTATTTACATCATGCTTGCACTGCATGATCATTACTTCATAATCTGATGCGACCTGGACTGGGGCTGACAGCAGGCCACTGTCGGGGACTGATCATCCCACTCGTATCCCATCAGGTTCGGCACATCCCCGATCAGCATATTGAACTGCCAACCCATGCTTTCACTGCATGGTTTTTCACATACACTGAGGCTTACACTGCCGATATTCACATACATGGGGCTTACACTGCCCATGGTTAAGCATTGTTTGTAAAGAAATATTTGTTGTATGCATAATCTGTTATCTCACTAAGCATTTAGCTTACTGTTGACTCACATTGTTTACAGGCAAAGGCAAGAGTGTAGCTGGACCTTCATCTTAAGCATATCAAATCAATATCCCGGAGACTATAGAAGCTATTGGTACTTGAATGTAATAGCTTTGGGCTGGGATTCATTACTTCTAAAACAATTATGTTGATGTAATAGTTAGACTTTTATCACTGTAGACATGTATTCTATTACTTTAGTGTGGATGTGCTTAATTCTAATTTAAGTATTCAATTTCAATTATTATGATACTCATTGGGTTGTTAATCGATCCTGGTGATTGCTACAATTATATCATTAATTAACAAGGACGTCACAAAAGCGGCCTGCCTGATTGACAAAGGAATGTCAATTGGCCCATCCTCCTGCTCTTGATTGCCTAGCTGTAGCACTTGGCGTAGTATGTCAGCGGAAAATACCAAAGGATTACCAGCAATCCTTGTCCTCAGAACTGTTGGAGTAACATTGCAATCCACGTGCAGGTGATCCCAGAACTGACGAACACACGGAATGACGATCTGGATATTGTGAGATAGCGCGTAGGAAATCCTGGATCCTACCAAAAAATCCACCATCTGGCGGAAACCTTGAGCCTCTGGGATAGCATGGTCAGGAGAGATGACCATGTTATGCTTCGGAACAAATATTTTATCAGCTATGTCTGCACAATAGAACAAATAAAATATTAGAATTATTAAAAAGCAATAAACTTGTGTAAATTCAAATTTGTTTTATTTTGAACTTGTATAAGGACAAAATCCAACACTTATTAATTTCTACAAGCTTAATTAAAATTTTAATTAAATAATTCAAATATAATGTCAAATTCGAACAACAGATTCGAAGACACATTCATTCGAGTTTAGTGGGTCATTCGAGTTTAGTGACAAACTCGAGACCCCGATCAAACTCGAGAATATGAACGAACTCGAAACTGTCGGTCACTTTCATCACTAAAATCCAAGATTTTAACCATTTTAGACGTAGAAAATCACATTCATTAATCCTAATAGGTTCTAATCAAGGATATTTGTGATCAATTTGACTTTTCACCGGTTCAAAGTTTGTAATTTTGAAAAACAAACTTTCTACCAATAAAACTTCAAAATCTGATAATTTTGGCTTAAATGAAGTATAAAACCACTTAAATCTTGTATAAATCAGTTGATTATACCTAGATTTACTAGTAGAATCGAACCCAAACCAACTAATCTCGAGGAATAGTATGAATTTCGAAAAGCGACAAACTCTAATGCAAACTCGAAATCTCTCAGATAAACTCGAAGGAATAAATTCGAAGGAAAGTGATTCATGACCATCACTGTTGACCTATTTATACCAACAACATTCGAGTTTGAGACATCTTTCGAATTTAACAGCAAATTCGAAGCACTTGCCAAATTCGAATATATATTCGACTTTGGTTAAAGTCGAATTTTAACTTTGAAAATTTGAAAATCCTTGAAATAAATTCAACTTTTTCAACCTTTTCGTGTAACGGAATAAACTATGCCAAATCTTTTACCCTAAGCACAAGATTTTCACGCAATGTTTATTTTATTCAACTAGGAATGCACCCTCAGTAATTTTTGACCTTTTTCCTAAGTAAAAAATAAAATAAAATAAAATGAAGTTAAAATAACGTTAAAAAGGCTGAACAAAATTAAACTTAGCCTAATCTACATTAATTAAAGTTTACAACCTATACTAAAAACTTAACAAAATATTTTTGACGAGCATAGTCAAAGAAAGGTTCAATCAGATAGCGGTGTCAACTACGCACTTTCAGTATTTAAAATTTCACACTTAGGAATTTTTGATTCCTTTGATGGTTTGTCGTGACATACATTTCTAGCCGATTGTTGGTATTATTGTCCATTTAAACATGTTACATTTCGGAATATCCCTTGGCATTTTTATTTATCATGAAATTATCTTACGTGACTCATACATAGACATACTTTTATGATCAAGGCATACACACAATGATTATAACTTTTTGGTATTGCAAAATTTCTTTAAAAGGCAAACATCAGACACAGGTTTGTATTCACGTACAACAAAGTGTCTTAGTTTGTCTTAAGGTTTATTTTTTAAAGTTAGCAAGATAGCGGTGACAGGTCTGTACCGACGTACAACAAAGCGACTTATCTTGCTAACCCGAATCAAAACAGAGGCAACAGGTCTATACTTACGTACAACAGAGTTACATGTTTTGACTCTCGACTCAGTATGATTTTTCTATTCTTTACATTTTAAGATGTATCTGATGTTGCTATACATCCCCAGAAAGTTTGCATACCTCATTTATTATCAAAGTTTGTATGTCTCTAACATAAAAATTAAGACCGATTGGTCATACATCTAAGTTAGTGACACGATTGAATTTTCCTTGAGTATTTTATTAGCCTTGAGACTCCCAATATGTATTATGTCTACCAACATATCAAACTAGATAATGTACAACACTTAGAATTTTAGGTGCATTATGTGTGAAAGCCTAAACACTTAGAGTTTGTAACGACTGTGCTAATTTTCGTCACTTTGAACCTATGTATCTAAGACTTAACTCTTTTTCTGATATTCTCTTTTTTTGAATATTTGAATGGTTTTCTCTCTTTCTTCTTTTGTTTTTCATAAGCAATAGCAAGAAAATAATATAACCTATTAACTTACTAAAAACAGAAACTATCCTAATTTACTAGACTTACTATAAAAAGAAAGAAAGACTCCTACTATAAAAGGAAATAAGATTCTACTAAGGTCAATTCACTCTGGGTTGCGCATTCATTTTAGTTGAATCAAATACTCAAACCGTGACTTATCAAAAGCTTTGGTAAATAAATCAGCATTATTTTCATCCGTTGCCACTTTTACCAACTTAATTAAATTCTTTTCAGCACAATCACGTATAAAGTGGTGTCTTATGTCTATGTGCTTTGTTTTACTGTGTTTAACTGGATTGTTGGTTATTGCAATTGTAGACTGGTTATCTATCCTAATAGGAGTTTGAGTGTAAGCCAAACCGTAATCCCGCAATTGTTGTTGTATCCACAGCACCTGTGAACAGCAACTACCAGCAGCAACATACTCGGCCTCGCACGTTGACACTGCTACCGATGTCTGTTTCTTGCATTGCCAGGAAACGAGTCTCCCTCCTAGGAACTGACAACCTCCAGTGGTTGACTTGCGCGTCAAACTGCATCCTCCGTAGTCGGAATCCGTGAACGCCTCTAATTCCAGATCTCCCTCCGCGTGATACCAAAGTCCCAGCTTCGGTTTCGACTTGAGGTATCGTAGAATCCGCTTCACAGCTTTCATGTGCATCTCTTTCGGATTAGCTTGAAACCTAGCACAAATACAAACAGCAAACATAATGTCAGGTCTTGAAGCAGTTAAATACATAAGTGACCCAATCATGGCCCGATATAATGTCGGATCCACATCGGTATCACTTTCAGTACCCGGTCCGAGATTGTGATTCACTTGAATCGGCGTGCTGAAATGAGCTGTCAGTTTTGTCCCTTCCATCCCGAAGTGCTCTAATATGTCGTAGACATACTTCGTCTGATGGATAAACATTCCCTCCTTCTTCTGGTCAACTTGTAAACCCAAAAAGAAATTCAGCTCACCCATTGCACTCATCTCGAATTTTTGACTTCATCACCTTCTCAAAATCCTTGCACATTTGCTCGTCTGATGATCCAAAGATGATATCATCGACGTACACTTGTACCAAGATGAAGTGTTCTCCCTTTCGCTTAACGAACAGTGTACTGTCTATCCTTCCTCTTTCAACCCCATTTTCTAACAGATGGTTGGACAGAGTCTCATACCACGCCCTTGGTGCTTGATGCAATCCATACAGAGCCTTATCTAATCGATATACTCTGTCTGGATATTTCGGATCTGTAAATCCGGGCGGCTGTTCTACATACACCAGTTCCTTCACTTTCCCATAGAGGAAAGCACTCTTAACGTCTAGCTGATATACCTTAAACCCCTTGAAGGAAGCAAAAGCTAGAAACAACCAAATTGCTTCCAACCTTGCTACTGGCGCGAACACCTCATTGTAATCGATTCCCTCCTCTTGGTTGAAACCCTTTACAACTAACCTAGCCTTGTTGCGAGTGACTATACCCCGATCGTCTCTTTTGCACTTAAAAACCCATTTGGTTCCTATTGCTATTTCCCCTCGAGGTAATGGAACTAACTCCCACACTTCTAGTTTCCTAAATTGAGAGAGTTCTTCCTGCATCGCTTCAACCCAAGAATTATCTTTTTGTGCCATTTGCACGTTTTTCGGCTCTACTTGCGAGATGAAACATGAGTAGAGGCAGGTATGAAAGGCCTCGGAGTCATTTATCATCGACAACAACACTGTGTTGTTATTTAAACTACTCCTAGTCCTCACACCCGCGTTAGGACTTCCTATGATGCTTTCTATAGGATGGTTCTTGTCGATCCTAGATGTCTCTATCTCATCAACTGTCAGATTATCTCCCAAACTAGATCCTATTTCCCCTATCGGGGGAACAACCTCAGATTCCACATTTTCTTCCTCGTGGACAGTTTCCTCAGAGTTGGAATTTGTTGTATGAGTCTGATTCTCATTTGTAGGTGCTTCTGAATCAATGACTTCTGGAGTTCCATCTTCAGTTGAAGTAGGCTCGGATGTGGATTGAAATGTGGTCCTCGGAAAGCAATGACCGTCGTCATTCAGATTCAACGTCGCCATGTCCTTTTCGATGGTACCTGCATTTTCATCCAAAGGAATGTTAAATGACTCAAACAGTTTGTCATAGTCAAATATCCATTTCGGACCTGTTTGGGGTTCATGTGTATAACTTGTGACTTCTATGTTATACACAATCTCTACTGTATCATTTATTTTGTTAAAAACCCATTTGTTTGGTGAGTTCGGCACATAACCTAGGAAGTACCCTTCGTCAGCTTTTCACCAAACTTAGGTTGATGATTTGTTCTTAATAAAGTACATGGTACACCAAAAGGTTCGAAGCCAGTTAAATTAGGTGCCCGTTTATTCAAAATTTCATAACAGGTTTTGTTCAAAGATTTGACAGTAAGGACCCGGTTTAAAATATGACATGCGGTATTCACTGCCTCCCCCCAAAACATGGTAGGAAACTTTGAATCTGAAAGCATGGTCCTTGCTGCCTCAATCAATGTCCTGTTCTTTCGTTCGGCCACCCCATTTTGTTGTGGCTCATAGGTTGCACTAAATTGATGCACTATGCCCTTTGATAGGCAATATACACCAAATACAGTGTTTTTAAATTCAGTTCCGTTATCACTACGAAGCCGTTTAACCCTTGTTCCATAGGAATTCTCCACTTGGTCTAAGAACCCGACAAGCTTGGAAGTCGTCTCGTCCTTTGTACCTAGAAAGAAAACCCAAGAAAATCGTGAGTAATGTCAGTAATAACTAAACAATAGCAACTACCACCTATACCCCTTTTGTTGATTGGTCCGAAGAGGTCCATATGCAGCAAATCGAATGTGGTAGTGATGAAGTTCTGAGTCTTGGACTTGTGTGACTTCTTATGTTGTTTGCCCTTCTTGCATGGTAGACACTTGTCCTCGAACTGAAAACTCTTCATAGGCACACCTAGCACCAATCCATGTTTCGTTATGTAGTTCATTTTCCTCAGGTGCACATGTGCCATTCGTCTATGCCATAAAACCGACTCAGTCTCCGAAGCTTTAGATAACAGACAGATTGGACCCATCGAAGATTCAGGCTTGTTCATATCGAGCATGTACAAGTCATTCTTCCTTGGATCCCTCATCAATATCCACTCTTCAGGTATCTTGAAACCCGGTTTTAGCACCAACGCCTCAGTATCAGTGAACAACACTGAATTCTTCTTATCACATATTTGAGATACACTAATGAGATTATGAACCAGTTTATCAACGTGATAAACTTGATCCAATTTGATCATCCCATTAGTGACCACTCCAGTACCCGTGATGTTTCCCCCTTTATTTCCCGCGAATGAAACAAATCCCCGATTCCCACCCTTGAAGTCTGTTAGCAGACTTCTTTCCCCTGTCATGTGCCTGGAGCATCCACTGTCGACGAACCATTTGTTGTTTAGACCTGTGGTTATCTCCTGCACATGAAAGAAAATAGGTTAGTTATCACGGGGAACCCAAGCCATAACTGACTTGGTTATACCATTCTCGTCCACATACTTAAACTCTTTCAAATACCCATCTCGCCTTTCTGGTGACTTGGGTCGTTGAACTGGAGTTTGTTGTGGTGTCGAGTGATTTAAGTTCACTCTTTGCCTTTGAGTAGGCATTTGCTGTGGAGCTCTTGAATAATTATGATTATAATTCATTTCAGACTGATATCCCTGAGCTCTACTCGGTGTGTGATGTCTTACAGTAGTGTGTGACCTAACCGGAGTGTAAGCTCTGCTAGGTGTTGTGCTCCTATATTGTTGTTGTGTCCAGACCTAGATTGATTAATGACTCGATTCGGTGAATTAGTCCTAATCACTTCTTTTGGTCCACCTTTCACCGGTATTTGTTTCACAGCCGGCTTTGGTGTAACGTGCACAGTTTTCTCGGTACTCTGAGAACTACTAGTGCTCGCAACACTTTTAGAAGGCTTGACTGGTTCTGGCTTTCCTGTCTTAGGAGTATTGTCTACTTTCCTATACGGACAGCTAGAAGCAACGTGCCCCCTCTCGTGACATCTGAAGCAAGACATTTTGTCAATAGACTTCTTGTGTGTGCCCTTTGACTTAGGTGTCTCACTAGTGTCTGGTTCTTTTGGTGCATCTATAGTGACTGGTTCATCATCCTGATCATTAAAGTCAATTTTGTGTTTCCCTACTGGTGTATCACTAGAGGATGACACAAATTTAACTTTCTTAATCTTAACATTAGTATCAATCACCTTAGGTGTGTTTTCCTTTACAGGTTCAGACACTGGGTCAGGTATTTCCTCTAAGTCTACTGATTTCTCAGTTTTCTCCTGAGGTTGAGGCACATAGTTGTTATTAAAAGGTGGAGGAATTTCATGAAATCCTAGACCTACCGGCTTTTTAGATTGTCGTTGTGCATCTAAAACTTTCCCTAGGTTAAGACTTGAGTTCCTAAACTTTTCAAGTTTACTATTGGCCTCAGCTACCTTCACCTTAGACTCAGCTAGCTCTATGTCTCTGGTTTTCAGCTACTTGGTTAATGCTTCAACATGTTCATACATGAGTTCTAACCTAACACACTTCGCTCAGTTTGTCTTTTAGAACTATCACATCTTGTGCATCAGCCTTAAGCTTATCCCTAAGATCTTGCTTAATATCAATCAGGCTAGCATTATCTGATTTTAATGACTCATTTTGAGCAGATATACTTTGATGTGATTCTAGCACTAAATTTAACCTATCGTTAGATGTAGCACATAAAACGCACAATTCATGGAAAAGAGAGAATTTCAGACTTACCTTTGTATGATCTGATTCTACGTTGGCCATCTGAGCAGCAAACTCCAAAATCGTCTAATCATCCGACTTCTCCACCCACATCGAACTGCTTTCCTTTTGACTGTTGTCCCCAGTGTTCTGCTCTAGCGTTCGTTTCTGGATGTGTACTCCAGTCGTAAGTATCGTCCAGCTGTCTGTCTGATGTGACGTTAGATAACAGACCAGTTATGTTTGCTCGACTGGTTGATGTACTCGGAAGATATCGTTGTTGTGATTGGTTCTGATACTGTCCATGATTCTGATTCTGCCCTTGGTAATTCTCTACCTTCGGTCTCTGACACTCTCTAGCGAAGTGTCCTAAGCCTTGACAGTTGTAGCACTTTGCCTTGGACTTATCGAAGACAATCCGGTTGTTACTCATGTTCAGATTTCTTCCAGTCCGTATAATGAACTTCTTAACCCGTTGAGTTACCATGGCCAGTTGCCATTGGAGATCCATCTCTTCAAGATCATCAGGGTCTACCTGATCGTAATCCTCATCCCAGAGTGCAGGATCATTGATTTTACCCTGAACGCAATTTCCGTATGCGGCCACGAATGAAGCAAAAAGATTTAGATGGTCTTCTGCCGATTTAGCGCTCATAGGCATCTTAGAATAGCCTTGAGATGTAGATGTTGGTGTAGCCTGAGGTTGCTGTTCTTCTGGTCTACCAAACCCTAAGAAAGCCCTAGTCTGTGCATTCTCTAGCTCAGCCGGTGTCGATGTTTCGCCTGAGAAAAAGGCTGTAGCTGTCTTCATTTCAGTTGCCACTGAAGGTGTTGATTTTCCAAAATACATTGCTGGATTTTGGACTTGTTCATAATCCGTTTCTGCCTTCAGTAATTCAAAATGATACGCCCTCAGCGTTCCCACCACATCCTCCAGAGATAGAGTATAGTATTTATCCTCATCAAGCTTAATCATGGCCACGTACATCGCCCATTTGGCCGGTAAAACATCCAGAAGCTTATTATTCTTTTCAGTGTCGTTATACTCAATATCATGACTTTCTAGCTCAGTCAACAGATGATAGAAACGCGTGATGGTGTCGTCCAGCTTTTCGTCCTTCAATGCCTTGAAGATCGCAAACTGCTGCTTAAGCATCTCCATACGCTTCCTCTTTACCCTCGGGTTACCCTCACACCTTTTTTCCAATGACTCCCAGAGCTCTTTCGATGTCTTTTGATTTCGGAAAGTGTGCAGTATGTCCTGAGGTAACGTCATTCTTATGATAGCGTATATGCGGTTTTCTGCTTTAAACAGCTTTTTGTCATTGTGCTTCATTTTAGAATACGTAACAACCTTTTGTCGTCCTTCTATCTCAGCTGTCGGTGGAATGTATCCCTCGTCGATACAGATCCACATACGCATATCATTGAATCGCACAAAGTCGGCAAACCGATCCTTCCACCAGTAATAGTCTTCAAGTTTCATCAGTTTAGGCGGAGTATTTGTTTTTCCGACTTCGTGATCCATTTCCAGAAACCGTTGTAGATTTGTCATAGTTTCAAAGATAATTGTATTTAAACTTAATTAATTTAATTCGAAATTAATTTAAATTAATTCTTTCGAATTTAGGTAAATTCGAATATAATTAACTTTAAACCTATTTGGGATTAAAATTCGAGTTAAGTTCTTAAATCCAATTAAATTCGAAATGTGTGACAAATTTGAAGGTCTCCAAACTTGAATGTCAAGGTAAACTCGAACAGTAGTCAAAATCAAAACCCAGATAAACTCAAATCCCCTATTCGACTTTAGTCCAAAGTCGAAGCCTATAGCAAATTCGACACCTCTAAACTCGAAATCACTTTTTAGGAAACTCAAAAGGAGCGTATTTTGATCAAACTTGAAAATGAGCAAAACCCTAATTACTCCTTAACAGATTCGAGCACCGCAAACTTGATAAACGACTAATACCTTGGGTTTTTCACGTTTTTTAGATTAAATCAATATTTTTACAAGTAAAAATATTGAAATTGATCAAAAATGTGAACTACAACTAAGTATTTCCCGGATTCCAATTTGATAAGCTCGAAAAATCCAATAAGAAGTGAGATTAACCGTCCAAAAGCATCAAGAAACCTAGGATGTATCTTTATGAACACGAAGAACACGAAGAACACCCCTTAGGCTTTGATACCACTTGTAAGGTCTTGCACTAATAGATCTATCAAGACGCGACACCGTCAACGAGTGCGGAATCCTCGTTAACGGCTTGACGGATATAACACTCACACGGAACACGTAGACTATCACAGCGTTGTACGGTCGATGACGAACGCACCTACGAGATGATTCTCTCCGAAACAACTCTAACAATACTGATAAACTCGAAATCTCCCTTTTGCTTAATCTCACACGAATTCTGCAAAAGTCTACTAATGATTCGAGTTAATCCCTAATTATAGAGGTCCATTCGAGTTTGTCATTGGACAAACTCGAATCCAGGCCCAAGGCGCATTCGAGTTTGTCCCCTTGGCACTCTTGAATCTGCCCTATAGTTCACATTCGAATCTGCCATAGATTCGAATGCCATTTACTAGTGAATTCGAATTTATACTAAATTCGACTTTCACATATTAAACCTATATTTGCACTTATGTTTTTAACTTATATTTGAATTAATCTTTGAACTTTATGTTTGAACTTCTTGTAATACATTACATCAAGTTCAAACATACAAACAATAACTATGAAACATATATAAGCACATATATCAAACACTCGTTAATACTCAATACTTTGTAATATTACTTGAACCAAAATGCTAGTACACTTAGACTGCTATCGTCACACTGGGTGTACCAACATAGGGACCTTCCATTACTATCTCTGGTAATTGTACATCCAGATTCTCTAAATAGATCATCATTCTGCACTTCCAGCCAGAGAAGTTTTGATGAATGAACTTTGGAGGTTTGGCCATTGACCCATTGTCATAGTAAGAGGAACTTGCAGAACTGTTGTCCATGGAAACGTAGGGAGGATGAGAGATCTTAGAGATGACACACACTCTAACACTGCTCTGATACCAGTTGTAGGTCCTGAAAGGTTTCCCAAGTGTATAGTTCTAAGCTGTAGAGGGGGGGTGAATACAGCTATTTAAAACTTAACAATCTTTTTCTCAATGTTTGTGTATATTATTAACAAGTGTTAATTACAAACAAGCTTGAATGCGGAAAGGTTCAAGCTGAGATGACAGATACAACAGTTTGTTAGCTAATCTAAGACTCACTCAGACTAGTTACAATGAATACACTCACTTAGAAGCACTCACTATTTTTAGAATACTCAGAAGGATAGCTTACACAAGAACAGCTTAGACACACTTGACTGTTTTATATAAGCAGACTTGCATGCATGAAATAACACACTTCAATGCACGTTCTGATTTCACACTCTTGATTATTTCTTTATCCTTAGAAGCTTCCTTTTATACTCAAAAGATGAATCTCAGTGAAGCTTCTTCATTGGACAAAAGAGATAGTGGAGAGTCTTTCCAAAAGGACAAAACACCTTTCTGCACGTTCTGATAAGCTACCTTTTTCTTCACATGGCAAAATCTTTGTCTTTTCCTTTTTGTCACTGTTGCATAAGGCTTTAACCAAAAGAGGAATGTCAACTTTGCATCTTTCTTCTTTTGCTAATGCCATTTTGATATAAGAAAAGGTATGTCACCCTTTTTCGAATATCTGTTTGTCTTCATGTAACAGAACAGCGTGGGCAGGCTGTGCAGTTCTATTTTCCACTTTGTCTTCGACTTGTAAACTGATCTTGTAGCCAAAAACAATACACTATGACTTGGAAACATATTCCATAAACTGTTTAACCTGTTCACAAAGAACAGGTTCTGTTCACAAAGAACAGAACACTTAAAAACTGCCCAAGCTGCTCAAGAGAGTAGAGCAGTGTAGACAGTTTATGCCCAGCCTGTTCAGCAGACAGAACAGCTTGGACAAACTGTCTTTGTTGCAACGAATGCAACATGGTAAACAGCTTTGGGCTGATATTGGAAATCATTTTCAGGTTTCAATAAGGCATATAACAGACCTTAAATTCAACCTTCAAATGCATCAACAGGTTTGATTAAAAATCTCCCCCTCAGATGTACAGCAGGTTTGACTGAGGCCTTTTTGTGCCTAACATGTATTTATTTACAATTACCCTTTACTTTCTCGTTACTCATGTTAATCTTATCTTAGTTCAGAGCATTTCCTAGGAGTCTATTCTAATATCCAAACCTGAGCTTGAGTCCAACCCCTCATGGACACTTGAGACCTCAAACTAATACTTTGATACCAAACTGAAACATCCTCCCATATAAACATAATATAATCTCCAGGATCATCATGCAACCCATATATTAACAATGCAACAAATTATCCAGGCATTATAAAGTAGTGATTATATCAGCACTAACGCATAAAGTAATTAAAAGACTACAATGACAAAATTTGTCTATTACATCACTGAATTATTACAACATCAAGTACAATTCCCAAACCTAAAACTTGATAACCCCCATAGCTACCAATAGCTTCTAGGAGTCCTTAGTAGACTTGAAGTGTTAGCCTAAGTAGAAGGCCCGACTATGCTTTTACCTTTGCCCGAAAACATTTAAAAATAAAGGGTAAGCTATAAGCTTAGTGAGTTAACAAATTACATATTCTACAATTATGTCATGCAAACCAAATGTGTATGCAAGTAATGTTTGTTCCTTCGTGCCATGTTCGTAAGCATGGATACCAAGGACTTCATCGTGTTCGGAAGCACGGATTCCGAGACATACGTCTCCATGGCTGTTCAAATATCGATCGGGGATGTACAACCTGGTTGGAATGAGTATATAGGATGATCAGTCCCCGACAGTGGCCTGCTCTCAACCTCAGCCTAGGTCGTACCAGATTATGAGTCTATCAACATGTCGGAGCATGTACTAAAAGATGCACTTTTAAACAAACGCTGGCTACATGTTTGTAACATGTCAAGTACAAGAGTGCATCAATAACAATAAATCATATTATATTGCCAAATGATATATTTATGAACAACAGGAAAATGTCATTATGTATATGAATGCAATGACGATAAATGCTAGAATATTAATCTATCACTCACAGTGGTTTTACTTTAACAAGGATGCCCGGGATGATTTCCACAAGGTCTTACACAATACCGGCAGACTTTAATCTCATCAAGACGGGCTTTTACCACAATTATACTCAATGTGTGTTAGTTAACACCACAGAGATACTATTATGTCAATGTATATGAATATGAATATCAATATTGGTTCCATTCATAAGTTTTCATAAAACTTAACTTTATATTTCAATATGATGATCTGAAGATCGGACCATATCTGAAGTTTGCATGACCTGAGCATCGGATGGTCCGAAGTTCCATCCTTAGTAGTTTTTAACTTTATAATTTTTCTAACATATCATCTGAAGTTCGTATGTCTCCTTGGATCCGAAGTTCGGATGCCCCTAGGATCCGAAGTTCCGTTTCTTGATTAATTTATGAGTTGGAAAATTTCACTTCAAGTTGTCATCTGAAGTTCATATAATACAAACTTCGGATATGATCCGAAGTTTGCATGGGTGTTCATCTGGTCCGAAGTTCATGTCATCCGAACTTCTCATCCGAAGTTCGTACTTAATAGTTTCAGAATTTTTCAAATTTAACTCATTCATTTTTGTACCAATTCTATGAGTGAATCAATCAATATAAGGTCCAAAAATACTCTTATAACACCTTATTAGCATCACATTAACCTTTAAGGTACCAAATCAGGCCATCTAGGCCGTATTTTCAACTGCTCGATGAACACACACACACTAAAACACATAGTTAAAATCAAAATCATACTTAGCAGTTGAATCAGAAGCTGAAATTTTGTACATAACTTGCCTAATACTCGATTTAAAGATTCCAACTAATAAATACAACATGCATTAACAATCCAAACATAGATCTATGGTTCGGTGTTTAGAATAACCGAACCCAAAACCCCCAAATACGTAAATTTTAAGTGATTCTTACCTCAAATTGTCTGTTGCAGTAGTTTTAAAATCCTTCCAAGCAATGTATTTCCAAATTTCCAGCACTTAATTGCAACAAATTTGTGTTCTTGATTTGTAGAGAGAGTGTGTGTCGTGGGTTTTTAGAAGTAGATAAAATTGTAGAGAGCGAAAGTGATGCTCTTTTAATGGACAGCCACCTTTTTTTTTAAATTTTACCATATACAAAATGCCCCCTTCAACTTTTATTTTCTCATTTTAACATCTTAATTGCAATTATTTTCATCATTAATTTTAACACCACTCGGCGTTCTATTTTTTTTAATATCCATTTCCTTGAATTTTTGCTCAAACAACAATGATGATCATTCATCATTAATTTATTATTTCTTTTAACTTGCATAATTCATACAAAATTTCCAACACATTTTGTCCGATTCTTTTTTAATTTGGATTACAAATCATCAAAATACATAAATCGAATCTTAATCGCTTCATTACATATAAATCAAAAGTAGGGATGTTACAATATGACTTTTTGGAGAGTCATTTAGATGATTAAATGTTGTTAGTTGAGTACGATAATGTATTTAGACATTAAACATTGAATAGGACCAATAATTGTTAATGTTTAGCCAGGTAGCCCCTGAGGCCATCATTGATTGATCGTTAGGGCATATTGCATGTTAACCAAATTGGCTATAAGTTGTTGGTTAGGGACTGTTTGATCGATAAGCCTAAGGTGGTAACCGAGCAGTATCCATTTGGAAGGTTATAGTTGGAAACCTTATAATAAAAAGATAGATTGATAACACTTGAGGCACATTAGCCACATTGAATTATTCCTGACTAATTGGATTGTTGGGTGTCTAACATACTTGTTTTGTGGATAATCAGTCACGTACTTGATCCGGATAGACATGGTCATTTATATATACATATAAAGGTTAGATTCCGATGGATTCTTTCATGTGAGGACAGCAACGGGCCACCTGCGGGCGATGATGACTAAACGTTGGGCTGCAAAGCACGACTTGATAGGATATCCAAAAATGTGAGGACAGCAACGGCCCGCCTGTGGGTAATTATGAGTAAACATTGGGCTGTAAGCTTGACTTAATAGGATATCCAAATAGAACTGTTGTAACATGTGAGAACAACAATGTACCGCCTATTGGTGTATGACGATGATGAATAAACGTTGGGCTGCGAGCATGGTGAGAAAACACTTATGTTGTGAAGTAATCAGTAGTACGTATTTGGTAATGTAATGGGCCGCATGCGAGCGATATTAATTGAACATTACAACGTGCTACTATGACATTAATTAGTTTCACACATTGACTTGGCTAAGCCAGTCGATGAAAGTAGAACTTGTGGATATAAATTATGTAAAGTAATCGTAATAATAATTTAGAATTCTATGGAAATAAATATGGAAAATCAATAGTCCTCAATGAGGTGAGGTAAACCATCACATAAGTTGTAAATTGTTATTGTCAAATGTTTGATGATATTTGAACTAATTGGAATGCAGGACATCATTACCGTGTAACTATTATATATATATATATATATATATATATATATATATATATATATATATATATATATATTCACTAAACAACTTTGTTGTTAACCTTTATAAAGGGTTTGTGATATCACGCAGGAAGCATTCAGACTTCCCTATTATTAAAGATAGTAGATTCGAGACTAATGGTATGACTTGGATGTTGTGTTGGGTTTTCGGTAGTTGACTTCCTGGCCTTGACAATTTGATTGCATGATCATGACCTGTCTCCTATAGACTTTAACAGTTTTATTCGGATGCATAACTTATGATTTACTAATTCTAAAAGTTTTAATTCTACCCTAATTCCGCAAATATTAACGCATTAATTATTGCTATCTACACTGAAATATGTATTATTTTTGTATGGATATTTCAATATTCTAAATATCCCACACATTTTTGTACCTTTTATAGTCTTTAAGTCTTGTGCCTAAGACTTATATGGAATATATATTTATGACACAAGTATGCATACTCAATACATACATATATGCTTAACACTTATATGATAATGATCCTTGGACATAAATATGAACGACCTCGATACTTAGTCTCAGGGTTTATAGGAATCAAATGCCCACATGGCTAAGCCAAGAGAATGGGACCAAGGCCGAGGGTCCTGGGCCAAGAAGATGGCCACACACAATCATTCACGTCACCTCAAGACCAAGTCTCAGGGTCAAGGATTGTTGGATACACACTTTAATTCGTGTTTCTACTTTTCTACGATCATATGAAACACACCCACATGCATGCAATATCCACATATATGCAATTCTTTAACACACAATTCATACATTCAGTGCTCATCTGTTGTTGTTCCTATTATTCCTAATGAACACCTAAGACATGTTTGTCTTGGGGTCAAGGATGCATTAAACACACATAGTGCACACACTGATTTATGTTGCTGCCGTTGGAATGTGACACACACACACTACCATAAATCCCTTACATACCATAATGTTGCTCCACTCACACACACAACACTATATATATTGTTGTATGTCTGCTCATTCACGTCACCACCCCAAGACTTCTAAGTCTCGGGTCCCCTTACTACAGCCAAGACTGAAACTAGGCCCCCCTAACTATGTCTCGTATCAAACACAACTCGCATGCACTCACTCATCGAGAATTAGTCTCAGTGTCACACACCTTACAAGCCCATAGAAACTCACAAGTTAAGGGATCTTGGATGTGTGTCTTTCTTTACTTCATTACTCCGAGACTTGTAAGTCTCGGACCTAGCACCTTCTTGTTCCTACCTGATCCCAATTGATGCATATATACCACTTTAAATGAAAGATAAATTCATGAAAAATTGAATGGAGGTGTTAAATACTAGTATTGATTTCCAATTTGAAGACTACACATGCTTTTATTTCGGTTTGGCTCTAAACTTTCTGTCCAGATCGTATTCATGTAGAAACCCTCACAACTAATGAGTTTAAATGCTAATTACCTTGAATTTCTTGTATGGTATTGTTTCTCTTCCCTTCTTGAGATCAATTACGTTGTTTCTTGGTTGATTTGATAAAGAACATGGCTTAAATTCTAGTAAGAAGTGAGATTCTTTGCAAAGTGTGTGTGTTGAATACGTGTTTAGAAAGTTTTAGAGAAATAAGAATGATAAATAGCCTTAATAAGTGTTTTATGTTGGGAAGTTTGGCCATTTTGCGTTTCCACCCCTTAACCCTTATTGTTATGATGTAACACTTTTAGCCCCAAACATAACATCTAATTAAATTTCCAAACTTCATTGCTAAATTTCTGATAAACAAATCAATTAGCTAATTAATGTTAATTAGCATTTTGGGATGTTACGTGAACCATAGATTCAATCCTTGTAATTCTCAAGCTTATGAGACTTATTTTGTTCCCACTGATTTTATTCTAAATAATTTTTTTTTTTTTGCAAAACTAAATTTTGAAAAAAATAAAGTTGTTCATCGTAGGTCAACAAAACTTTCACATTCGGAGATCGACAAGATATCCTATAACGATGTCTTGTATATTGGTTACAGCGGTAATGGAAAGATTGTTATCATTTTAATTCATATTGGAATGGTTGTCTGACTTGAACTTGTATCAAATACAATTCAACTTTTCCTTTCACAAGGATATATCTCTTTTGGATCATAAGTCCAAAGACGATGTCGCAACAACTTTAATAAATAATTATTAACTTGATCTTACCAAGTGACTTTTATTTAAATTGCTAAGACAATAATGTAATTTAATGTGGTACGTATTTGAATGATTCAAACGTTATATATGTCTTATCAGGAAAACATGATTCCATCTACTATAATTTAGAAGATTTTTTATTAAAGTACATTTCTTTTTCTTTGACATTTAACTACATTGAACTCCAAGTATACATTAATTGTATATGTTCAAATACTTTCATTGGATTTATTAATCTGATCTAATCATTTTAGAAATAATCTCGTAACTATTAATAAACTCATCCCTTTAGAAGTAAGTGATATTAAACGATTGCATCCATTGAATCTTTTACTGACAAGGTTACATGACATCAAGTTAATACATTAAACTTGATAAAGAGTTTTATATATATATATATTAAAAATTCCATCCATTTGGATTTTACTGACACTGTCTCTGTTTTTAATTAACTTAAATCAATTGATTATATATAATGGTAATGCAACCAATCAATTTAATCTAGTTAACTTGAATAAGACTTGTATCTATTAAAAAATCCATACCTTTGGTTTTTAGTGATATTGTCTCTATTATCTGTTAACTTAGATTAATTGATCCGATTACCCATTCAGGTAATGCAACCAATCCTATCAAATCATAATATTAACATAGACTTGTATTCAAATCCACAATAGTAGATTTTCTGATACAGTATTTGTTTTATATAATTAAACTGATGACTTTCAAAGATAGAGATGATTTAAGTCATAGCTAAATCATTTTAGTATCTATTTTGGCGATAATTTTACAAACAAATTCAATGACGTTTAAGGATTGCGTTCTTTAAAATATTTTCATTATTCATAATAATGAATTCACCATAAGTTCGGTTAGCTAATGAATTTTTTTTACTCATACTGAAAAATGAATATTTGTTAGACACAAAAAGGCCTCAGTAAAACCTGTTCTACATCTTAGTGGGGGATTTTTAATCAAACCTGTTTGATGCACTTGAAGATATATTTTAAGGCCTGTTATTGCCTTATCAAAACCTGATAAGTGATTTGCAATATTAGTCAAAGCTGTTTACCCTGTTGCATTTGTTGTAACTAAGGCAAATTGTCCAGGCTGTTCTGTTCTGTTGAACAGGCTGGACATAAACTATCTACGCTGCTCTATCCTGTTGAGCAGCTTGGACAAATTCTAAGTATTCTATTCTTTGTGAACAGATTATGTTCTTTTTGAACAGGCTAAAAGTTTATGGAATATGATTCCATGTCCTCATGTATCAAAATGGCATTAACAGAAGATGAAAGGTTCATAGTTGACATTCCTCTTTTAGTTAAAGCCTTTTACAATAGAGACAAAAAGGAAAAGACAAAGATTCTGCCATGTAAAGACAAGTCTGCTTCATCAGAATGTGCAGAAAAGTTGTTTTGTCTTTTTGAAAAGGCATCCCACTATCTCTATGTCCAATGAGGAAGCTTCACTGAGATTCTCAGTGAGAGTATAAAAGGAAGCTTCTAAAGAATGTGAGATAACCAAGAGTGAGAAATTCAGATCGTGCAAAGAAGTGTGTTTTCATGCATGCAAGTCTGCTTGAATAAAACAGTAACGTGTGTCCAAGCTGTTCTTATTCAAGCTGTCCATCTGTCTGTCTTGTAAACAATGAGCTCATCTTAGTGAGTGTATTCATTGTACTAAGTCTGAGTGTGTCATAGATTAGTTAAACATCTGTTGTGTCTGTCATCTCAGCTTGAACCATTCCGCAGTTCAAGCTTGTTTGTAATTAACACTTGTTGATAATATACACAAACATTGAGAAAAGTGTGTTGAGTTTTAAATAGTTATATTCACCCCTCTCTACAGTGTTGATAGAGTGTGTGTTAACTCTAGATCTCTCATTCTCCCTATTTCTCATGGACAACAGTGTTGCTAGCTCTTCCTCGTACTATGACAATAGTTCAATGGAAAAACCCCCCAAGTTCAATCATCAGAACTTCTCTGGTTGGAAGTGCACTCCTGCGTGCCAACTTCTGTTACTTGGGGGGTTTTTCCATTATTGTCACTCTATCTCTGTTGCTTGTGTTTCTACAACTACGTCTTCTATCTCAATCTCTTCCATTTCTTCCGACTCAATCTCTTCTTCAACATGTACATACTCATCTATCTGTCTAAAAACATCTTCTTCCCCCTTCTGGAGGTTCCAAAATATTTCCAATGAGCTCAGAAGTAATTTCCTCATTGGCATGCGCCCAGATGCCCAAATCTCTTCTAAGGTTTCCACCCATGGATCAGATACGGGGGCTACACTTGAGGGACCAGCTTCGTCTGGCTCTTGCACTTGGCTTGTTGAAGGACTAGTCGCCTGAGTCTATCGAACTGATGGTCTTTGTCTCCTCCTTTGTTGCTGAGGCCTCTGCTGTGGTTGTTGCTGTTGTTGTTGCGACTACTACTGCGGAATTTGAACTTCCCCAGCCCAGTTGGCACCTTCAGGGGATTGAAAATCCGGATTAACCATTGCACCAAAAGTGGTGCTTCTACTGGTCTGGCCAATGCACCTCTGTGTGCTTGGCAATCTGCGAATATTCTCTTGTCAATTACAGCAACACTTTGAAACTCAGGTAATTGTGGCAGATTTGGCAGAAAATGTCGTATCAACATCATCATGAATCGCGGGTACAACAAAAATCTTTCTCGTGCCGAAGCCGTTATCTGATGAACAAACACTGCAAAGAACATTTCCGAATAGCTGAATCTCTGATTGTAGACCAGCGCGATCATTCCCGACTGTATCTTCGATATAATATAATCAAATCCTGCTTTTTTGGAGCAAAGCACACCATGAAGACGTGTGCAAGATATCTCCACTGCCCAATCAGCCCGCTCTTCATATACGAGGACTTAGCCACATCCAGGCTATAACCCATTCTGATG
This sequence comes from Centrapalus pauciflorus, assembly GCA_020465985.1. NCBI lineage: Eukaryota > Viridiplantae > Streptophyta > Magnoliopsida > Asterales > Asteraceae > Centrapalus > Centrapalus pauciflorus. The sequence continues at coordinate 275,131 of JAANYP010002638.1, forward strand.
AACGCAGCTTGCCTAACTGCTAATGGAAAGTCAATCGGTTCATCTTCTTGCTCTGAAGAGCCCAACTGTAATACTCTACACAACACATCAGCTGAAAACACGAGAGGGTGTCCAGCAATCCTGGTCCTCAATACTGTTGGAGTAACAGTACAATCGACCTGCAAATGGTCCCAAAACTCACGCAAATATGGCAGTACAATCTGAACTCGGCCACAGCTACTCGGGTTTAAACCGCTGACATCCGCCACAGTCTTTGTTTCGAGAGGGTGCCCCCTCTTCCCCTCACTCTCCTTTCCCTAATATGAACCTTGAGTCATCAAAGCCTTTCTGACTCGGCCTGAACATTATGTGACAGGGCATACGAAACCCTCGAAACAGCCAAAAAATTCACCATTTGGCGGAATGCCTGAGCTTCAGGCAACTCACGGTCAGGAGAAATGACCATATTGTGCTTTTGCACAAATACTCTATCTGCCATATCTGCAAAATAAGTATATCATATATTAGAATGATCAATAATCAAAATAAACTTGTTTAAATACAAATATGTTTTTTTTGAACTTGTGCAAGTACAAAATCCAACACATATGAATTTCTACAAGATTGATTTAAATTTTAAGCAAATATTTCGAATTTAATGGTAAAGTCGAATAACAAATTCGAAACTACCCTCATTTCGAATTTAATGGCTTCTTCGAGTTTAGTGACAAACTCGAAGCCACGATCAAACTCGAAGCCATGATCAAATTCGAAGATGTCGATATGTATAACAACAAAAATCCAAGATTTCAACAATTTTAGACTTCGAAAATTACATTCATTAGCCCTAATAGGTTCTAATCAAAGATATTTGTCACCAATTTTGTGTTTCACCGGTTTAACTTTGTTATTTTTGATAGGGTTAAAGTCATACAAATGTAAGTTACTTTACAAAAATTACTCAAATGACTAATCTAGTTATTTTTTATCTCATTGGTACTTGTACTTAAAATTTATTGTTGAGATAATACATTTGATTACCGGTTCTACCGGTAATGATCTTATATTTGTGTTTTAGAAGTATGAAAAGGATTTATATGCATATGTGGATTTTCTAAATTATTTATATAGATCAAAATCCACGTTGTACTCCAAAATAACTTGTCGATATGGTACGTGTAATCAGTAACCACGTTGACATGGTAAATTCACGTAAGTATCATTTCATTAAAAACCTGTTACGTTGTCATTTGAATCAGCAAAAATTTTCATATCAGCATAGTTACTGGTTACACATACCATATCGACAAGTTATTTTGGAGTACAATTACCATCCGGTCAAAGAAAAAAGTGTGGCACCCTTGCCACAATAACCACCAATCACAAATCACCCAGGATTAATCATCAACATACAATACATAATGATCTGAAAACCTAAATTAAGTGCGGAAGCATTAATATACATAAATGAGATAGTGCAACAGTGTTAAACACCCTACAATGCTATAAGTTACCAGGTCTAAGTCTACACACCCATACAATTATTACAATCATCCCAAATATTACAACATTGTTTCATATCATAAATTACCGATGAAATAGTGATGAGTCTCCCAAATCTTCCAAATGACCTAACTAGAAGGTCCGGCCGCAGACTTTCCCTTTCCTGTAAAATAAAGTCAACTGAGGGATAAGCGAATGCTTAGTGAATACAAAGATTACGCATTTTATAAATCCTTATGATGCCTACAAGAGTAGCACCGACGACGCACGTCGTGCACTCTCCACGTACACAAAGTACGACCACACAAGAGCCGTCGCTCTACGAGCCCGCAACTCGTCTTTTAATACACTACTGAGACCAACATAACACCGGGGATGACATACTGCCTACGGACCTGGAGGGATCAGCTCCAGCGTCTTATAGAGCAGTAACATCGGAGTAACAGATGCGACCCGCAGGTCCATCATAGATGCACAACAAACGAACGGACATGCATCAAATAGGAATGTGCATCCAAAATTTACGCAAGTTAGTAGAATTCCAAACGAATAATGAAGCAACATGTCTCAGTAAGCAAAAGCAATCAATAAGCAGATATAAACATGCGAAATCATATGTACTCACAGTGGGTGCGTAATTAAAACTCTTATCCAATTATTATTTCTCTTCGGGCTTTCAACCGGATCCACCAAGTACCCCACTGTGGGTTAAACAACACCACAAGGGACCTGTTATTATCAATTACAACAATTCCTCGTATCATTATCCATTTAATTCCATAATAATCAAGTTTCGTAAATTTGACGATATTTTCCCCGTTTCGGGTACATGACCAAATTTATACTATAACTAAGTTTGAACCCATTTCAAGTTCATATATTGACCTTTATATAGCTCATGACATTTTATGTGTTGTTTATGAGTTTCATTCAAAATACACAATTCTAGGGAGTAGTATTCTCAATTTTAGGCATTAAACTCGAATTTAATGGGTTAGATTCGAAATCAAGCATCAGATTCGAATCCTATCATCAGATTCGAACCCATCTTCGAATCTAACATCAGATTCGAAGCCATACCCTTCGAATCTATCATCAGATTCGAACCCCCCTTAGAATCTGATGGTACACCTTCGAATCTAGCACCAAACTCGAGTCTGTTCTTACATTTCGACTCTGTTCTTGACATATTCGAGTCTGTTCATCATTTCAACTTAAATCCTTCATTTCTAAGGCCTAAAATCAGTGTTATATCATGTAGGATGCATATATTCGATTCTACTATGCATATAGTATCATAATCCAGCAACGTTTCAATCAAAAACAAGCTTAAATATGCATAAAATGATAGATTCGAGATTCATGTTCTTCAAAACCGAAACCACAACTTAAAAAGGATCGATTCTTACCTCAATTCGCACGAAATCTGAAATCCGTTTGTAGATTACTGTTGTACTCCTCGATACCTTTCCGATAACTTATAATTCTCGAAAATCCGACGGTCGGTTTGTGATTTATCTTAGAGAGATGTAGAGAGAAAATTTCTAGAGAGATAGAGTAGAGAGAGAGTGTGTAAACTAGAAAATGAAGCCTATTGCCCTTTATATACTATTTTCGTCATTTTTGCACATTTCACCACTCGAGCTAACCGGTTCCATAAAATACTGATTTAATCTTAGAATTGTTATAATAACTTTTATAATCTTAATTTTCCACAAAATTGATTCTGAGTTCAATTTTCTCAAAAATAGCAACAAACTTTGCTAAATATCCAATATGCATAATAATCGCCCAAATTCAACTTAAATACATAACTTTCCACCTAATTAATCAAAATACATCAAAAATAAGTCCGAGGATGTTACAGCATGGGCTCCACCACGCTCAACTTCGTCCTCGAAGTTACTCGGACTCAAACAACTTCGGATACTTTCTTAACATTTCCGACTTAGCTTCCCATGTATGATTTGCTCCTTTATGATGCTTCCAGCGTATAAGCACCATTTCTATCTCCTTGCTCCTTAATTTCTTCAACTTAGTATCCAGTACACACTCCGGCTCTTCTACATACCGGAGCCTTTCATCAACTTGCAGTTCAGTATGGTCAGCCCAATCCTCGTTTCCAGTGTTAAACGATTTTCGAAGATTCCCAACGTGAAATACTGGATGTACGCCCGACATCCCCTCAGGCAATTCTAATCGATATGACTGATTTCCAACTTTTTCAACAATTTTAAAGGGTCCGACAAATCTCGGAGCCAATTTGCCCCTCTTAACAAAACGAGTAACACCCATCATGGGTGATACTTTCAAATAGACCCAGTCATTCACTTCAAAATTGATCGGCTTGTGCCTCCGATCATAGTAGCTTTTCTGACGATCCTGGGCCGCCTTCATGTTCTGCCTAATCAACTGTATCTTCTCGTTTGTTTCCTGAAGTAAGGCCGGCCCAGCGATTGGTGTTTCACCCGTTTCTCTCCAACATGTAGGAGTCCTACATTTTCTTCCATACAAAGCCTCGAACGGAGCTTTCTTGATCGTAGCGTGGTAACTATTGTTATACGAAAACTCTATGAGTGGCAGATGATCGTCCCAATTGCCACCGAGATCTAGCACACACGATCTCATCATATCTTCAAGCGTTAAGATGGTCCGCTCACTCTGGCCATCAGTTTGCGGGCGGTAAGCTGTACTCATTGCTATTCTTGTCCCTAACCCTTCTTGCAAAGCCGACCAAAAATTTGAAGTAAACCGGCTGTCCCGGTCCGATACAATAGACTTAGGCACTCCATGCCTAGAAACAATCTCGTTCATGTAAATTTGAGCTAATTTCTCCAACGAATAACTTTCACGAATCGGTATGAAATGAGCCGAGTTAGTTAATCTATCAACTATTACCCACACTGCATCATGTTGACGCCTAGTCTTCGGCAGTTTTGTAACAAAATCCATGGTAATGTGCTCCCACTTCCATTCCGGAATGGGAAGCGGTTGCAGACTGCCATAAGGTTGTTGATGCTCAGCCTTTACCAACCGACAAGTTCGGCATCTTTCTACATATTGTCCTATGTCCCTCTTCAATCCCGGCCACCAAAAGTCTGCCTTTAAGTCGTTGTACATCTTTGTGCTCCCGGGATGTACAAAAAACTTAGATTGATGCGCTTCTTCAATGATAACATTTCTCATACCACCATACTTCGGCACCCAAATCCTTCCGTATACACCTTTTAATCCAGACTCGCTAGTTTCCATATTCTTAATCTGTACTCTAATATCCTCAACACCGACATTTTCGTCTTTCAAGGCTTCCTCTTGAGCGGCCTTGGCATCATCTATAATAGTAGACGTTAACATGGTAGAAGTCATCATATAGCAGCAATCCTTAGCATACGCTTTCCGGCTCAAGGCATCGGCTACTACATTAGCCTTTCCGGGGTGATAAAGGATTTCACAATCGTAATCCTTTATTAACTCCATTGATCGTCTCTGCCTCATATTGAGCTCCTTCTGACTGAAAATATATTTCAAACTCTTATGGTCCGTGTATAATTGGCACTTAGTCCCGTAAAGATAATGCCTCCATAACTTCAATGCGAATGTTACCGCAGTTAACTCGAGATCATGAGTCGAATAATTCTTCTCATGCTGCTTCAACTGTCTTGAAGCATACGCTATAACCTTCCCACGCTGCATCAATACAGCACCTAATCCCAACCTTGAAGCATCGGTATACACCACGAAGTCCTCATTACCTTCCGGTAAAGCAAGTATCGGTGCTTCACTCAAAGTCTTCTTTAAAACGTCAAAAGCCTCTTGCTGCACAGTCTCCCAAACAAAAGGTGCATTCTTCTTCGTTAAAGCAGTCAAAGGAACTGCAACCTTGGAAAAATCTTTGATAAATCTCCGATAGTATCCTGCCAACCCCAGAAAACTTCTAACCTCAGTAGCTGAACACGGCGGCTCCCAGTTCTTTATTGCTTCAACCTTAGCCGGATCTACCGAAATCCCGGCTCCAGAAATTACATGCCCTAAAAACTGTATCTGTTGCAGCCAAAACTCACATTTTGAGAACTTGGCGTACAACTTTTCTTTTCCTAACAATTCCAACAGTTCTCTCAGATGTTCAGCATGTTCTGCTTCAGACTTAGAATATACTAGTATATCATCAATAAACACTATCACAGACTTATCCAGCATCGGTCTACAAACCCTATTCATCAAGTCCATAAAGACAGCCGGGGCATTGGTTAACCCAAAAGGCATAACCAAGAACTCGTAATGCCCATAACGTGTCCTAAATGCTGTCTTAGGCACATCCTCTTCTCGAACTTTCAGTTGATGGTACCCCGATCTCAGATCAATCTTAGAAAATACACTAGCGCCATGTAACTGATCAAACAAGTCGTCTATCCTCGGCAGAGGATACTTGTTCTTAATCGTCAATTTATTCAGCTCCCGGTAATCTATGCACATCCTCATCGTGCCATCTTTCTTCTTTACAAACAGTACCGGAGCTCCCCACGGCGATGAACTCGGCCGAATGAAGCCCTTATCCAACAATTCTTGCAGTTGTGTCATCATTTCCTTCATCTCAGTTGGGGCGAGGCGATAAGGAGAACGAGCTACCAGTGCAGCTCCCGGGATCAGGTCAATTCGAAATTCAACTTGTCTCTCAGGCGGCACGCCATACAAGTCTTCCGGAAACACATCCGGAAACTGTGAAACAACAGGCACGTCGGCCAACGTTCTCTTTTCAGCCTTGGCATCAATAGCATATGCCAGGTAAGCGTCACACCCCTTTGCAACAAGCTTTCGAGCTTTTGCAATGGTCAGTAAGCACAGATCCCCACTTCTCCTATCCCCGTATATACAAATCTCACGCCCCTCCGGAGTAGTTATCTTAATCATTCGGCTCTTACACACTATCTGGGCTTCATTCTCGATCAACCAGTCCATCCCGACTATGACATCAAACTCACTGAATTCTATCGGTATCAAGTCCAAATTGAAGACTACATCTTCAATTACTAATGTGCAGTTACGGTAGACATGATCTACTTTTACTAAGGTGTTACTAGCAGTTTCAATATCTAGTACAGCAGATAACTTTGATAGAGGCATAGACAATTGTTGAGCAAACATAATAGACACAAACGATCTATTGGCACCCGAGTCAAATAACACTCTTGCAGGTAAAGAGTTAACTATAAACGTACCCGTGACGACCTCCGGATTTTCTCTAGCCTCCTCTGCAGTTATCTGGAAAGCACGAGCCGGTGCCCTTTGAGACTGACCCCGACCTCGGTTAACTGATCCACCGCTTGAACCTCCCGAAGACCGTGTTGTAGATGGAGCAGCAGCAGCTGAATCGTACTTTCTACAATTCCTACTGTAGTGTCCTAATACACCACACTTATGGCACGCATCTCCCTTCCTGGGGCAATCACTCTGATAATGGCCCAACTCACCACAACAAAAACAAGCACGTCCATTGGTGCATTTGCCGAAGTGTTCCAAGTGACACCTATTGCAATATCTCGGCTCGGTGTTGATGGAGTAAGCACGAGCACGACCACGATCGGAAAAGCCAGATGGTCGACGATACGACTGCTGAGGTGAGTACTGTGAAGACCGGGAAGAACCAGAATATCCTCCCTCGCGCTGGCGCTTCGGCGGCGACGGCTGTGTTGGGTTGGTGGAAGCAGCATCAGACCCAGTAGTATAGCCCGACATGATTAGAATCTGCTCTACATTTCTGGCAGCCTCAAGTAAGCCAGCAAATGTAGGGTAGCGGACGTTGCTCATAACCCTCCTTATTTCAATGTCAATACCAGCCTCGAACCTGGTCACTTTCCTCTCTTGAATTTCCACCTGATGAGGTGCGAACAGACTTAACCTCGTTAACTCCACAGCATATTGGGACACCGTCTTAGTCCCCTGTACCAGTGCCATGAACTTTGCTTCCAACCTCCGGCGCTCATCAACCGGACAGTACTGCTGAGTGAACAGATCCTTGAACTCAGCCCAAGTCATAACAGAAATCTTCTCCAATGTCAAAGCGTTCACCATTGCATTCCACCACATAATTGCGTCATTAGTGAACATAGCAGTAGCATAGCGAACCATGTCCTTCTCAGCACAGTCGCTGATTCGGAATGTTCGTTCAGTTGCTGTTATCCATTCCAGCGCGGCAACAGCATCCCCTAGTCCATTAAACTCCACAGCCCCATTTCCTTTAAAGTCCTTAAAACGACAACCTCGAGGTTTGTTAGATGACCCAGTGTTGTCATCTTGTTCCTCATTGTTACCCCCTTCCTTCTCCTTGTTCTTTCTCTTTTCCTCTCTTCTTTTAGCATCGGCCTCATCTCGAGCCCGAAACTGTTCTTGAATCATTCGATTCTGCTCAGCCATCATGGCTAGCATCATCTCTCTGGCTTCCTCAGGTGTCATTCCTCCAGACATGTTCTGAAAATATAAACATATAACTTGTTTAGTAACATGTCATAAATTTAAAGACACCATTCATTTGTCCCGTATGATAGTCAATTTCTTATAATTACTAGATCATATCCTATCTTAGTTCAGATCATTACTTAGCATCACTACATATCATCACCTAATGTTTGAGATCAAGACCTCACGGACACTTGAATCTCAAACAACTGCTCTGATACCATCTCGTGTGGCACCCTTGCCACAATAACCACCAATCACAAATCACCCAGGATTAATCATCAACATACAATACATAATGATCTGAAAACCTAAATTAAGTGCGGAAGCATTAATATACATAAATGAGATAGTGCAACAGTGTTAAACACCCTACAATGCTATAAGTTACCAGGTCTAAGTCTACACACCCATACAATTATTACAATCATCCCAAATATTACAACATTGTTTCATATCATAAATTACCGATGAAATAGTGATGAGTCTCCCAAATCTTCCAAATGACCTAACTAGAAGGTCCGGCCGCAGACTTTCCCTTTCCTGTAAAATAAAGTCAACTGAGGGATAAGCGAATGCTTAGTGAATACAAAGATTACGCATTTTATAAATCCTTATGATGCCTACAAGAGTAGCACCGACGACGCACGTCGTGCACTCTCCACGTACACAAAGTACGACCACACAAGAGCCGTCGCTCTACGAGCCCGCAACTCGTCTTTTAATACACTACTGAGACCAACATAACACCGGGGATGACATACTGCCTACGGACCTGGAGGGATCAGCTCCAGCGTCTTATAGAGCAGTAACATCGGAGTAACAGATGCGACCCGCAGGTCCATCATAGATGCACAACAAACGAACGGACATGCATCAAATAGGAATGTGCATCCAAAAATTTACGCAAATTAGTAGAATTCCAAACGAATAATGAAGCAACAGGTCTCAGTAAGCAAAAGCAATCAATAAGCAGATATAAACATGCGAAATCATATGTACTCACAGTGGGTGCGTAATTAAAACTCTTATCCAATTATTATTTCTCTTCGGGCTTTCAACCGGATCCACCAAGTACCCCACTGTGGGTTAAACAACACCACAAGGGACCTGTTATTATCAATTACAACAATTCCTCGTATCATTATCCATTTAATTCCATAATAATCAAGTTTCGTAAATTTGACGATATTTTCCCCGTTTCGGGTACA